>JARJIL010000004.1:96086646-96686646 GCA_038502395.1 Dittrichia graveolens
TTTTTTTTTTCAATTCCTTTTTGCCTTTTTAAATGATTGGCTGAGATTAGTTCTTTGGTTTCTATATTTAAAGGTGGTTCTATATATAACTTAACCCTGGGGCGGTTCTATCGAGAACCAAAAAAAATGAGAGAACTGCGAGAACCAATCTAATCCGTTCAAATTATTGATCAATAGTTAAAAAGGGGCATGGCATATTTGTAAATACTTGTATGAATAGGATTTGTAATTTAAAACGCGGAGGGATAAAATGGTAACTTACACACACAAATTGCATTTTTAAAAAAAGAAAAAAATAGATAGAACGGCTCATTGAATGCGATTCGGGAGAGTGACTCATCCGACCTCCGCGAAAGTCGCGATTCAAAATTTTTTCCCAAACTTACCCTACGGTTTCCACGCAAACAAGAAGAAGAAGATATTTTGTTGCCGTTTTTCATCTCAATTTCATAGTTTTGAGAGCGGAGAAACTCGTCAACGAAAACCCTAGAACAAAAGGGGCGATTCGGAAAAGATCAGTTCCAAGCGGCGGCACAAAAACTTCGAAGCATATGGTGAGATCATTTGATTGTTGAAAAGAAGTTGCATTTGTGAAATAAAAATAGTGGTTTGAAAATCGTAGCTTGCAAATGTTGAATGCTTCTCGCACGAATTTCATACTTGGTTCGAGTGGAAAAATGACTAAAGGTATGATTAATCTTGCTATATCATTTCCAATTCGAGTAAACAATTTCATCCTTGGTTCAAGTGGGTTTGAATTTTGAACTCTTCCAACTCGTCGTTTTGAAGTTCGAGTAAGAATATTTGCGGAATCGGGTATAAAAAACATATAAAATTGGTTAAATGTTTGAAGTTTAAATTGTTTGTATGGATTTTGTGGTTAGTTGTTGCATATATGCTACAATAATTTTTAGTTTTGATTTTTTTTAAAGTTTTAAGTGTTCTAAGCATGTTCCTGTATATTGCATATATGCCACAGTGTCTTGTAGTTCGAAGTTTGAAGAGTTATAAATTTTGTGTGTAATTGTCGCCTAGTTTGAAGTGTTTTTTAGTTTTGTGTTAAGTTATTGCTTATATGCAACAGACTTTTATAGGTTGAAGTGTTGAAGTATGATGTGTTTTATGTAAAGTTGCATATATGCAACTTTTATGAAAAAACATATGTTCTATTTTGCATTTGGATTCAATTTTGATGTTAAAAAAGCATATATGTTCATATATGTTTCATATATGTTGCATTTACTTCAACTTTAAAAAAACAGTTCATATATGTAATTTATATGTTAAATCAAAATGTTGCATATATGCAACTTTTATGAAAAAGCATATGTGTACTAATCATTGTTGCATATATGCAACTATATGAAAAAAGCAAAATGTGAATAATGTTTACTTTTGGATTCAAATTGATGTTAAAAAAACATGTATGTTAGTTAGAGGTTTGTTATTTGATATGTTTTTTGTTTGAAATTTTAGTAGCAATTGATCAACTTTTAAAAATCCGGTGCATGTATGTAATTTATATCTTAATGTAATGTTGCATGTATGCAAATGTGGGGATAAAAAATAGAAAAATGCTTCAAGTATGTTTTTTTTAGGTGTGCTGTTCAATGTTGCATATGTGCAACTTTTATGAAAAGCATATGTGAAATCATTTTACTTTTAGGATTCAACATGATGTTAAAGGCATGTATGTAATTAGTTAGAGGTTAATTTTTTATATGTTAGTTTGTTTGAAATTTTAGTTGCATTTGTTCAACTTTTAAAACACATTGCATACATGTAAATTATACATTAAGGTAATGTTGCGTTTATGCAATTTGGGGATATATGCAACTTTCATGAATTTGTTACAAAAAAATGTATATGTGTAAATTGTATATATCAGTTAATTGCACATGTGCAGGTGTTCGTAAAAGTGGCAGAATCGCTAAGATATATACTTTTTCTAAATTTAAAAATACAAAAAATGATCCAGTTGAGTTGGACTGTGATGATGATGAGTTGAATAAAGAGGTTGAATTTGAAAGCAGTTCTAACAAAACATTTATGATAACACTTGTGTTCATGAAAAATTGTACGATGATTTGCTTATATGTAGTTATAGGAAAAGATGTTGAATCAGATGAAAGCAGAAGATGATTTTGATAGTGAAGATCGGTTTAATGCAGTTAACAGAAATCCCCAAGAGGGCCCGTACTTATAAATGGTTCTAAATTTAGAAAATGTTAATCTATACTAAGGGGGTGTTTGTTTTAGCTTATGAAGGGCTTTTTTCCAGGCT
This sequence comes from Dittrichia graveolens, assembly GCA_038502395.1. Classification (NCBI taxonomy): domain Eukaryota; kingdom Viridiplantae; phylum Streptophyta; class Magnoliopsida; order Asterales; family Asteraceae; genus Dittrichia; species Dittrichia graveolens. The sequence continues at coordinate 96,088,931 of JARJIL010000004.1, forward strand.
TATTTTTCATAAGCTCATTTTTTCTAGCTTATTTTTTATGAGTCTGGCTTATTTTCTTCTTCTAACTCATAATAAGCTCAAAAGTCTGAAAATAAGCCAAAAAAACTAGCTTATAAAAAATAAACTCGGAAAATAAGCCCTAAATAAGCTAAAACAAACACCCTCTAAAATAACATTTGAAAATATGTATTTATTTAAAAATATATTCGGAAGAAGAGAATGATAGTGATAAAGATACACGTAAAGAAGACAGCGAGTCTCCAAATGGTATAAAATATAAACTAATCTTATCAATTAAAATATTAGCCAAATATATATATATATATATATATATATATATATATTGACATTTCAATACAAAAATGTGTACAGCCCCTGATGTAAGGATGACAAAACGGACTATCAGACAACAATCAGGTATGCTTTAGTTACAAAAGTAATGAGTAATAAAAATTGTATGTATAGTATAGTGTTTATGTAAATTTTATTTGAAAACAGTTAACAAGAATGCATCTATGAAGGCGAAAAGAAGAAGAAAAACAAGGGAAGTTACGCCATTGAACACCACTCAAAAAGATGATCAAAAAGTATATAAAAAAGGTCTCGAAACAAGGTATGAAATAAATGTGCAATATGATTTTTCTTTACTTTAAATATATCATTTTGTATTATATAGTTTTATGTATGCTTTAATAGGATTATGTGTGGATTTGATGCATAAGTGCTATATGATTTTTTGTTATGGTTTAAATTACCATACTGCATATGATGTATATGTGCAAAGTAGTGTGTTTTTTATTAATTTAATATCATGTAAGTGTGGGTCCAGTGAGTGAAGGGTCAACGAAGAAGGGGAAATCCTTAGGTGCAAGTCGTAGAGTTGATGTTGGTGGTGTAAAAGGGAGGAAGAGAAAATGTTTGTCAGTAGAAGGAAGTGACGAACATGAACCTTCGACAACTACGAAGAAACAAAAGTTGAAAAGTAAGAGAAAAATTAAGAAGGATGAGAAAACAAAGTGCAAGAGAAAGACGCACCTGTCCAAAAAATCAACAATTCTCTACGAACAAGAAGCTCACCAAAGTCATTATTCACGGCGATTCAAGGGCTTTTGAAGGAACAAAAAAATTGTAACGGAAATAGGTTTTGGGCGGATGTTAAGGATGCAACTTGATGATGTGACTGCAAAACTTGGATATTATGTAGTTGATAATTTTCATCAAGAGTGTGGGGTTATTAAGTTGGTGAAAGGGACGATACAAGTAAGTGTCCGGCTGGTGCATGAGATATTGGGCGTTCCAATGGGTGATGTTATCCTAGACGATTTGAATAACGAGGATGGTGAGGATAAAAGCACGACAGAATGGAGGAAATGGTATGATCTTGTAACGCCAGGTGAGTTAGTCAACAACATATTGAGCAGTGAAGTCGGTTGGAACTTTATTCTTGATTTTTTGATGTTGTTTGCATACACAATGGGAGAGTGCAACAAGACTGGGAGGTGCAAAACAGCCTTGTACGGTGCCTGTGTCCTAGTATGAAGATTGATAACATAGACCGGTACAGTTTCGTCATCTCCTGATCAAATGCAAAAACAACTGGAATAGGGAGGACCCAAAAAGTTTCTTCATTGGTCCAATAGCAGTCCTGGCTAGAGATCAAGTAAAAAGAAAATTAAAGTAAAAAGGGTAAAAGGGATGATTATTTGATCATTTTTCGGTATATATATCAACTGATAATCGTTAGTTCATCATCTTTATTGATTAAAACTAGTTCTTCATCAATTTCTTTTTAATGAATCCAACATATTCATCACTTTTTAGATGAAAGCATTTTGTTCATCAATAAATTATTCCAAAATTTTGTTTTCAAATATATGATTCCCGATAAAATGTGCATTTGTTTAATATTTATTGTTTAAGTAAAAGAATATTTCAAATTTAAAAACTTATATGAATATATGTTATTTTATCAAAAAAGAAAACAACTTTTGCATATATGCTACTTTAAAACAAAGTGCAACAATTAAAAATTAGTTGCGTATATGCAACTTTTAAAACAAAGTTGCATATATGTAATTTGGATAATTTGTCTTACAATAATTGAAATAGCACATGCGCAGATAAATTAAGTGATAACCTAAATTGCATATCTGTACCACTATTGAGTAAAAGAAATTTTAATGGTTTGATGATTATGGATGCAGCTTGTGTACTTGGATAATACACACTGTGAAAAGTATGATGTTGAACGTAGACGTCCAGCTATTTTGGGATGGACACTTGATAAGATGCGAAGAAGAGAGGATGTAGAAATGAAGATGGGCGGTTTTGGTATGTGTAAAAGACAAAAGAAGTTATTATGGTCAACCGTAAAGTTTCCTATTGATGACCATGGGATTGTGAGTTCTGAGAAAGCAAAAGGAGATGCCGATACAACAAAGAGCCAAAACAAGCTTGAAACAATTGATGTAAGAAAACTTATGCATTTTTAAAAAATATATAAATAATGTTTACTTTTGTAAGTTGCATATGTGCAACATATTGAAATTAATGAATAAGGTAATGTTGTCATTTATAATCTCCAGGATTACAGGAATAGGTTAGGTGAGATTTTGAAAATGATAAATGGGCAAATCAAGAAATTTGAAGATACATACAAATAAGGATGCGCAAAGTTTGAGAAAACTGATAAAATAAGCATTTTTAAAGAACAGTTGATCAGTTAATAACCCCGGGAGACAATACGCGAGAGGCTGTACACACGAAAAACACGCCAGTGGAGGAACCAGAAATGGAGAGGGGTACAGGAGGTTTGAGTGGGTTTGAAGAACCAGAAAGTCAATTTTGGACGGATCCAGAGATTGAAAAATCGTACTAAGAAGCAATGAAAAATGTTCAAGATTCCGCCACAAAAGTTACACTCAATTGTGATGAGTGTGCACCTAGTTTCTGTTTGGGATTAACACAAGAAAATCAAAACCCCGAATCTTCCTAGATTGTTCCGATAAAGCCGCCGGTGCATGCAGAACCGATCAAGGTCATACACCCGCCAGTGACGGTTTCGAATAATCCTAAGAGGGGTTCAAAGAGATTTGTAAACATTTCAAATGCAATGAAATCTCCGTATGTGTTCAGACTAGTTGATGAGAAAAAGGGCATCAACGCCGAATAGCGAAAAATATGCAACTACATATTCAGTTAAGAAGAAATCGAAAAACAGGGATGGGTGTTTGAGACATGATAAAAAATCATATTCTACATTGATAAAAAAACAAAATAATTCCAAAAACAAGGAATGGGTGTTTGAAACAGGATACGAGTACAGGTTGCTGAGAGACACGATAGCAACAATTAAACCTGGAATGTGGGTAATAAGTAATGTGATTGATAGCAGGACGATTTTCCTAAACAATCAGGAAAGATTTAGAAGTCCAAGCTCGCCTCGTAGGCTTTTTTGTCATACTGCAATGATTGTAAGTCTAATTATCAATTATATTTTCCTTTTTCCAAAATAAAATCTTGATATTTTTGTCATACCGCAAAATATACATTGATTTCTAATAAATCAAAAATCTTGGTATCTATAGTCGGATGGTATGCTCAATGAGGGAAAGGTTACAAATGAAGTGTTGGAGTTGTACAGGAGCAACATGTTGGTGGTGGTGAATGGTTTTGAAGAAGAACTGAACTTGCGAAATGATGATATGGTAATGACATAAGATGATACTTTACAAATGCAATATTAATTAAAAAAAAACCGCTAACTTGTTTGTATAACTTCACGATGCAGGTATTTTTCCCAAAGATCGATTTGAACCACTATTACATCATTTATTTTGACTTGAAGAACCGGAACATTGACCTGATTGATAATCTAGTTTATGATGAAGATGTGTTGGATAACTATGATGAGATTCCAAAGTTTGTGGTAAGAATGATTTTAAAATTAACAAGTTTTTGTTTTTTGATTTTTTATGTGCAAAACTCTTTTTTGACAATATATGCAGAGGTGCAACAAAATTAAAAACTATATGCGACTTTCATATATTTAAAGTTAAAAAAGTTGTTGCATATGTGAAATAATATGTGTATATTAAATTTCATGTGCAGAAATTGTTTTTCGTGGCATATCTGAAAATAGTTAAACATCTAGTCGCTGCCGAGATGGATCAACAGGAGATACAAATTTTGAAAATGTCGTGGAGATCGGTAAGGAACCAAACAGATTGTGGAGTTTTTACTATGCGTCATCTAGAAACATATATCGGAGATGGAGGACGAGGTTGACAATACGGGTTAGATGAAAGTGAGAAGGTACAGAAAGGAATATTAAATCAAGCTGAGGTACAAGTACACGGTGTAAAACCCGAAATTTTATAAAATTATAAAACTTATGAAAATGCAAGTTTTTAGTAAGGATTAGTAAAATTATGTGTTTTGGTGATATGTAATGGTTACTAGTGTGATTGATTTTATAAACTTAAAATGGTAATAGAATGAATTGGGGAAGAAAGATGAAGGACCAAACTTGTAAATATGTATATATATATATATATGTATAGACTTCTTAATTGGAAGTCAAAGGAAGAAAAAATCTGGAGAAAGGAAGAAAAGAGAGAAAGAGAGAAGGTTCTAGAGAGGGAAAGAAGAGAGAAGAATCAAAGGAAAAAAAATGATAGTTCTTGAGTTTGATTCAAGGTTTGAAGTGTTTAAACTTCAATTTCTTCACTCTTGAGGTTGAATTTGAGCAAGGATGTGGCAATCAAGTTGGGTTTTGCAAAATCAAGTAAGTTATACTCCTAACTTGTGTTTGATTTGAGTTATGATGTTATATTTGGTGATTTCTAGCTTAAAATTTGAGCTTATGGTGTTTGATTTTGATAAATGGGTTAAATATTGGGTTGATTCTTGTATAAGAGTTCTTGATGATGATTGAGGGTCAAAAGTGATGATATTTGTTGTTATAGAATGGCTTTAGTCGAGTTTTTAAAGTTTTGATGGTTGATTTTGAGGTTTGATGTAAGAAAATGAAGAAGAGGAAATTTGCAGCAAAAAAAAATGGGAAGAAGAAGACCTGTGCAGGTCCGTCGCGGCGCGACAGGCTAGGCGTCGCGGCGCGACGCTGCTGGGTCGTGGGATCTTTGATTTCCAGAGAATTTCTCGTGGCGCGAAATCCCTTCTTCGTGGCGCGAGCCCCCCTGAAACTTCCAAAATTCATGCTTTTGACCCCATTTGACTATGTTCATGTTTGGGGATTGATTCTAAGGTTTTATAAGGGATAAATTGAGTCTTTTTAGACCCGAAAATGTGTCTAAGTCTAGAATTGAGTCTAGAAACCTTGTTTTTGGTTAACTCATGTTAGTTAACCTTGTGTTTTGGTGATCATAGGTTTATGATCAAGTGTTTGAGCCTTGGTTTGGATGGGGTTGTGATCCTCATCACACCCTCAGGTGAGTACACCCTGCGGATACCCAACTGTTTGATAATATTACAAGTCATCATGTTGTGTTTTGATTATTTGGCAATTGTTTGATGAATCTTGATGATTCAAAGGATGTGGATTATGAAACTGTTTTATAACATGAGTTATATCATTTGAAATTGTTTATGAGCTTTTGAACTTAAGAATATGGAAACCATGCATTGTTTTTGACATGACTTATATGAAATGCAAATGTTTAACGAAACTCTTGGGTTTCAAAGAATGTGGAAATTGTGAATTCAAGTTAAGAGGTGTTTTAAATGATGGTTTTCTAAATAAGACCATTGCTCCATGTTGGAGATGGTCTATGTTTAAATTGTGATTAAATTAATGGTTTTAAAACATGATACTCCATGTTGGAGTGGACTTTGATTTTGAAACAAGGACATGGTTTTGACTTAATGAAACTCATGTTTTCACTAAATATGTTTTTAGGCATTGAGATGCCAAATATGGTTTTGATTGTTGAGCATTTATGCTCAAGTGATATAAATTGTGAAACTTGCTCGTTTGATTGATAAGCTGATATGCTTGGAATTAATTGGCCTTTATGGCAAGTGTTTTATGACCCTTCGGGTATGTGATTTATGACCCTTCAGGGTAAGTGATTATGTGACCCTTCAGGGTATGTGCCTATGTGACCCTTCGGGGTATGTGCTTATGTGACCCTTCGGGGTATATGTGATTTGGTCCGGACCACTGTGTGATATAACTCTGTACCATAGGGTTCCTAGTCATTGAGACGTACAAATAGGTTCCTTTGGCTTCGGCGATTTGGGAACCGCGAGGTACGGGTGGCTGAGGAATCGGTGCAGAGAGTGGAGGGGTATGTAAGTAGACCATCATGACCGTGTGGGTTCACTGGGCTGACGAGCCACCGAACCCGGGGTAACACGTGTGGATTTGGTGAACAGGGCTTACACTCCAGATAACCGTTGTATGGTGGACTGCTTGGTGCATCCCCCACCTTGACGGGGTGATGTGGTTATCCCCCATGTGGGCACGTGTTGACCGTGGCTAGCTACCACGTGGATACATTGTGGCCCAATGGACAGGCCCGCATCCTTATGTGCTATTATGTGTATGCTTTCAAAAGCTTAATTGATTTCCAAACTTATGTTTTCAAAAGAAGTAAAAGGATGACTTGGTTTTGATAAAACTAATGTTTTTGGTTGTACTCACTAGCTATGTTTATAGCTAACAGTGTGGTTTAAAATGTTTTGTATCCGCAGGTTGTATAGAGGCGTTGGTGAGGCGGGTAGATGCCTTGGGCATAGTTTTGGATTGACTGCATTTCCGGTAAACTTGGATTTCCTACTCTATGTTTATGGTCGTGAGATTGACTATGGTAACACCCAAGGTTCTGGACTATAATTATTGAAATTGTATATTGTTGAAATATTTACAGAAAAATGAAAATGCTTCCGCGGTTATGTGAAAAATCTGTTTCAAATTGAGTTTAAAAAAATAATTTAAATTTGGACCGAAAATCAGGGTGTTACACACGGTTAAGATACTGATGTCTGATATAAACCTACTACGTGATGAGGTGGTGAAAAAAGTGGAAGAGTTTGAGAAAACAAAAAAAAACAAAACCGGATAAGACTAGGAGGGAGAAAGATCAACGAGTGAAGCGAAGCAGGAGTAAGTAGGGTTAAAAAAGAGTGATGATTCTTTGGCATACAAACTGAGTTTTTTATGATGTGTTAAGAACAATGTGAATATGGTTTTGCTTGTTTAGGTTCAAGATACATCAACTTTCATTGGGTTTTTTTAATCATGCTTTGTTTTTTTTTATAAATGGACGAGTGTTTAATGGCTGTTCGGACTTGTGTTGCATGTGTGCGTATGTCTAACATATAGCACATTCCATATTTTTATGTTGCATATGTGCAAACATTGTGACGTGTTTAATGCAAGTTCGGAATTGTGTTGCATATGTGCTACCTTGTGCAAAATTATTATTATATTTTAAGCACAAAACCTTGAGGACATATGATGATTATATGTTACATTCACATCATAAAACTTGACATCATACAAAAAAAGGTTTTTCACTTGCAAAAACATTGCACAAATACTTAAAAGTACTGTGTTGCGTATGTCTATCATGGAACACATACAATCTACTTGTGTTGCATACGTGCAACATTGTCCAAAATATGTTAATCTTCTTGTGTTGCATATGTGCAACATTGTGCAAAATTATGTTAATCACAAAACATTGTGCACATATGATGATTATATGTTACATTCACATGATAAAACTTAACATCATACAAAAAAAGGTTTTTAACTTGCAAAACATTGCACAAATACTTCAATTTACTTTGTGTTGCGTATGTCTAACATGGAACACATCGAAAACAATATTTGTGTTGCATATGTGCAAACATAATGATGTTTTGAAAAAATAAGATTATGTGCACGGTCCCATTTAGATAAGAATTATTGAAAAACACAAAGAACATACTTCTACGTTTAAAGGATACATTAAGTATAACGTTGTGCAATATAATGATTATATGTTACATAATGGCTGTGATATATAAAACCTGTGTAATTTGTGATGAAAATAAGAATGCATATATGCAAACAGTACATACTGGTAGTAGAAAAAAAATACTTTGTCATATACCAAAAAAAATAGGAAACCAAACAAGGTAAACATAATGTTGTGTAAAAGATATGATGAAAAATGAACAAATGTCTAAAAAGGTGCAAAAATTTATGTCAATCAAACATCCATAAACCCATCATCCGAACTCTCGTTATCTATTTCCGAACCCGATCCCACATCTGCATCTGACCAGGACTCTGACTCGGACTCCTCAAGATCTTTTGAACCGGTCTTTATAGGGCAATTCCTGGAATCATGTTTACGGACATACTTTCCACATGTATGACAATTTCGTTTCTTTTTCTTTTTCTTACACGCGTCAACAACTTTTTGTCTTGGGCCAACAAGTCTCTTGCGTGTTCCACAGTCTTTGTTCCTAATGCCTTGGGGAACCTTTATCACAACCTTCTTTGGTGGTTCAACCCCAAGTAATGATTTCATCGCTTCCTTCGTCTTTGGAGTTGGGTCATTTGGAATGATATGACACACTTCGTTCTTCACTTCATTTAATTTTTGAATAAAGGACGAAAATTTGTCTGTATTCGTCCTTAGACGTGCAACGCATGATTCCAAAATATCAAACGCTTCCTTCGCCAGATTTTCATTCTCATAATTGTTTGGGCCATGCTTGTTGCGTTTGATACGCAACTCCGGAGGAATTACATCTCTCTTCCACCTTTTAAGGACATACAAATCCGGTATGCATGAGAAATTATAATCCTTAAGCACAAAGAAAATATGCCGACACAAATAACCATGCCTGGTGAAATGTTTGCAACTACAAAACAACGGTACTCTCTTCTTTGTTCAAAACCACCCGTCAAAAAAACAAAACAATATATAACGTCATTAAAAAAACTATATAACAAAATATTATGCAAAAAAAGAAAACAGGAAAAAGAATGCAAAAATAACCTTAAATTCAATGTTTTAAAACCCGGGTTGACCCGTGACCCGGTGAGGAGACCGGGTCAATGTACACCGGGTTTTTGCTCATTTCTAGTCCGCATCGTCCGGGTTTATGGTTGAACCGGTTGACCCAGATTGGTTTGACCCAGTTTTTATTTTTTTCATTTTAATATTTTTTTAAAACATAAAAGTTTAGCGATTAGTCATCTTGACAATTGATACTTTGAAACCCTCACTCGACAGAAACCCTAAAAATAAGTTGCGAACCCCTCTCGATAGTCGACGATAACTCATATCCTCTGTCATTTCCGACATGTGACTGTCCTTAAAGCATAAACCTCCATTGAGTTCACGTAGCACTCTCAATAGAATTTCATTTTATGTTTCATAGATTATTTAGTTTCTTAACAGATTAGTAATTGTTTCCAAGTTTATATACATACATATATACACACATATGCATATATATTTTAAAATTTTTAAAAATCTAAAAACTGGGTTGACCTGCCGGTCGAACCGGTTAACTCGTGACCTGGTGAGGAGTCTGGGTCAACTAAAAACCCGGGGTTTAAAACATTGCTTAAATTCATCAACAAAGACACCATGTTTGTTTTTGTGTCTTATTGTGCACACTTCGGAATTGCCATCGGTAACTACACATTTTTGGGTACATGTGTATAACCCTTTAACAATCTCTTTCTAAACAAGGTTAAATGACGCACGAGTATACACATTTGCAGCAAACCTCTCGATAGGCAAATGCGTCTTCCATAATGGCAATGTATTTGAACTAGCATTATCAATCAGTTTTTGATCGTACATTTGTTTCTCCATTGCAGTTTCAAAACAAATCATAAACTGCACAAGACTATTCCCAGAACTAGAATAAATTTTAAAAAACGAGTTTTCAGATTCTAAATGGGATGTGGTCTTCATCAAACAACACATATGTATCTCTCTAAAATACCCAGGTATCCATCTTTTCCTTATCTCAAACATATCTATAAGCCAACCATTATCGTGCAAATTATACTGAGAGATCATTAATGACCAATCCTCCTCAAACTTGGCAGGTGTCGTAAACACATTCCATACCAGCTTGTGTAGACGTTACTTGAAATCAAAATTTTGTAACAAATCTCCACTGACTTGCAAAAACACACACGTTGCATATATGCAACTTATACAGAATAATAATACACACATAAAAAGAAAAACACAAAAATTAACAAACACCAAAAAAATCTTTGCTGATAATGTGTTCATTATGTGCCACATGCACAACCTATGAGTAGAATTAGGAAACACGGATATGATAGCTTGTCTCATTGCAGCGTCTTGGTCAGTAAGCACAAGCCTAGGTTGTTTACCATGTGCTTCAAGAAAGCTTCCGACAACCATTTGTATGAGTCTATAGACTCTTACCTCAGCAAACCAGCTCCAAATGTAACACACTTGTTGTGGTTGTCAACCCTAGTAAAAGGAATAAAAATCATGTTGTACCTTTGTAAAAAAAATGTCATAAAAATATGAAATTAAAAAAGACAATCAATCCATAAAAAAAGCATACAACACTTACTTGTTTGTTGCATACGTCGCATCAAATGCAAGAACATCACCAAAAAAATCGAAGCTACATTTTGCGGTTTCATCAGCCCAAAAAAGAGACGTCAACTCATTGTTCACAACCTGATACTCGAATGAATAACCAGGAACACATGTCTTACGAGTATTTAGCTTGTCCACTAACATTTGAGCGTCATTATCACCGATAAATCTGTTCATGTCGCGTCTAAAGTTTTTAAAATCCACAATAGTCCCACGAAGATTAACATATCCACCTTTCAACAAAGATCTAAGTTTGTGTGCCTTCGTAGGACCAATATTAGACGTAGAAACCTTGTGAATGAACGTTTGATTAGCAAACGTCAACTTTCTACGAGCAATTGATAAGACCGCATTGTTATCGTCAAACAAAGAATGATTGTGGTTCTCAACGAACTTCTTCACTACGTACGAATTAGTACCACTCACCTCCCCAACGCCAATACAAGCTTTGCAATCGGTAACAATGAAGTTGGTATTTCTCTAATCTCTATGTTTGGAATCTTGCGCGAGTGAATCTTCAACCTTGTTACGTGGTTTACCAGCCCTGTTGCATAACACATACCGATTGGTAACAGTAAGTCGGTTCTTTTTGACGGTTGAAACACGTGCATCAAACCCAGCCTTCTTTGCATATTCGTCATACATATGTTTCACATCAACAAAGCTATCAAACACAGTACCAACCCTCGGCTTTACACTATCCGAAACAATCGGAATCCAATGTTTTGTACCGTTAGGGGTCTCAATCACATTACTTAAAAATGATTCATCACCTACAAAACGAAAAAATGGTGCTTTTTATAATAAAAGACATATGACACACAAATATATCTAAAAAAAAGAGTAAATAAAAATGCATCCAACATCAGTAAATAGATGGGATAATTAACTACTATTCGGCCCCAATACTTTGGGGGAAAAAATGCAAAGACAATAAAAGTTGCATATATGCATGCACCTCCACCCATTTTGAAAAAAACCATGATATATACTAGTGCACATACAAAACTATACAAAACTTGAAAAATGCCAAAACATTGATTCTTGTATATTTGAAAACAAATGATGCTTTTTTTAAAAAAAAGATATTTAACACAAACATATATTCATGGTTAGCTAGGTGTCTCAAAAAATCACATTACATAAAAAAATGGTTTTTTTATAATAAAAGGCATTTAACACAAACATATATAAAAAAAGTGATAAAAAAAGTATCCAACATCCGTAAAAACCAAGACAAAAAACAAGTTGCATATATGCACCTCCACACACTTAGGAAGGGGTGGTATATACTACTCTACACATACGACAATATAGACCTTGAAATGCCAAGACATTGCACATATTCAACTAAAAACATAAGAAAAAAGCAGACTAATTTGTGATGTAAAAATATACCAGAAAACTCCATGTTCACTTCAGATCCCGAAACACCGTCGTTGTTTGTCTGAATCATAAGTTCATTATCGACTACACCTTCTGTCATCTGAAAACTTGAACTAATATCAACGTTGGATGCCACCTCCATTGTTGAACCTGTAAACAACAAAAACACTATTGATACGAGATGATGATGGGAGATGATGGTACACGATGATGATGCGAGATGATGATGGCAGATGATGATACACGATGATGATGCGAGATGATGATACACCATAAAAAGAAACAAACAAACGAAATCCAAAACCTGAACGATGATGATACACGATATGATGATGCGAATGTCAAACTATAGAAACCGATTAAACACACGGAAATCCAACAACCCAACGATGGTGATAAACGACAACGGCATCGAGATCAAAAACTGCATCACGTAAATGGAGGAGAAAACGTAACTAATGATGATTAATTAAGATCAACGGTTTAGATTGGTTCTCAAAGAAACTTCTCTCTCTCTCTCTCTCTCTCTATATATATATATATATATATTAGTTATAGTTATATATACGGTGAATCGCTAATCTCCCAGGTGAAGGCGAATTGAATGGGAAATCATACGAGGAACCCGAATCGCTAATTAGCTTCAATTATTAAATGAAATTTGGGCTTAGGAGATTAAAGAATTTAAGTGGGCTTTGAATAGCAAATTGGGTATATACTACAATTGCAAATCACGTATGGGCTTCAAGTTGTAAGTCTCTAATTAAAGAGGATCACAGATTAATATTCTTTAGAAATTGAAACCATGTTGATGTTGATATTTGAGAATCACAAAAAACGAAAGAAAGAAAGAAATAATAGTCTCAAGTGACAATTGCAAATTGTTAGATTAATACAATCGTAAATTACATTTGGATTCACATGTATATTTGGTACAAATGACTCGACAGTAATTAATAGATGGGGCTTGAATCGCAAATCATGTCATAAGTTGGATCTCAAAATGTGGCTAGGCCACAATCGTAAATTAGAAGAAAGAAATACTTAAATCGCAAACAATCAAAGCTTAGAATCACAAATTGATATATTGAGCTTAATCGCGAATTGATATCGTAATCCAGCGAATCTTCCGGATACATAGTCAAATTCTGTTGATTATTTCTTGTGTTGTATTCAGGTGAGTTACACTAACTTATACATTGTATTAGTGTGAAATGTACATGTGTTTAAATGTGTGAAAGTGTGACTTATATGTGATGATATGTGAAGTGAAGGGTTGCGTCATATTATGGTGAAAATGCAACTCGGGCATAGTCAGACACATGAAATCCTTGATATGGTTTAGATAGTCAACTGTGACCCAATGTGTGAGATCGTTGTTAGTACACTGCGTCGGTATTATGTGATTTGATTTATAGTCCTGGATTGATATGTGATATTTACATACCTAGTATGATCGCTAAGCTTTATGCTTATTGTTGTATTTTAAAATCTTTTCAGGTTTTAATCTCGAGAAAGCTCCAGCATAGTAAAGACAGCTCATCCACCTTAAATGTTTTCCGCTAATTACTTTATAATTCCATAAGTGATTAAACATTTTATATTTTCTTTTGTAATTAAATATTTCCTTAAAGTTTGGCTACTAAGACGTGTAGTTTCGGGTGCGGGACCTCGTCACAAATTTTGATTGAAACGACATAGGCGCTTTCCTCTAATTTAAATTTTTTGGGGGGCGTTACACATGATCTAAAGAGGTTAAATGTATTGTTAATGATACCTAGAGTACCAAGGAGCTTAGCAAGAAATTGAACATGAATCCAATTAATTAATCAATTATTTTCAATTGATAGTGTGTGGTTTCTTTTGGCATTTCATGCTATGCGTTATGATCGCTCTTTATGCTTTTCGAGAATATGAATACTTATTTGAAGTCTTAGGCTTTGTTTGTTTTTTTAAATAAAGTCTTATTTTAAAGAAACGTATGCGGGTGCGCAAACGTTTCTGATAAGCTTGTTTATTTTTTCATAGAAACGTCTGCGTGCTCGCAGATGTTTCTAATAAGGTTGTTTGTTTTTCCGCAGACATAAGACCTTATTCTGTCTTATTTTTGCTTATTTTGAGAAGCTAAAATATATAGTTTTTTTTTGCAGACCTTCTCAATCTTAAGACCTTCTGAACCACATCTTCTCCTGAAGACATGAAATAAGACATAAGACATTTATGTCTTCGAAAACAAACAACACCTTAGTTTCGTTTTCATGAAATAGCAACTGACACCCTTCCTTGCTCGTGTTCTCCCAGCTAGCATGAATGAATGAACATACATCTGACATAGTGCAGAGCTCGATATAAGTTCTTGAGAAAACCTCAAAAAGATCGAAGAAAAGCCCAATTTTGCAAACAAATATGATTAGGCAATCTATAGAATGGTTGAAAATAGGAAATTGAGAAACATTGGTTAGAGTTAAACAATCAGAGATAAATTGTTGATTATTCAAACTAGGTTGAATTACGTGTATGTCGGTTAAAAAAACAAAGCAACCCCTTTAGACCCGAACCCGTTTCAACCCAAACCCATTTCGACCCGAACGTGTTCTGACCCATTACCCAATCCGACCCATCCCGCCAATTTTGTCACAACTACCAGCAACAATGTGCAGGCTTCCTCATCTCGTTAATTACGCTTATTTGGTATCTAGGACTCGAAAAGGAGCTAGGTATATGTCCGATTAAGAGTCGATAGTTGTCATCTTTGATATCTATGACCGCTCAAAATAACACGGGGTGTTCGATAATTAATAAAACAATGTATGTTTGTTGAGATTTCATCTTGAAGGTTGAGAATGATTACTGAGTGGTCGCGAATTCGGTTTTCATTGAAAATCTTAAGAGTAATCACAATAAATTATCTTCTGTGTGTTTGTGTGAACTTCATTAGTTCTCTTTTCTCATCTCCTCTCTTGATTTAACACTTGTCTTCGTCTACTAAGTAGAAGGATATGTATGAAACACCTGGTCCATAAATCATGATAAAATGACAAATTTTGATCGATGAATTTAATACAAAATTTCATAGGCTCTTGGTATCAAAGATTACTCTCTATACCATTGGTGACAACAATGGAGGTAGAAAAAATAAACAAAATAATCACATAAGATGAATGCATACTTATATAAAGAACTGCATTAAAGATTAACATGAACAGCCACTTTGTTGGTCTTTTTCTAATACAGTTTCAGGGATGCCATGGAAGTATCTGTTAAACATGAATTAAGAACAATTAGGAAGCAGGAGAAAATGTTTCAGTTAAAAATATGAGATCGCCCAATTCGGGATTTTTTTTTTCCTCCAATGGGTAAAACAAAAAAATATCTGAAAAGGAATCGTGTTAAACGGATCGAATAACACAAATTATTAATAGAATTCATCTTTAGTAAATGGACAAAAAAGTGATCCCGGACAACCCATATCAGTAATTTTGTGTTCTAACATGTGAGGGACTAATAGTGCAAACCGTGCAATAGGTATTCAATTTTTATAGGCACTTACATGTCTTGTTCAAGCTCGTTTTCTATTGCAGTTTTTGCGATACACAGAAATGCAGCATCCACATTGTGGTCTTCCTTTGCTGATGTCTCAAAGTATGGTACATTCCCTTTTGAAGCACACCAGTCCTTTGCATTCTTCTCTGAAACCTATTTTAAAATTATTTTATTTCCGGTCAGTTGAAGCTTTGAGTTACAATTATACTTTTACTTCTGTTCCAAATAAAACACCCTTCTTGTTAAAATACATACAAAAAAGGGCAATATACTGAGAAAGTTAATATAAATATTAGATTTTGCCGATAAAGGTGAGATGTAAGTTTTTGTGACAAGAAAGGATTTAAAATTTTGCTTTGTTACATAAAAGATCGTAAATTTTCAAAATTGCATAAAAATTATTGTAAATTTCGATTTGTTATTTAAAAGGGTATTCATGACATGACATATATCAAGGTTATCAGGTCAAGGTTTCGGTTTGTAAAACAATTTAAAATTTGCAATCCTTTGCTGGCCAAAAATTAGATGATACCTTTCTTGACAAATTTGATATTTATATTACATCTCTCGGCATTTACCCTGAAAAACTACAGTTTTATACATGAAAGTGATCGTCCACAAATTCTGAAAATGTAAAAGCAAAAACATCATTTTTTTTGTAGTGTACTGATGTCATGCTGTGTTTCTTCTATTTTTTTATATGTAGGAAAGATTAATGGCTTTTTTTCAAATTCAAATCACCAGTTTTGGATGAGGGGTGTGTTTGACAGAAGTAGCTGGTAGCTGGAGCGTTCATTTGTATATATGTGCTTGGCAGAGTAACTGAGCTGAATGGTATAAAAAGAAAAAAGATGACAACTCTCAAAAAAAAAAGAGAAGGGATAGTAAAGTACTTTTTATTTAAAAAACTGCTCTGAGCTCTTTCATCCGAACAAGGCTTGTAGCTTTTTCATTCAAAAAAAAAAAAACTACCAGCCCCAAATAACCAAGTGTCGAACACACCTGATAGCAGGAAATACTGAAATTGAAAATAGCGTTGCAAGTAAGACCTTACCACTCGGCAATTTCCACCATCAATATCGATCTTGTTACCAAGCAATATGAATGGGAAAGTACTGGAATCTGAGGGATTTGCCTGAAAACACTCCAAGATTCTTTAATACACATCAGTCATATGCTGAAGTTGCGAAAATTTCGAACATTTAAAAAACAAACATCTACTCTTGCATCAGAATTTATCAAGTGCTTTTAATTTGTATTTCCAGGACAGTTATATGCCAAAAAAGTAACACCAACACTACTACATTCCTCTAACTAGGCCTCCTACAATTTTCACCTACAATCTTTTTTACCTTTTTACTCATTAATTGTTGTTCAGATAGCGTTAACCAAGTAAAATGGAAGGTGCTCCCTAACCGGGGACGCCGAGCCTTTGACTTAGATGCACGCGGCCTAACTGGTATACCCGTGGCTGTTTCCAAAGCATCCCTGATTCAAACCCCTATGGGACTAAAATTCTTGACCTCCCTTACAGGGGCAAGTGCTCTAACCAGTAGGTCATATGGAGTAGACAAAAAATGACTTCCATATGGAGCAGACAAAAAATGAAATTGTTGTTTGTCTGGTGTGCTTAACAGTCTAAACAACTCAAAAATAACCCGTATTGGAAGGGACAACATGGAAAAGTCAATCACTTCAATGGAAAAAAACCCATGACTCCTCTTGTTAAGTCATACTTTCTCAGGATTAATTAAAAAAGGTTAAATTACATATTATACCAATCAACTTTCTCAATTTGTCACACTCACACATTAGTGATGAACTCGTGAAAGTACCTCATGAGTCTTTTAAAGATGGCTTTTTGTTCCACTTAGGTATCAGATAACCTTACGAGAAATGAGACGCTCACATTTCAGTTACTAAATAATCCAAGTAGAACAAAAAGACATCCTTTTAAGGAGTGTTTAGATTAACTTATTTTTTCAGCTTACGAGCTTATTATAATTTCAAGCTTATGAGTTCATGAGTAGTATAAGCTCATAAGAAGAAAAAAAATTGGCTTATGAGCTTATTCAAAATTTTAAAAGCTTGTAAGCCGAAAAAGGAGTTAATCCAAACACCCCCCTTAATTAGCAGACTGGACAAAAAATAAAATAAAAGTAATTGTCAAGTCATCAGGTTCTCGATAGGTCAATGTCTCAACAGGTCGAAAACCTAAGTGGAACAAAACGCGTTTTTAATGACCCATGAGGTTTTTTCCTCAAGTATCTAAGCTAGTGTGGAACAAATCACAAATGAAAAAGCGTGTTGCTGTTTTCTGTAATTCACGCAAAAAACAATAAGTCATTTCCCTCATTAATTAAGTTCATGAAGTAAAAATCAAAGAGCAAGTGGCATTCAATGATGTTTATATTTTAGAACACAAGGGCATAAATGAAAACGATCATTTGATGTGTATAAACACACGCTGAAAAAGTGTCGATGTTAGATTATAAATGATCAAAGAACAAAACAAATGATACAACATATTTGAAAAGTTGTACCTGTTTGAGAAATTCCTCATATGAATTGTCAAGTGTAACAAAAGACCGAATTACATTTACATCATAGACTAAAACACAGCAATCTGCTCCTCGATAAAATGCAACACCGAGACTTTGATATCTTTCCTGCCCGGCAGTGTCCCATATCTAATCAAAGTTATGATCAGCAATTTAACATAAATCACATACGAGGATAGGGTAAGGTTTTAGAGAGAACATCTCTTTCGGAGAGAACACTAGTGTCTAGTACAATAGGAAACTTGACTAAATTTCAGTCAATTTTATTTGAAACAACATAAAAACAATACACTTTTAAAAGCAAAAACAAAATTATATTAAAAAAGCTAGGTGCATATGTAAGATGCAAAGTGCATCTGTCAAATGCACCATATGATCAACTTTTTGTAGCCGTTAGATCAGTTTTTCAAGAGCTCCGATTTGTATACCCTGAAATAAGCGTTCTCCCTTGATTCTGCCTCTACGAGGATATTACAGTAATAACTGAACTAGCAACAGAAAGCTCACTTGTAGTGTTACAAGCCTGTCATCAATCTGCAATTCCTTAGTGACAAAATCAGCTCCAATTGTAGCCTTATATTGCTGACTAAACTTCTTATTTACATATCTTTCAATCAGTTAAAGCATCCACACTCACCGATACATGAAGCAAATGACCTAATTCTGCAGCAATTTTCAATGCCTAATATACTATGACCCAAATTCTGCATTTTTGCACTCGGGAAACGTTTTTAACCGATTAGACTGATGATTCAAATCAGCACAATTTGTCATTATCCCTAAAAATTACATCATAATTAGACAGACTTTAACCACAAATGTATAATTAAAATGATGAAGCGAGAATACATAACCAGGTGTTCGAACAGTCAAATGCATTAACAAAGCAAATCCACGGAATTTACACATAAATTAAAGGTGTTAAGAATGGTTACAAGGATACTGATTCATCAACGAGGTCTTCCCAACCCTAACAAAATTTGACTAGAAATCAAGGGAAATCATAAAATCTAACCCACAGTCACCGAGGATGATAATCTTGAGCAAATTTCTTCTATGGAAGAACATGGCGAAGTAACTGTACCAAAGAATTTTTCAAACAGCGAAGAGGAACGAGAAGAGGGGCCCAATTTCGATGTGATTATATGTCAACATCCCAAGTTAAATCATTGGCTTTTGAGAGGCAGGTCGGATATGAAAACGACCGGCCGGCGGCCGATCTCTGATAGATTTCATCGCCCAATCGAGATCAGGCTCTCTGAGTAAACAAAGCATTTAAGTATTCTGAATGCTGCATAATGCTAGATGGGGGCAAAACTTCTAAAACGTACATAGGAGGGGTTATCACCCATCTTTTCTTTCTTTTTATCGAATGAGTCTATTTAAGGAGGATGAAAAATGTTGTTTATTCTTTATAATTTTGAACGAAGGTCTGTTTGAAGATGATGAAAAAGGTTATTTATTCTTCAAAATTGATATATAAGAGAATGAAAAAGATGATAACACTAGGATCTTTGATATCAAAATGAAAAAATATAAAATATAAGGTTTAAACATGTAATTAAAAGTAATATATGGGTGATTATCTACCTACTTAAAAACTAAACCATACAAATAAAGATAAGATTGAGATATTGTTTTCATATTTAATATAACAAATCTATTCACCTAAAAATATGAAAAATTTGAAAGTTAAAATAAATATCTCACCTAACTTTAATTAGGTAAATTTTGAATAAATATCTCATGTAATAGATTGAATTAAGGAATGTGAGTGTTAGGATTTAATATAACAAATTTATTCACTTAAAGATATGAAAATTTTAAAAAATAAAATTAATATCTCACGTAAATTTAATTAGGTAAAATTTGAATAAATATCTCATGTAATAGATTGAATTAAGGAATGTGAGGGTTGGGATTAAGAATTGTGACATCATATTTGTTTGTAAATTTAAGAGTAAATTACAAATTTCGTCTCTGTGGTTTACATAATACTTCAGATTTCGTCATTTAGTTTTTAAAATTACACTAATAGTCATTGTGGTTTATGTTTTTTAACAAATTGGTCCTTTGACCGTTAATGTTAACAGAAAAAATGTTAGATTTTTGGTAAAGACTATTTTACCTTTTTCTTACATATCAATTCCAGTCTTTATGTGTGAAGTTTGTTGCATTAATGGTCCTTTAGATAATATTTTTTAGTTTTTATTACTTTTAATTAATTAAGTTTAGTTTTAATATTTTTTAAGTCTTATTAGTATTATTATATAAAATAAACTAGTAAAATTGATAAAATATATTTGTGTTTTGTTTTTATTCAAATTTATATTAATTATTTAAAGTTCTCAAATTTTTATTTTTTATTTTAAATGTTTTTTTGATAGTTTGATTTTTTAAGTATTATTGTTGTTATTAATATTATTATCATTTAATATCCTATAACCGTTTTATTGAAATTAGTAAAATTTTAAGATGTGCATGCTTATTAGCATCGGGTTTATTATCATTTAATATCCTATAACCGTTTTATTGAAATTAGTAAAATTTTAAGATGTGCATGCTTATTAGCATCGGGTTTATTATGGTTTAACATAAATATTTTTAGTTTTTTATTACTTTTAATTAATTAACTTTAGATTTAATATTTTTAAAGTCTTATTAGTATTATTATATAAAATAAATTTGAGTTCAGGTTAACCCGATTAACCAAAATAAGTATTTTATTAATATTTTTTCTATGATTTCATGTATTAATTTGAGTCGCTTACATTAAGTATTTTCACCAATTTGAATCACAAACCCATGTTTGTGCTCACGTACGTACTAGTCGACTCTTCTACAATCTTATGTCTTCTATATAATTATTATAATTTATATGTGAAGAGCTCTGACTATGTGTTTCATGTATACGAAGGGCTAGAAATTTGATAAAAATATCCATACAAACATTACAATCTTGTGAATACAACCACCAATTCACCATCTTGTGAAATATTGTAGTCTTGTTGTCTTTTTATTTTATTTTATATAACCGCCAATTCACTATCAATTGGTACCTTAGATAAAAGAATTCGATCCTATGAATGCAATTATTACAACTTATAGTAGTTTATTTGATAAAAATATCCAGACAAACATTTCAAAAACTTAATTAGAAAGAGTACTTATGCAAAAACTGAAATCAATAATTAAATTCAAAAAGTCAAAAGTCAAAAAATTATTTAGTTTATAAGTATCTTGAAAAATCCGACCCTATTAACCCAAAACATAATTGATCCGAACCCAACTAACCTAAACCTTGATAAGACCGAGATTTGTGTGATTTTTTTAAACCGACCTAACTAATTGAAAATCCAATTAACATCCATACTCATATCCAACTCTGCACGAGTAGCTTTTAATTTTACTAATATCAATAATAACGTTATAAGGTATAAAATAATAATAATAATAATAATAATAATAATAATAATAATAATAATATTAATAACAAAAATAATAATTGAAAAATAAAACTATCAAGAATACATTTAAAAATAAAAATAAAATTTCAAAAACTTTAAATATTTAATATAAATACGGATAAAAACAAAAAAAAAATATAATTTATCATTTTATTGTTTTATTTATATAATAATACTAATAAGACTTTAAAAATATTAAAACTTAACTTAATTAATTAAAAGTAATAAAAACTAAAAAATCCTTATTTTAAACCATAATAAACCCGACGCAATAGGCGTGCACATCTTCTAATTCAACTAATTGGTTATAGGATATTAAATGATAATAATATTAATAACAACAATAATAATTAAAAAATCAAACTATCAGAAATACATTTAAAATAAAAAATAAAAATTTGAGAACTTTAAATAATTTTAAATTTGAATAAAAACAAGGACAAACTGCACCAAAATATAACAAACTTTACCTAAGTTACCATTATGTTAGAACCTAGAGGGGGGTGAATAGGTTATATGCCCACTTGTTAAAGTTTTTAACAATATTTGCAAATAATTAAAGAATTTAAGGAAGGAAGATATCACCAATGAAGTAGTTTGGACACAATGATTTATAGTGGTTCAAGCAAGGGTTAACAACCTTGCTCTACACCCACTCCTTGGCCTCACCCACCAAGAGTTGCTCTACTAACTTCTCTCTTTGAAGGTAGAGATAAACCTTTTACAACTTCTCTCTTTAGCTTACAAGAATTACACTTCACTCTTGCAAACAAGGTTAAGATAAACCTCACTTCACTCTAATTGGAAAGGCTAGAGTTGATCCTCACTTCTCTCTAATTCTATAGGCTAGAGATTATCCTCACACTATTACAAATGTATATGAATGTAATGAAGTATATGAACTTGAAGGCTTTCACTCTTGCTTGATTCTTGATCTTGAAAGATTGAATTATCAAGGAATATGAGCTCACAAGATTTTTATGTATTCTGTGTTTTTTCAGATTGCAAGAGGTTGATAAAACACAAGACTTGAGTTGCTTTAAATAAGGAAAAATTTTGATGCTCAAAAAGTGTCCAGACGATCCACGGTCGACCGTGGAATCGACCGTCGCACTGCTAGAGATTTTTTAGCCTTGTGCATATAGACGTTGGGCTTTTACCAAAACCACACACAACCCATTTTTACTATAAAATGCACTGAAAAGAAGCTTTAGAAAAGTTGGGTAAGTGTCATACTTCTTAAGTTTGAATTTAATCATGAAAATGGTAGTTTGGAAACCAAATGCACAAAGCATGTTGGAAGTTTACCTCTTTGAGAGATTCCTTTTGCTAAATATGGTTTTGGCTTATTTCAATATAAGATTGTGTTTAGTATTTGCCAAAATGGGAATTTATTTTGACTTCCAAGCTTGTGATTTTTATAAAAATTGTCTCAATTTTTATAAAGGTTTTTATAAAAGTTATTTTATAAAAATTTAAACTTATTTGATTATTTATTTTGTAAGCTCATAGACTTTGAATGTTTATTTTTAGGAGGCTTCAACATCGACCTCTACTTGAACTCGGATCTTGACGATTGAAGCTTGGCCATTTGATGAAGCTTATTTTGTAGATTATGGATTAGAATATATTTGATTGAATATATATATGTATATGTGCACATATGTTAATGTTAATACATACAATTATATAAACAAGTTGTATACTTTTGTGTCAACAAAAGAGGATTTATTTATAAGCCTATTTTTCCCAACAATCTCCCCCTTTTTGTTGAAGACAAAAATTTATAACTTGTATAAGAAATGTATATGTAACTTTAACATGTTAACATGTGCATATATACACATATATGTATATATTCTACTATCTTCTATATATTCTTCTATCTTCTCCTCCTTTTTTGTCTTAACAAAAATGAGACTCCCCCTTGGCATAAGCTCCCCCTTGAATGTAGATCTCCATATCTTGATTTGGATGAGCTAGAGTACATACAAAATTCTACCGAGGACTTGCACGAGTGATGTGAGCATAGCCAATATTAATCACAATATATGTTAGATGGAAAGCATGCATATCAAACCACAAACCGTACATCATAGCATAAAATATTGTAGCACATGACCAACATAAATATCATATTGTGTGAATACATAGAAATAAATTGTTTGAAAGACAAATGTGGTAATCATAAAACATCAACTCATGATTGAGACGGCTCACCTCCATCGGTTCCGGAATTACATTTAAGAGCATTCATAATTGATCTCAACATGCCCTTTACCCCTTTCATTTCTTTACGGAGAGAGCGAGTTTCATTCCGTAAAGCATTCACATTGCGATTTAGTGCCTCAATTCGTTCATCGGTAGTGCCTTCAACCATGCCGAAATCCGGAGGAATTGAACTCTCCGCTTCACCTTCCTCCTCTTCACCAAAGGTGAATTTGTCAATCTCGGCTTCCGTATCTCCGAAAGAGGAAGAGTGTGCCCGTTTCGTCCCCTTATGGGAAGACATCTTGCGAAGTGTCGCAAGGTCGATGGGCATGGAGGATCCCGGAGTTGAGACAATACGAGAAACATCCGGTAGATTTGTAAAAAGAAGAGATAGAAGACGGCCATAGGGAAGATCCCTACGACTTGTCACGAGACCACTCATGCGTTTAGCAAGAATGTGCGTGAGGTTGATCTCGGTCCCCGTTTTAAGAGCATGAAGAAGAACAGCTTGAATAGCACTTATTTCAGAATGATTCCCAGATTTGGGAAAGATATTGGAATCAATGATTTTGTTCCAAACGGCACATTCGGGAAGAAGATCTCGTCCGAAAAGGTTGGTTGTGGTGTGGGGAACATTTGGTTTGCAAATTGACCCAATGATTTCAGGAATGGTGAAGGCGGGTGGAAGGTTTGTGAGACTATGACCGGTATGATAGTATTTAAGGCCGGAGGATGGGATGTGTAGAATCCTACCTAGTTGGACAAGAGTGAAGGTAAAGTCCTTACCTTCAATGTTGAAGGTGATGACTTCATCATCCTCATTATAGATGAAGGAGGCATAAAATTCATAGAGACGATTTTTATAAATGACATTTGAGAGAGAAAGGAAAATAGTCCACCCAATAGCCTCAAAGGTGGCTTGGGTCCTATATTGGTCAAGTTGATTGACCGCAACTACACGACCCTCGTTTATGGCCCGTTTCTTTAGAGCATTGGCGGATTGACGAGGGCTAGGGTTGTCGGGTTTTCTTGAAGACGATGTGCGAACACGTGGCATGATTATCTATAGAGACAATGATTATATGATTAAGTACAAATATATAGTATTAGGACTAGTGCGTTCCTAATATGTATGACATGTTCAATTTATCTAGTCATGACACGAAAAAGAGTTTGGTTTTGGAAATTTATAACTAGATATATGATATTTCAATGTAGATGAGACATATTTGAAAGTGTGCTTAAAAAATATAGCAAACTCTTTGAGAATATGTCCATACGATGTGGTTGTGTCCTAGGTGTGAGAAAATTTTGAAAATTTTGATGAATCATGCGATGTCAAGTGTTTGTTGGAGTATATGAAGCATGAATAAAGTGAATTTGAGCATTAATAGTTGAAATACTAAAAGATGAAAAGTTCAAAAATTTCCAGATTGCTGACGGTCGATGCACAGTATCGACCGTGGATCGACCGTGGTTGGACTGGATTTTTATACACTAGCTACGGTCGAGTTACGATCGACTGTGATATCGACCGCCGGACGATTTTCAAAATTTTTGGTTTTGTTTGTCCTTTTTGAAAGCTCTGATTTTATTACTTTAAGATACATCAACAAACCTATGTATAAGAAAACTACTACAAAAGTTAAACCAAACCTAAACAAAGCCTACTTTATCATCCTTAAGCTATTTATAACAAAAACTACTAAATAATCTTCCCAAAATCAAGCCCAATCATGAAAAAATAACAGAAATCTTGAGATACACATGATTCATTGGTGCAAAAAAATAGAATCCTAAGGAGATGAAGAAGAAAGAAAAAAATTATACCTTTGAGAGAGAGAAGACCGTGGATCGACCGTGAAGGAAGGAGGAAATCGTGTTCAACCGTAGATCGACCGTGAGCAGAACCGTGCCTTCGACTGTAAGTGAAATTTTTTTGCTTGTAATGATTTTTTTTAAGCTTTTTAGAGAGTAAAATGGTAAAATGGCGGCTAGGGTTTGATGAGGAGGATGAAAGTGGGAGGAAAGAGAGAGGAAAAAGGGAAAGTAGGGTTAAATTTCGTCAGGTGTATAACGGTCGATACACGGTCGACCGTGGTATCGACCGCGTGTTTCTCAAACTTTTGGCAGTGCCTCGACGGTCGAGACACGGTTGACCGTGGTATCGACCGCGTGTTTCTCAAACATTTGGCAGTGCCCCTACGGTCGATACATGGTATCGACCGTGGTTCGACCGTGGAGCCACTGGATAGCATTTTTTTGCTGTTTTTCAGTTTTTAGGTGTTTATCTCTTAAGGTACATGTTCCATCATTCCCAAACCAAGTCTTAATGTGTCAAATACTTCCTTTTTTAGTGGTTTAGTGAATATGTCAACAATATTTTCATATGACGTAACTTTTTCTAAGCTTATATTGCCTTTTTGCACATTATCATGTAGAAAGTGATGTCTAATTTCGATGTGTTTAGTTCTTGAATGTAATACAGGATTTTTACTTAAATCAATGGCACTTTTATTATCACACATAATAGGAATTTCGGATAGATGTACCTCATAGTCCAATAAAGATTGTTGCATCCATAAGACCTGAGCGCATGCTCTTCCGGCGGCTACATATTCGGCTTCGGTTGTTGACAAGGCAACGGATGTTTGCTTTTTCGAGAACCATGAGGTAAGTGCCAATCCAATAAAGGCACATACTCCACTTGTACTTTTTCTATCCAAGTAGCATCCACCGAGATCCTAATCCGCATAGCACATTATATCTAAGCCGCTCCACTTTGGATACCACAATCCCAAGTTGATTGTTCCTTTAATGTATCGGAATATTCGTTTGACGGCCTCATAGTGTGATTTCTTTGGATTTTCCTGAAAACGAGCACACACACATACACTATACATAATATCGGGACGACTTTCCGTTAGATAAAGCAAGCTCCCGATCATACCACGATATCTTGTACTATCAAATCTTTCACCCTCTTCATCTAGTGTCAAGTGTGTGTTTGTAGCCATAGGTGTACTCATTGGTTTCACATTTTCAAAATCGAATTTCTTAAGCATGTCTTTAATATACTTCGATTGATTTATGAATGTACCATCTTCATATTGTTTTATTTGAAGTCCAAGAAAGTAATTCAATTCACCCATCATACTCATTTCAAATTCATTATGCATAAGTTTTGAAAATTCATCACACAAGTCTTGGCATGTTGATCCAAATATGATATCATCCACATAAATTTGTACAAGCAAGATGTCATCTTTTCTTTAATTTGTGAATAATGTATTATCAACTTTACCCATATTATATTCATTTTTCAACAAGAATGATTTTAATCTATCATACAAAGCTCTAGGAGCTTGTTTAAGGCCATACAATGCTTTTCTAAGTTTATATACATAAGATGGATGAATAGGGTCTTCAAAACCGGGAGGTTGACATACATAAACTTCTTCATTTATAAACCCGTTTAAAAAAGCACTTTTGACATCCATTTGATATAGTTTAAAATTTTGAGCACAAGCATAAGCAAGTAGAATCCTTATGGATTTTAATCTAGCAACCGGAGCAAAGGTTTCATCATAATCTATCCATTCTTGTTGGTTATATCCTTGGGCTACTAGTCTAGCTTTGTTTCTAGTGATATTTTCATTTTAATCAACTTTGTTTCTAAAAACCCATTTAGTTCCAATTATTGTGTGACCACTAGGTAAAGGTACTAAGTCCCAAATTTGGCTTCTAGTGAATTGATTTAACTCTTCTTGCATTGCCATTACCCAATTTTCATCTTTAATTGCCTCTTTAATATTTTTGGGTTCTATGTGTGACACAAAGGCAAATAAAGTATTAAGGTTTTGGGCTTGGGATCTAGTGAGTCTTTGATTCAAGTTTCCTATGACTTGAGTTATTGGATGGTTCCTATTTTCTTTAATTTCATTTTCATTACTTGTGGTTTTGTTATCTATTATTGGGTTTTGAACACTATGATGATTTATGTCTAATTTTGAGAGTTGTTGTTCTATGGCTTCTTCTTCTAATTTGTCATCATCTACTAAGGGTTGAGTCTTAGGAGGAAGTGGAGATTCATCAAATGTGACATTAAGGGATTCCTCCACAACCATAGTGGATTTGTTTAATACTCTATAGGCTTTACTATTCAAGGAGTATCCTAAGAAGACACCCTCATATGCTTTAGGATCAAATTTTGTCAAGTAATCTTTGGTATTAAGGATATAGCATTTACTACCAAATACCTTAAGATGTCCTAAGGATGGTTTTCTACCTTTGATGATTTCATAGGGTGTTTTATTTAGCATTGGTCTAATCAAGACTCTATTTAGGATGTATGTAGCCGTTGAGTCCGCATCGCACCAAAACTTTTGTGGAATGGATTGTTCATTTAGCATTGTCCTACTCATTTCTTGTCAAGTCCTATTTTTCCTTTCAACAACCCCATTTGATTGGGGAGTGCGAGGAGCCGAAAAGTTATGAGACACTCCATGTTTTTCACAAAATGCTCCAAATTGCGCTTCATTGTCAAATTCTCTTCCATGGTCGGTACGAATTGAAATGATCGTACAACTAAATTGGTTTTGAATTTTCTTGCCAAGAGTTTTAAATTTGTCAAAAGCTTCATTTTTGTTTTTCAAAAATAGTGTCCATGTATATCTAGAAAAGTCATCTACAACAACTAGTGTGTAGAAGTTTCCCCCATAACTTTGAATTGATGAAGGGCCAAAAAGATCCATATGCAATAGTTCAAGACATCTTTTTGTAGTTATAGCATTTTTAGATTTATGAGATGAATGCACTTGTTTTCCTATTTTACATGCATCACAAAAATGATTATCGAATTTAATATTTGGTAAGTCTCTAACAAGCTCATTTCTAGTCAACGTTTGTAGTAGTCTCATGTTGGCATGACCTAGTCTTCTATGCCATAATGTTGAATTATCAATTATAGATGCAAGACATACTTCTGTGTTAGGATTATCACCAAGTCTACATGTATATAGTCCATTTCTCCTAACACCTTTTACTAAAACTTTATCATCTTTGCATATTAAGCTTTCATGTTTGGTGAATTTAACATTTAGATCTTTATCACATAGTTGACCAATACTTATTAAATTGTAAGCTAAACCACTAACATGCTCAACATTCAAGAATTTGATATTGTCATGAAGAATGTTACCTTTACCAATCACCTTTCCTCTTAGATTGCTTCCAAACACAACATGTCCTCCATCATACTCCTTGTATGAGGTGAAGAGTTCTCTATTACCGGTCATGTGTTTTGAACAACCACTATCAAGAATCCATTCATGAGACATATTCTCACTTTTACCGCAGCCCTACACATATGAAGTTTTCATTCAAGCTTTTGGTACCCAATGTTTCATGGGTCCTGGATGGTTAGCATCAAAAACTCCTATTCTAATCCATCTTTGTGTGATTCTAAAACTTTTATGATACCATGTGTTCTTAGGGTTTATGGATTGAGAGTATTTTGGTTTTTGAGTCACATTTGATTTGGGTTTCTTGAATCCAAGTCCATGCTTTGTTGTTGGAGTATAAAACTTTCTCATTAACTCATTACTTGCAACCTTGGGCATACAAGTGGAAGAGCTAGAGACAATGTTTACTTTTTTGTTCTTTTGAAAATTCCAGTAACCCGACGGTCGATGCACGGTATCGACTGTGGGTCGACTGTGGAGGTCCTGGATTTTTTCTTTCCCTTTTTCTTTCACAAATTGGATGGTTTTCAAGTGACTTATTGGCATGTAGTTTGAGTGCCCAGAGAATCCAATGCCACCCTTATCTTTTGATGATTTTTGAATCTTTAACATTTCATCTAACTTTGTTGAACTATTCTCAAATTTTGACAGTGTGGTTGTATCCAAGTTTGTTTTTAGCTTACTCTCCAAATCTTTTATGCTTGTATGTGTATGAGATGCAATTTTGTTTTCTAGATCTTTTATCTTTATAACTAAGTCATCATTTTCATTTTTCAACTTGATATTTTTCTTTTTCAAACTTTTATTCTCATTTTTTAACTCCTCATTTTTAGTAAGTATTTTTGAGCTAAAATCACATAATTGATCATATTGATGGCCATTATTGTCACTATAGTAGCTAGAATCGGAGTGTACCTCACTTGTCTCAAAGGCCATGAGACATTTTTATTCTTTTGTTTCTTCTTGGTTTTCATCACTACTATCACTCCATGCACCTCCTAGGAAGGCTTTGTGATTTTCCTTTTTCTTTGAAGCTACCTTTGGACAATCACTTATGAGATGTGAAGAGTCGCCACATCCATAGCATTCTCTAGATGATTTCTTTTCTTTCTTGGCATCCATGGCTTGCTTGTACTTCTTAGGATCAAATGGAGCTTTCACATGTTTGCCTTTTCTTTTGAAGAACTTTTTAAAATTCCTCACCATCATGGCATACTCTTCATCCTCATCACTATTTGTTTCATCTCCTTCATCACTAGAGGAATCTTTGACATGTTTGGCTTTAAGTGCAATGGACTTGCTCTTCTCTTTCTTTATCTTGGCAATCTCATCATCCTTTTGCATGATCACTTCATACACCTTGAGATTTCCTATTAGCTCATCCATTTGAAGTATGTTCAAATCTTTTGACTCCTCAATAGCCGTCACCTTTGCCCTCCATTTTGGTGAAAGAGCCCTAAGAAACTTTCTTACAATCTTTTTGTTAGAGTAAGTAGTCCCAAGTGACTTGAGACTAGTAACAATAGTATTAAACTTTGCAAAAGCCTCATCAATTTTCATATCATCTAGTATTTGAAATTGTTCATATTGTTGCACAAGTAATTCAATTTTGTTATCTAGAACTTGGGCATTTCCTTGATGTGTGGTGACAAGAGATTTCCAAATAGCATTTGCACTTTCACACATAAACACTCTTTCAAATTCTTTTCTAGGCAAAGCATTGTAAAGAAAGAGTTTTGCTTCAAAATTTTTAGAAACCATTTTCTTATCCTCTTGATCCCATTTTTCTTTAGGAAGTGGAACAAAGGCATCTTGTTTGGAATCAAAGGTTTTTGGTACATAATCCCCTTCTTCAATAATATCCCAAAGATCAACATCTTTGGCTTTGACATAAGTCATGAATCTTTGTTTCCAATAACAAAACCCTTCTTCTTCAAGAAGTGGAGGTCTAACCATAGAATTCCCCTCTACATAATTTTGTCCCATTTTGTCAACTCAACAATTTTTGAAAAAATATTTTTAGAAGATTTAAAACGACTTTTCAAAAATTATCTAGAGCAACTTGCTCTGATACCAATTGTTAGAACCTAGAGGGGGGGTGAATAGGTTATATGCCCACTTTTTAAAGTTTTTAACAATATTTGCAAATAATTAAAGAATTTAAGGAAGGAAGATATCACCAATGAAGTAGTTTGGACACAATGATTTATAGTAGTTCAAGCAAGGGTTAACAACCTTGCTCTACATCCACTCCTTGGCCTCACCCACCAAGAGTTGCTTCACTAACTTCTCTCTTTGAAGGTAGAGATAAACCTTTTACAACTTCTCTCTTTAGCTTACAAGAATTACACTTCACTCTTGCAAACAAGGTTAAGATAAACCTCACTTCACTCTAATTGGAAAGGCTAGAGTTGATCCTCACTTCTCTCTAATTCTATAGGCTAGAGATTATCCTCACACTATTACAAATGTATATGAATGTAATGAAGTATATGAACTTGAAGGCTTTCACTCTTGCTTGATTCTTGATCTTGAAAGATTGAATTATCAAGGAATATGAGCTCACAAGATTTTTATGTATTCTGTGTTTTTTCAGATTGCAAGAGGTTGATAAAACACAAGACTTGAGTTGCTTTAAATAAGGAAAAAGTTTGATGCTCAAAAAGTGTCCAGACGATCCACGGTCGACCGTGGAATCGACCGTCGCACTGCTAGAGATTTTTGAGCCTTGTGCATATAGACGTTGGGCTTTTACCAAAACCACACACAACCCATTTTTACTATAAAAATGCACTGAAAAGAAGCTTTAGAAAAGTTGGGTAAGTGTCATACTTCTTAAGTTTGAATTTAATCATGAAAATGGTAGTTTGGAAACCAAATGCACAAAGCATGTTGGAAGTTTACCTCTTTGGGAGATTCCTTTTGCTAAATATGGTTTTGGCTTATTTCAATATAAGATTGTGTTTAGTATTTGCCAAAATGGGAATTTATGTTTTGACTTCCAAGCTTGTGATTTTTATAAAAATTGTCTCAATTTTTATAAAGGTTTTTATAAAAGTTATTTTATAAAAATTTAAACTTATTTGATTATTTATTTTGTAAGCTCATAGACTTTGAATGTTTATTTGTAGGAGGCTTCAATATCGACTTCTACTTGAACTCGGATCTTGACGATTGAAGCTTGGCCATTTGATGAAGCTTATTTTGTAGATTATGGATTAGAATATATTTGATTGAATATATATATGTATATGTGCACATATGTTAATGTTAATACATACAATTATATAAACAAGTTGTATACTTTTGTGTCAACAAAAGAGGATTTATTTATAAGCATATTTTTCCCAACACATTATATACAATCAACTTTTATTTTTTAAAATTAATATAACAAACTTCTATAACCATCACATTATATACAAATAACCTGTTATAGCAGGTAATATGTTTTTTAACAACCGGTAATTTCTTTTTTTTATTTTATTTATTTTATGTAAATAAAAATAAAAAATAATGAAGATGAGATAAACACAGCAACAAACACTTGAACATGAAGCCTTAAAGAGATGAACAACAAACAACCAAATCACAAAAACTCAAATACCTAAATCACATATACCCAAATCAAAAAAGCTCAACCAAAATCGGATTATCAAAGCTAAAAAGAAATACATATATAAGAAGAGTTCTTGTTGTGTGAGAATGGAGATACAATTTCGTGAGTAGAAGAAAGTAAAGCTGTCAAGTATCTTCAACATAACAGATAGAATAATAAATCTGAAAATGATCTGCTCAAATCAAACGAGAACGATCTCTTCATTTGATTCTGGACTCATTCGATTTTGAAGACCCTGAAGTTGAACTTCGATTTTAGACAACCACCACCGCGACTGCAAACCAACAGTGCCATCTCCGCCTTCAAACCGCCGCACCGCCGCCGCCGCCTTCGAGCTCTGATCGTATATTAGGGTTCTTCATGTGCAATTTTGACCTCCGGTTTTCAGTTCCGAACAAGATGACGGAAGCAAGATGAACGCCACCGCCTATTCGATTTTGACCTTCGGTTTTCAGATCCAAAGCTTTTGACCTCCAATTTCGACATCTAAAGCTACTTCAAGGTAAGTTGGGATTTTGCTTATGAAGGGTTAGGCGAGTTTGATTTGTTTAACCACCACCATTGCCTCCTTCAAGGTTTGTGATTTTGGTCTGAGTTGATCGAAGATATGTTATTTTTTTAGTAAGGGCTAGTAAAGGGTTTTGATGTTAATGTTTCAATTTTTTTATGGATCAAAATTACATTTGATTTTATTCATTTTAGATAGGTTTTAATGTTAACGTTTTGGTTTCAAATTTTTGAGGTTGTTAACAAGCATCTCCGAAATTTTTTTTCTTTCAAAAATTCTTGAAAATAAAGAGCATGATGAGTACATGAAACTTATGAAGAAGAAAATAATTAAATAATAAATAAATTTGAGAAAAAACCGGATACCTGTCCTACCGGTTAATAGTTGTATACAATAGGAACTTTTAAAAAGTTTGTTGTATTATTTTTAGAAAATTAAAATTGATTGTATAGAATGGTAACTTAGCTAAAGTTTATTGTATTTATGTGCAGTTTACCCTAAAAACAAAACACAAATATATTTTATCAATTCACTAGTTTATTGTATATAATAATACTAATAAGACTTAAAAAAAATATTAAAACTAA
Source organism: Dittrichia graveolens (assembly GCA_038502395.1). Lineage (NCBI taxonomy): Eukaryota > Viridiplantae > Streptophyta > Magnoliopsida > Asterales > Asteraceae > Dittrichia > Dittrichia graveolens. The sequence goes on from JARJIL010000004.1 coordinate 96,122,675, forward strand.
ACTTAATTAATTAAAAGTAATAAAAACTAAAAATGTTATCTAAAGGACCATTAATGCAACAAATTTCAAACTAAGGACTGAAATTGATATGTAAGAAAAGGGTAAAATAGTAAATCTAACATTTTTTCTGTTAACTTTAACGGTCAAATGACCAATTTGTTACAAAACATAAACCACAATGATTATTAGTGTAATTTTAAAAATTAAAGGACGAAATCTGAAGTTTTATGCAAACCACAGGGACGAAATTTGTAATTTACTCTAAATTTAATTTATTTATTTATTTAAGACTTCTATTGGTTAAATTATATTTAAAAAAAGTTTTTTTAAAAGCCTGTTCTTTTAATAATATAGTTAGAAGTTAGATTTAGGGATAAAATATATGCTTTAAGTATCATATATCTTAGTTATTTCTATATTTATAGTCACTTTAAATGAGAAGTTTATATTACAGAATAGTGATCAAATTTAAAAACTCTTCCATCAAGATCATTAATGAGTTAATTTTAGAATGTGAAATAAAAGATAAAATGATCTTGATGGAACAGTTTTCAAACTTTGTTACTATTCAATTATTTTTTTCCCTTAAATGAGATAGTAATTTATTCATTTACTTATGTGTTAGTGAATTTAAAAACGTCTATAATATGTGTTTTTAGCTACACAAATCTTTTTCCTTTTAATTTACGATAAACTTTAAGAAAATAGTGCATACTCTTGCACAAATCACCTTCCTCGAAATTTGTCTGTATGCTAGGTGTGCTCCTTATGTACTTTTTTAAGCTGATAGCTTTATGTTTTAAAGGAAAAAGACTACTACTCTTGTTCGAATAGAAAAGTTGGAAGCTTTTTTTAATAAAAAGCTTCAAATGGAAAGTTTTTTGAAATAACTTTTAAAACTAGATGAAAACTTTTTTATATATATAATTACCTAAATACCCTTTTCAATTGTTTTACAATTTCTACTATTTTTATTTTTGTTCTTTTTTGTCAATTTACACTATCCAGCTTCAGTTACCAACTATTTTACCAAACAAGTATACAAATAAAATATATAGCTTCTAACTCTAGCTATCAGCTTCAACTACTAGCTACTTCTACCAAACACATACAATATATGATATTTAACAAGTTTTTTATTATCTTCATGATACGACAGGTTAAAAATAAATTGACACAATAGTAACTAAGTTTTAGTAATTTCGTAATGAAAAAACATTTAAAAATTTCCTAACAAAAGTCACATAATTCATAATTAATTAAAACTTAACAAAGCCAATAATACAGTTATATTAATACTATTTAATGATTTTATTTTCAAAACTTTGCTATTAATTGTTTAAAATCATTTGTAAAAACGGACCGAAATTTATAATTTGATTACTTTGTAAAACTTACATTCAGTTTTTTAAAATTATAATATTATGTTTAGTACATGTTTACATTTTTACATTACGTCATCTTATTTCTAACATATGAATGAAATTTCATTTACAGAAGAATGTTCAATATAGTCCATACTTAATTTATAGTTCTAAGGAACTAATTTTAGCATTTGGATCAATGATATCAACGGTCCAGATTGCATTTTAAAATTTTAGACGGGTGACATTTTCGTAATTCACATGTGATTGTATACTGAATCACCTATGATTAAATATTAAAATTTTAAAACTATATTTTTTACATGTACTTTATTGAACACAACTTATTAACTTATATTGCAAAGTCTTCTTTTATTGGATATACCAAACATTTCAACTCATATAAATTTTTAATCTCAAACATTATTCATGCGGCCTACCCTTTTTTTCTCCATCTTAAATTATCCTCCACATAAGGAAATATAATTTCTAATTACGATGTATTTAATATTAGTTAAATAAGTAGAAAATTTGCATGGCAGGTCTTTTGAATTAGTGTTATAATACACACTATCTACTTTCTCTTAGTTTTCTATTTTTTACTATTTATCGGTCAACACATTTTTTTCTTTTAGTGTTTCTTCTTCCGTAAATATCTTTTTAATCTTAAACTTTATCTATAAAACTTGTCTCTTTTCTCTCTCTTACTCTTATATTATCCTCTACGTATTAATATACAATTTCTATATATTAAATAGTTATTATTAGTTAAATAAGTATAAAAGGACGAGAGCTTGAAATTGTATATTCATATATGAAATAGTTAATATTAGTAAACTAAGTATAATCAAGAGAAACCTTGCATTAGGAAATAGAAAGTCCTAAAATGTATATCCATAATATAGAAAAACCATAAAACATGATAGGTTCTTAGAATTCTTTTTTAAGCTCTTTTCAAATTATCAAGATTGGGTTTTGATATCTTTAATTTGGGTTGGGTAACACCATTTTTATGTTATAGGATAACGTTTGAGATATAAAATTCATTGTATGCACCTTGAGTAAGAAAATATGATGTGTGAAAGAAAGGCTATTGTGCAATAGAAATAATATTTACCGTTGAAAATGGTAAAAAAAAATAGAAAATTAAAGGGAATATATAACAGATTATCAGTGTATTATAAGTTTATAACACTAATTCCAAAAGTTTGTCATGTAATAACAGGGTATAGTGATTATCAGTGTATTATAAGATAATTGACAAAATTACTCTTATTTTTTAATCATGATAATATAAAAATAATAAATTTATAAATCATTTAAAAACGATACAATAAATGGATAAATGTAGTAGACGCATCTAATTTTGGAAGATGCATCTAATAGATGCATCCAAATTTGTAGCCTTTAGATTGGATTTTCAAGGGCCTAAAACTGTTCTGTCTAAAACAAGCGTTCTCCCGTTATTCTGCATATATATAGGGAAGAGTTTATTTGAGAAGAGTTCTTATTTTGAAAAACTGTGAGACCAATTTTGATCATTGATTAAAATAAATCAATGGCTAGTCACGGGAGATTTCATGAATGGATCGTTAATAACTCATTAATATGGGTTATTTTGGAAAAATCAAGCCTTATTAGATAATGACTCATTCACCTGGACACAATTCATGATTGGGTAAATATATAAATGACCAAAATACCCTTATTAATGAGTTATTAATGAACATTAATGGTGGTTATAAATGTTTTTCGCATTAAAAACAGTTCTCAAATTAATTTCTGTCTATACACACACACTCATAGACCGAGTTTGTAATGTTATAAAAGGAAAAAATAATCATTTGGACAAATTATGAATTTAATGGATCATCTCGGTAAATTTTAAAAGATTAAATCAATTATTCTTGGAGACCATATAGACCAAATCAGTAATTCACTATACTTTATTTGTTTGATATATTACTTGTAGATACACACATGATATACATGGACATCATAAAACACACATTACATATAGATACACCGACTCTTTTTCCTCTCGATAGTTTAAAATAGAGTCTACGTGCACAACAACTATATGACATTATTGACAATTTCATATGACAATTGAGAGTCACACTTGTGAGTTCTATAAATCAAGTAATGTTAGCAACCAAGATCCAGCAGATTAAGGAAGACATTATCCTGTAGGGTTTTACATAATAAATGCTAGTACGTAATTTAATAGTTTTAATTTACTAGTTATTTATCCGAATGAGCTATTGATTATGTATATTTATTTAGGATTAAATAAATATATACAATTAAGGTTTTATAAATCAATCAAAGATAAAATTTTCCGATTAACGTTGCCGAAAATTCAAGTTTATTTTTAATTAATATGTTCGGCTTTTACAAATAATTGGGATAATTATTTTATCTTGATTATTTAAATGGTTTTAACATAATAGCTTATCCACCAAGTTTAAATGAGTTTGTGAATAAATGGAAATTGTAATATTTTATTAGAGTTATTACCTTATTCAAATAGATTTTATAAACCTATATATAAGGGTCATGGTTTAAAGGTTCCTAAGAGTTCAAAAAAAATTGAAACCTAAAAGGAAGCGTGAGATCTCTCTCCCTCTTCCTCTTTGCATGGACTTTAACCAAGAAATCAAGTGGTTTTGGTTTTGTGATTTTTAACCAAGGCAAATAGTCCAAGGCTTCGGGATTGTTTGGATGTTGTTGTATGTGGCTAGTAGGAAAACTCGTTTGTATCATTACACGTGGACTAAAACTTGATCAACGTACGTGCTAAGTGTAACACCTTGTTTTTCTTTAATAAATACTTTCATAATTTCTCAAAGTTTAAAACAAAATTTTGTGCAACCAATTCTTTTATAAAAACAATACAACAGAAGCAAAAAGAAAATTCTTTTAGTACATTAAACTTAACAAGCTTATAGTATTTGAAAACATTTAATAATAAAACATTTACTCCAAAACACATTTATTTCAAATTCGGCAACAACAAGCATAACTGAAATTTAAAACAAACGGTTGCACTACTTGAGCCCATCCACTAGATTATCATCTCAGCATTAAGAAATACCTGAAAAGGGTTAAAAGTATCTATGAGCTACAAAACTCGGTGACTACTCAAACTCTGAGAGTTGTAAAATATAAATTAAATGAATCATATAATCTACATTATAATTTGTTAAAGATACATAACACTAGTTATTTCACAAAGTCATATACTCTTAATATGATTTTTTATCATTTTAGATTAATCACTTATTTGAGATTCTGTATTAGTTTAGTATAATGTTGGTTCTATGTGCACAAGACACAAATTAATATGATATTACTCATAATAAATAAACCCATAGGGTCACACATTTACAATCAATGGACACCAATTACATATTTGAATATGATTTAAATATGTTTCCAACTCATTATATATATATATATAAGTATATATGCATTGTTGCATATTATTATTTATGTGAAATAATAATATCACTCTTATATATTGATATAAGGTAATGCATATAACAATTATATAAATGTATGTATATCCTTGTTACAAGTAAAGAGTTACTAGTAACAATCAAGTATGTATATAAAATACATGTAGATGTATTTTATACATAGTATGACATATCTAGTATATCTTTTATATATTTAAAAGATTAATAGCTAGAAATTCTCACAATGAGCAAGAAATGGGCCATATGGTGTATTCTTGCATAAGACTTAACCAAGACATGTATGTATGGGACAAGTAAGGAAGCAAGAGGCAAGAGGGGACCCTCCCCCCCTCTAATTTTCGTCCATAATGCAAGAGAGGGGGTCCTCCCTCTCTTGCTTTGCTTCTTGACTTTTATAATTACATGCATGGTCCCTTTTTGTAACATACTTGCATGTTATCACCTTTCTTTGTGTTCTTAGAATTGTTCTAAGTGTTTTATACTTGAAAAACATCCTTACTCTCTAGTATTGGTGTTCTTCAAGTTAGCAAAGGTGATACATAAACACATACTCAAAATACATACATCTAGTTCAAGAAGAAGAACAAAGGTTGTTGCTTGCATTCTTGAATATCAAGGGTTGGAGAGACTAGCATCTTGGAGGTGTTGGACTCATTGATTTGTGGATACCTTGGAGGAAGTCTTCTCTTGGCTTCTCATAGATAAACCACTTCACCAACGGTTTACTCACGCTACAAAGGTTGTAGTTCTAAACACCCTATGGTTGGTTTTGTTTCTTAAGGCTTGCATATGGATCATTGGTGGGGAGTTTTAAAAAGTTTAGAATTGTTGTTCATGCTTCCGTTTCTAAAATATATTTTGAAAAACCGAACAAACCCTAACAGTGGTATCACAGCCACTTATGTATAGTTTTAAGAAACTTTATTTTGAGTATGTATTGTTTAAGAAAATGGACAATTTTTTCTTTTATAAGAAAAGTTGTGGATTTTCTTGTTGGCAACTTGTATATGTTTATATATTTATTTAGGGAAACAGCCAAACCACATGCATGTTTGGTTGTAAAAGTTGCCTAAATATCAAGTGTTGATATATATGTTTGTTTGAGTGTATATTGTGCATAACAAGCCATGGACTTTTGTGATGTGTTGGAAATTCGATTTGGTTGTAAAATTATTCTTTCATTTGGTATGTAATAATAATTTTAGTTTTGTTTCATCTTGTTGTATTTTGTAAGTAGTAGAATAGTTTAGACTAGTTTACTTTTATAAAAATGTAACAAGATGAAGAAATGACCAAGTTGGAGTTTTCAAGTGTGGTGGAGTCAACCATGAAGGCTTGGAATCATTTGCACTACAAGGAGTTGTTTTGGCAAGTAGGAGCTTCAAATTCATCACAAGAGGAATATTTGGTCCTTAGTTATGACTTGGTATTTTTGTATGGCTCACAAAAATACCACTTAGGATAAATGGCTTGGTTATGCACTTATACATGTTATTTGTGTGTGTTTATGTTTATATTATTATACATGGTTGAAAATAGGATTTTTTGCATGCTAGATAATATTTTTGACATAATATAAATCGCACAATGGGAGTTTGGTATTTTAAGTTGACATAACATAAGATGTAAAATGAATTTTATATAAAAAGAGTTTTGTAAAGATTAAAATTCATTATGTCAAAAAATATATATATATATGTATATATATGTATATATATATATATATGAGTTTTATAAAATAGAGATTTTAAAAACTCAACCAAACTCCATTCAAGCTTAATAATAAAATGGTTTTATTACAAGCTAAAATTGGTCGTATTCACGCGTTCGAAACTATACACGTTAATATAAGATATTAATACTAGTTTAAAATTAAACGCGTTGAGAGTTCGTAAAATATGGATTTTAAGAATACTCAAGACCAATATATATATATAAAATATGATTTTATCAAAACGTGGACTTATTATTGTATGCATGCAATACTAGTCACACGACTCGTTTTGTTTTATTTAATAAATATACAAAACAGTAAAAGCCCTTTTTCAAAACGTAAGTCTATGTCATCCCATTTTAAGACACTCGCTTGTTGCAACGACACTCACGTGGAGAGAGCATTAGCCAAACGCGTGGATTGTTTTTGTAACAACCGAGGTGTTTTTCCGCAAATTCCATGAACATCTTGGGCCGGAAATTCACCGTCTTGAAATAGGACGACTTAATCGGAATCTTATTACGGAGAGAGCATTAGCCAAACGTAAGGAAGCCCGAGGCATAGATGGGATCAAACATGCCAAAATTGACAATCGTTGTCTAGGATCCCATAAAGATTTAGGAATTACATACGAGATATAATTGGTAAACGTTACCTACCTTGTTGTTTTAACTTAATGGAGAGAGCATTAGCCAAACATTCAAGGTTAAGTTCAAATTGGATCCTAGCCTTTAAAAATTAAAGAATTTTATAATTCTAAAGGGTATTAATTATTAAAGGATTAAATATCGAAAATACTAAATTGAACTTTGTTAATTTTGTAGATGGCCCCTAACTCAACTACGCCCGTTAACAACTTATCTCTTCGTTCAATCTTAGAGAAAGAAAAACTCAATGGTATAAATTTCTTAGACTGGTACCGTAACTTGAGAATCGTTCTTAAGCACGAAAAGAAATTGTACGTACTTGAGGATCCCGTCCCTGAGGAACCTCCATTGACTGCAGCCAAAGCCGTTAGGAATGCTTGGGTGAAGCATTCCGACGACTCGGTCGAAGTTGCATGCCTCATGCTTGCTACCATGTCTCCGGATCTTCAAAAGAACCTTGAGGAGCATGGAGCATATGAGATGCTTTGCCAGCTTAAGGAAATGTTCCAAAAGCAAGCGAAGCAAGAACGCTTTGAGGTCACTCGAGCCTTCCATGCATGCAAGATGGAGGAAGGTCAATCCGTTAGCGACTATGTGCTAAAAATGAAAGGATACATTGACCAGCTTGCTAGGCTTGGATCTCCCATAACCAACGAGTTTGCACAGGATATGATCCTTAACTCGTTGACCAAAGCCTATGATCAATTTGTCATGAATTATAACATGAACAATTGGGAGAAATCTGTCTCAGAGTTGCATGGGATGCTTAAAACTGCTGAGAGTAAGATTCCAAGCAAAACACCTCAAGTCTTGATGATTCAAGAAGGGAAAATCAAGAAGAAAAAGAAAAACAACTCAAAAGGGAAAGGCAAAGCAAAGGCAAAGGGAAAGGACAAAGTCAATCAAGTTGTCAAGGCTCCTACACCCAAGACGGCGGGAAAGGTTCCCAAGAATGACCCGTGCTTTGAATGCGGGGTGGTAGGACATTGGAGGCGCAATTGTCCAACCTACCTTGCGGAGTTGAAAAAGAAGAAGGCTGGCGAGGCTAGCACTTCAGGTATATATATGATTGAAATATATACTTTTTCTATTAATTCCTGGGTATTTGATACCGGTTGTGGAACTCACATTTGTAACAATGTGCAGGGGTTGAGAAAAAGTAAGCTGCTGAAGCCAGTCGATTTGGATCTCCACGTGGGCAATGGAGCAAATGTTGCTGTTGAAGCCCTTGGAACTTTTGAATTATTATTACCAAATGGCCTGTACTTAATATTAAACAATTGTTGTTATGTACCAAGTTTAACTAGGAATATTATTTCAGTAGCTCGGTTAAGAGAATCTGGATTCACTTTTGGTTTCGTTGATGATGGCATTCGTGCCTTCAAAAACGACATTTTGTATTTTGAGGCTCGCCCTCTTAATGGAATATATGAAGTTAATCTTAAAAGATCTCTTGATGATAATTCTATATATACCACTAGCACCAAACGACCTAAGCATGACTTAAGTCAAACATACCTATGGCACTGTCGACTTGGTCATATAAACATGAAACGCATTGCAAAACTTCGAAAGGATGGAATTTTAAAATCAAATGATTCTAGCTCATTTGAAGTTTGAGAATCATGTTTATATGGGAAGATGACTAAGGCTCCTTTCTCCGGTTCAAGTGAAAGAGCCAAAGATCTTTTAGGAATCATACATACGGATGTATGCGGTCCTTTTAGATCAATGTCTAGGGATGGTAATAGATACTTCGTTGCATTCACCTATGATTATAGTAGATTTGGTTATGTTTATTTGATGAAACATAAACATGAAACATTTGAAATGTTCAAGTTGTTTCAAAACGAAGTACAAAATCAACTCAACAAAACAATCAAGGCCCTTCGTTCCGATTGAGGTTGTGAGTACTTAAGCCAAGAGTTTATGGATCATCTTAGTAATTGTGGGATTATCTCACAACTTACTCCTCCTAGAACACCACAACATAATGGTGTATCTGAAAGGAGAAACCGAACTCTACTAGATATGGTTCGGTCTTTGATGAGCCAAAGTACTCTACACTCGTCCTTTTGGAGTTATGCTTTAGTAACTTCTGCGCGCATATTGAATATGGTTCCAACCAAGAAGGTAGATAAGACACCATATGAAATGTGGTATGGAAAGGTTCCAAACTTATCTTACTTGAAAGTCTGGGGTTGTGAGGCTCATGTACGACAAGAAGCTTCAAGCAAACTCGATCCTAGATCTATCAAATGTAATTTTGTGGGATATCCTAAAGATTCATTAGGTTATTATTTCTACAAACCATCTAAAACCATCTGAGAACAAAGTGTTTGTTTCTAGGCATGCCACTTTCTTAGAAAAGGAGTTTCTTTCGAAAGAGGCAAGTGGGAGCAATGTAGACCTTGAAGAAATTCAAGAACCACAAAATACAAGTCAGGTTGGCACTAGCACACAACAAACGGTTGTTGAACCTGAACAATTGGTTGTTCAAGAACCTACTGAAACACAAAGTGTTCGTAGATCTGGTAGACCTCGTCAAGAACCCGAGAGATACGGATTTATCGTGTCCAATGATGAGATTTTCTTGGTAGGACTCTTCTGAGCCTACTAACTATCAAGATGCTATATCGGATCCGTAATCCGATAAATGGCTTGATGCCATGAACACTGAGATGCAGTCCATGTATGAAAATCAAGTATGGGACTTGGTTGATCTTCCTCCCAATAGTAAGACTGTAGGGAGCAAGTGGGTCTTCAAGAAGAAGACAGACATGGATGGAAATGTACACACATTTAAGGCAAGGCTAGTGGCGAAAGGTTTCACTCAAACTCATGGTATTGACTATGATGAAAGTTTCTCTCCGGTAGCCATGATTAAATCTATTAGAATACTTATTGCCATAGCTGCATATTATGACTATGAAATATGGCAAATGGATGTCAAAACAGCTTTTCTAAATGGACACTTAAGTGAAGATGTCTATATGGTTCAGCCCGAAGGTTTTGTAGATCCTAAGTATCCTAACAAGGTGTGCAAGCTTAAAAGATCCATCTATGGACTAAAGCAAGCATCTCGAAGTTGGAATCTTCGATTTGATGAGAAAATCAAAGAGTTTGGTTTTATCAAATCAGAAGATGAACCGTGTGTTTACAAGAAAACTAGTGGGAGCGCAATAGCATTCCTTGTCTTGTATGTTGATGACATACTACTCATTGGAAACGACATCCCGACCTTGCAAGACATCAAGTTTTGGCTTGGGAAGTGTTTCTCAATGAAAGACTTGGGAGAAGCCGCCTACATTCTTGGAATAAAGATCTATAGGGATAGATCTAGGCGTCTTATTGGCCTAAGTCAAAGTGCATATATTGACAAGATCTTGAAACGATTCAAGATGGAGAATTCTAAGAGAGGATTCTTCCCAATGGCACAAGGCACGGTTTTGGGTAAAGCTCAAAGCCCTAGCACAAGAGAAGAGCTAAATAGAATGAGTGAGATCCCATATGCTTCTGCAATTGGATCCATCATGTATGCCATGCTATGCACTAGGCCAGATGTCTCGTATGCTTTGAGCATGACGAGCAGATACCAGCAAAACTCAGGAGATAGCCATTGGATGGCAGTCAAGAACATTTTAAAATACTTGAGAAGAACCAAAGACATGTTCTTGATCTATGGGGGTTTGGAAGAAGATCTTTGTGTAAAGTGTTACACAGATGCTAGTTTCCAAATGGATCGAGATGATTCTCGATCACAATCGGGCAATGTCTTCGTTATGAATGGAGGCATGGTTGCTTGGAAAAGTTCTAAGCAAAGTGTAGTTGCACAATCCACTACAGAATCTGAATACATTGCTGCTTCTGAGGCTGGACAAGAAGCTGCATGGATGAAGAAGTTCATTGCTGACCTTGGGGTAGTAACAAGCATTCAAGACCCCATAGAGATATTTTGTGATATTGAAGGTGCTATTGCCCAGGCAAAAGAACCTAGATCACATCACAGCACCAAACACATCCTCAGGCGTTTCCACTACATACGGGATATAGTGGATAGAGGAGATGTGTGTATTCTCAAAGTTCATACAGATCAGAATCTTGCAGATCCTTTTATGAAACCTCTTGCCTCGACTAAGCATGAGTCTCATACTAGGGCAATAGGTCTTCGCTTTGCAAGGGATTGGATTTGAATTGTAATTTAGTATTTGGATATTTTGGAACATTATGGCAATATCTATTTTATCTGAATGATATATGGGATATGATCACTTCATTAATATTTATTGTGTTCTTTATTAGCATGTTTAAATCCATGAATAATTCTTTATTCTAAAACGTCCATAGTCGGTTATAACTATGGGAATAGTTATGAATTAAGACTAATGTGAATCGGTTGGTTGACTTTCATTTGTGATGAAAGTAGGCAAAAGGGTTTGCAGCCAAATTCACTAATGTTTGTTAGGGAACGAACATTGGACATGACCCGCTCTTAAGATCGCTTCATGGATCAGTGTCATAAGTAAATCTTGAGAAAAATGTGGTATCTTTGTATCCTTAGACCTGAGACACATATTGGGACTCGAGTATGAGGAGTATCATGCTTTAATGTGGTTAAACGTTATCTTTAACCGGGTAGTTATAAAGGCCATTATTAGGTATCATATGAGTCTTATAAGAGACGTATGTAGTCAAGATGGAATTTGTTTCTCTCATTTAATTGGGAGTATAATATCTCTGGGCCCTAAAACAAGTTGAACATTATATGAGAATTGATGACGATCCATGTCTCATGTTCAACGAGATGTTAAAACAAAGGGATAATTGATGACTTACCAATAACAACGATTTGTAGCTAGTGAGTTAATTTCGTTGGTGAAAGTGTTGATCAATACACTTTATTTATTATTAGGGGCAATGAGATGTTGCTAGACGTTCTTACCATTGTCTATATCGGCTTAAGTTGTAACTTGTGCAAGTGGGAGATTGTTGGTTCTATGTGCACAAGACACAAATTAATACGATATTACTGATAATAAATAAACCCATAGGGTCACACATTTACAATCAATAGACACCAATTACATATTTGAATATGATTTAAATATGTTTCCAACTCATTATATATATAAGTATATATGCATTGTTGCATATTATTGTTTATGTGAAATAATAATATCACTCTTATATATTGATATAAGGTAATGCATATAAAATACATAAATATAAACATATGATTTTATATATATGTATGAATATATATATATATATATGTATAAATATATATTTGTTACAAGTAAATTGTTACTAGTAACAATTATATAAATGTATGTATATCCTTGTTACAAGTAAAGAGTTACTAGTAACAATCAAGTATGTATATAAAATACATGTAGATGTATTTTATACATAGTATGACATATCTAGTATATCTTTTATATATTTAAAAGATTAATAGCTAGAAATTCTCACAATGAGCAAGAAAGGGGCCATATGGTGTATTCTTGCATAAGACTTAACCAAGACATGTATGTATGGGACAAGTAAGGAAGCAAGAGGCAAGAGGGGACCCTCCCCCCTCTAATTTTCGTCCATAATGCAAGGGAGGGGGTCCTCCCTCTCTTGCTTTGCTTCTTGACTTTTATAATTACATGCATGGTCCCTTTTTGTAACATACTTGCATGTTATCACCTTTCTTTGTGTTCTTAGAATTGTTCTAAGTGTTTTATACTTGAAAAACATCCTTACTCTCTAGTATTGGTGTTCTTCAAGTTAGCAAAGGTTATACATAAACACATACTCAAAATACATACATCTAGTTCAAGAAGAAGAACAAAGGTTGTTGCTTGCATTCTTGAATATCAAGGGTTGGAGAGACTAGCATCTTGGAGGTGTTGGACTCATTGATTTGTGGATACCTTGGAGGAAGTCTTCTCTTAGCTTCTCATAGATCAACCACTTCACCAACGGTTTAATCACGCTACAAAGGTTGTAGTTCTAAACACCCTATGGTTGGTTTTGTTTCTTAAGGCTTGCATATGGATCATTGGTGGGGAGTTTTAAAAAGTTTAAAATTGTTGTTCATGCTTCCGTTGCTAAAATATATTTTGAAAAACCGAACAAACCCCAACATATAATACATAACACATCTTACTTGTTACGTTTCTCATTTCAGTCTCACTACTTCGCATCCGTTTCATTAAAATATTTGCATCTTAAATATAGATTCATAATCACTTTCTATTCGCTGTCCCCCTTTTGATTTCATCCCATGTCTTCACTTTGTAACTGATTAGTGGATCAGTTATTTGAAAGATAATTTATAGATATTCTTTATTCATAATAATTGAATCCATAGCTTACTCATACAAATAAGATAAAGACATTCTCATATGTTTCTTTAGTTCTCAACTTGTATAATTAATCATTCGATCATTATATAAATTCTCATACTTACTTTAGATCCCTTATCACCTCTTATGATTATATTCTCAATCTCTACTTGTTGTCACTTAACATGGGTCAATTGAAGAGAATTCGTATACTTTCTTTACTTTCAATATTTGAGTCTATAATTCCATATATATATATATATATATATATATATATATCACACACACACACACACATATATATATATATAATTGTAACTTTGACCACTTCTTTAATTCTCAACTTGAGACATTTAACCATTCCGTTTTTTTCCTCCTCTGACTTTCATATAATACTTGCCTTACATAATTAATGATTTTCTAATCGTAATTGATCTAAATAACAATACACCACATAATAAAGTATAAACACTCTACATACTTTAATCTAATCATATCAATTACTCAATATAAAACTCATGAAAAGTATATATAATATAAAATACTTCCTCCTCAAATACTCTTTTTCCGATTTAAAACATATTATATATTTACTTCAATAAAATTCTACCACTTCTCTTCATCTAATTTAATATTTCATGATAACTATTTTATTCATGATACTTTCTTCATGACAATTACTCCTTCATTATTCAGTAACATGTATCACATATAATCTTGCTCTTTTTGTATTGTCTTTTGCTGGGGAGATAATCACTTCACTCTAATAATCAAACCTGACTATTAAAACATATAGGATTTTATGATAACCAAATCATACATTCAATATGACTTAGATTGTTTTCAAACATGTGATGTTTTAATCAAACTTGAAGAAATCTCTAAGTATGGAGTATAAGCTGAGGATCAGCTAAACATTAAGTATCAGCCGAAGGACATCAACTGAGAACAACTGCTCAACAAGGTTAATACTACTCAACAAGGTTACATCTGCTCAACAAGGTTAATACTTCTTTACAAGGTTAATACTGCTTTCTAGAGTTAGTACTGCTTCCCAAAGTTAGTACTTCCATCCAAAGTTAAAATTGCTTTCCAAATTTAGTACTGCTTCCCAAAGTTAGTACCGCCTTCCAAAGTTAGTATTGTCTTCCAAAGTTAGCACTGCTTTCCAAAGTTAGTACTACCTTCCAAAGTTAGTACTACCTACCAAAGTTAATGTTGCTAAAATCATCAGCTGAGCACTTACAAGCATCTGTAGAGGAATAGCTGTTGATCAGCTGAGGCCTTCTCACTTTAGTTAAGTAAACCTTCAAATACTAGTCTTTGTTTTTAATAAGCTTATCACCCTGAATGATTAGCTGAGCATTCTTGATCAGCTGATCATCTAAATTGATGAGCTTACACCTTTCACAAGTTTAACACTTGATTAGCTGAGCTGCCTATGATCAGCTGAGCATCTGTTATCAACTAAGTCCTATCATTTTATCAACTGATCATTTTTCCTTAGGCTGAGTAAACCTACAGTTACAGTTTAGTACATTTTGAAAGCTGAGTCGCAAAATATGTTATATTAGCTCACTCTATACTTTGTATTCGGTCTTAAGTCAAAGGCAAAACATATGGTGTTCTTGTATGCCTTTAGATCTTTCTTTGTAAAAGTTTAAAGCACCTTTTAGATCAAGTACGAGACAAAAAGGATCGATTTTATCCTCTGGAAAAGGAGAAAGATACTTCAAAAGAAAAAGATCTCGAAGATTTGTTTCAACAACTAAGTATGGATGACAATTCTATACTTGGTAAAGTTAAATTAGAATAACACTTGGCTGTTGATAAAAATGTAATCATGAAAAGAGAAGTTTTAACTTTCAAGGCAAAAAGCATAGGAAATAATACTATTATAATGTGAGTGGTCTGCACGTTTTCTGAAAAGTATACTTATTTTACGCAATTCTTGATTAAAGTAAGTTTACTTTTCACCTAGTAATTTTATAATTATAATATTATTTTCTTGAGCTCTTTTCTCTCCTTTCTCTTAGTCAACTGGATGCCAAAGCGTCTATATATACCATGCATGTTGGAATGCAACTACACTACACAACAATCTCATAAGTTAAAATCTGCACAAAAAAGAAAAGATTCAAGAAGCAAGTTCAAGCTTTTAAGCAAGAACAAGTTTTAGAGTTAGCACAGTGTGTAGAAACAAACTCGTTCATGTGTTGAACTTTCTTAAACATTAGTTGTTTTAGAAATAGTTTGTCTATGTGTTAAACAAATTGTTGCCACTTTTTATTATACTTAGAATTTTCGCTTCTAGTACATGTAATTCTTGATTCATTATGAATAAAAATTATATAAAAGTATAATAATGTGTCTTTAATTTTTAAAGGCTAGAGTTTATATTCAACCATCCTTTCTATAAATGTTTGTTGTTGCATACTCAACTTGGGACTAACATATTTATTATTTAAGATTATATACTCAATAAACTTCTCAAATAGTCACAATAAGTTTTTCAATAATTTCCACGCATTCAAATATGTAATCATTTAGCTTACACCTACAAGTACCAGTTTCGAGGTACTCACATGAGGTCCAAGAAATGTAAGTGTCTTCTAACAATGTTCCATGTCCGGTTTTTAACCTATAATTATAACCCATACATCAAGATTCGATAAAATAGACAAATAGTAATATGTGTCGATGGACGTGACGTCATGTACATCCTCTTGATACGTCGTGTCACTATTCCAGTCAAGAACATGATTTCGTTTTTCGACTTAAAATCACCAAATTTCTTCATTTAACCTCGAATTAACGACATACAATCACTTATAAGTGTTCTACTAAGTGTCTAAACTCCAAATCAACATAAAAGTATAACATGCAACTCAAATCCAAACTTAAATCAAACTTTCTTCATTTCGTTTTTCTGTTTCTAGATCATATTCTTCAACATGCAAAGCAAGATCCTTTCTTAATCTTAATTTTCTTGAACTTTCTCTCTCTAGATTTCTCTCTCGCCAAGAATACCTAGTAAGTGTGTGTTTCCAGATCTTCATGAAAATGAAGAACAACCCCATATCTCGATTATAAAGTTGACATGAACTTGATTATGTCTTAAACTTGTTTAATCACCCCTTTCTCTCTCTAAAATGGTGTTTCTCTCTCTAACCCATACACACTCAAAAGCTCCGGCATACTCATGATCTAGTGTGTGTTTTGGGGTGGAAATAAAGTTTATATACCAAGTTAAGTTGTATGTGTACTAATACCCCTTATCCATTAACATACTGCTATTTTTTGTAACTTTAAAATTTGCCCCCTTTCTTTTATCCTTAATAGTTTACATATGTGGTCAACTCTTATTACTTTAAATCTTGATATTCTCTTTATTTTATGAATAATATATTCTTTTTGAAATTCTGGTGTTACAATTCTCCCCCACTTAATATGATTTCGTCCTCGAAATCCTTCTAATTCTATTGTATGCTCTTCTTTCTGTTCTACTCACTTATTGTTTTAAGGTATTACACCATATACCTTGATCAGTTATTAGTCTCAAACATTTGCACTTGCATTTATACATCTCATCTGAGATTTACTCTCCATACTCTAATATTAAACTCATCGTCAGTTTATATATTTTGAATAAATTGGTCTTTCCATAT
Organism: Dittrichia graveolens; assembly: GCA_038502395.1. Lineage (NCBI taxonomy): Eukaryota > Viridiplantae > Streptophyta > Magnoliopsida > Asterales > Asteraceae > Dittrichia > Dittrichia graveolens. The sequence continues at coordinate 96,139,882 of JARJIL010000004.1, forward strand.
TTTTGTACTCATTATATCAATCTCTGATATTAATTCAGTTCATCTAACACCATAAATAGCTAACTAAATTACAAATCTCTATAACATAGAACTCTCATAATAGAGTCATATCTTCTTCTCTGTTTCATTTGTCTCCTATGTTCTACCCCTCAAGATTTACTCAACTCATATACAATAAAGGAATTTGATCATCATAATTCTCATCATGTTTTATTATCATAATTCATATTTGTACATTCATAAATTTGAAATCTTGATTCGTATAAAATCACTAAATGTATCATTCTTGTCTTATATATTATCTCTATATTGTAAATTATAATCATTTCTTCGGGCATTAAATCTTTCTGATAATCTCAGTTAACACATATTTAGCAACATAGTTGCTATCTCAACTCATTTTAATTTCAATGCATCTCATTAGCTTTCTCTAAGCAAGCCCTCCCTCACTTGAATTTACACTAGGACCGTTTACTTAACCCATTTTCTTGAAAACAATTTGCTTGTAAATATAAAAATTTATGACTAAATTGATAAATTCATTGGTAAATTTTTCATTAACGTATGCTTCGATCACCGCTTCTTAAATTTGTCACTAAAGGTACAATTGTTAGTACTAGCTGGCTAAGAGATGTGGTCCTAAAAGCTCTTATTCGATATATTACTACAAGAAAAGGTAGCTTTGGTCATAACAAGTCATAACTTTCTGCGAGGACATAAGTCCTCGCTAAAAGTCCCTAAAAGACAAAACTGACAAAATTTTTGACTTTGCAGGCGTTGATTGTTGAGAACGAGTTTTTTTCACCGAAAACATGACTTTAGGCGGTAGAAGTCTCACCGTTTTTTTTCACCGACCTTCGGTGACAATATATGTTCTCTCTAAAGGGTTTTTGGCAATGACGGTGTCACTTTTGGCAAGGACACTGTCGTAGTGTCGTCGCTGAAAGCTGCAATCTACTTTCAACCTAGCTGTAACACCCGCAAACCCGGGCTAGTCGTTAGCGGTTTGGCGGTATGTGTCTATGTGTTTATGTGTTTATTTTATTAATATTATTATGTGATAATATTGATTTGTTAGTATTCATAATAATCAAAGTTAATTGGTAAAATAAATTAATTTAATATGTATGTATGTATGATAGTGTGTATATAAGTATGTAAATATGTAGTATGCATGAGATATTTATTTGCATAACACCTCATGCTTAGTTTTAAACAAAGGAAATGGAGGTGGGTGGAGACGTGTACTAAATATAGATTACATACGATATACATGACTTTAGTGAGTCACCTCCTCACTTTTGAAACCAATTTGAAAGGTGTGTGTGTGTTTACTTGCTTCTTTGAGAAGAAAGCTTTGAAACGTGCAACTTAAATCTTGGATTTGAAGAACTTGTGTGGATTAATTCAAGACTAAGGTTAGATTTGTTTCAAGGATGTTATATGATTGTTTTATAAAGTATTCTTGTTGGATTTCATGTTTGATTATATGAAGAACACCATTGATGAAGTTTTGAAGAAACTTGATTTATGGGTTTTACATGTTTTGATGTTTAAATTGTTTTTTTATGTGTTCTTGATGATTAGAAACATGAAATATGATGTTTGAATTGTTTTGGTAATTTTTTTAGTAAGTTTTAAATTATGGTTTGGGGTATTTTAAATGAAAAACTCGGCAGGATCAAGAATAGGGAAGAAGATGAAAATTATGAAATTTGAGGGCCCAACCTTTACATCCTATTCTCGAGTTTAAGGAGGAGAGGAAAGGAAAAGAAAGGAAAGGATTTCCTTTCCTTCCAAATCATCCCAATTTTGGGAGGATAGTTTTAACATCAAAATAAGCCTACATTCCCCCTCCAAACCCCTCCAAATCCTTTCCTTTCCTTTCCTAAGTGAAACTCAAGAACACCTTTTTAAAGCTTTCCTTTCAAATCCTTTCCTTTCCTTCCTTTCTTAAAAAATACTCGAGAACAGGGCGTTAGGCTTCGAATTCAAAGTGGTCTTGGCTCGCAGGGAGGATCCGCTCGAAGTGGTCTTGGCTCGCAGGGGGGATCCGCTCCAAGTGGTCTTGGCTCGAAGGGGGGATCCGCTCGAAGTGGTCTTGGCTCGAAGGGGGAATCTGCTTGAAGTGGCCTTGGCTCGAAGGGTCCGCTCGAAGTGGCCTTGGCTCGAAGGGTCCGCTCAAAGTGATATTGGCTCGAAGCCTTGGCCGCTCAAAGTGGCCTATGGTTCGAAGCCTTGGTCATTCGAAGTCAATGCGATATGTTTGGCTATTTTTTAGAATGTGGAACTTTGTTTGTTGGATTTTTGGAACGTATTATATGTGTGAATGTTATGTGGGTTTAATATGAGTATTTTGATATAAATATATGTGGATATATATATATATATATACCTCTATATAGAGGAGGGATCCGGTGAGAACACATGTTACATAAAGAATGGTGAGAACACTTGTAGGCCAATCATTTAATTAAATAAATAAGAGATCTAAAATCAACTTGGCTTAATTAAATCAAATCATTAAAATTCAACATACCTTAATTAACCAAGATTAATCTCAGCCATTAAATAAACATCATCCCAGGGCTATAAACTATTCTCCAAGTTCTCAGATATAACATCATGTAATCACATAATCCAGAAGACCGGCGGTTCGGCGCAGAACCGACAACCAATGCCGGCCAAAGCAAAGGTTTACCGATAGCCCACCGCCAATTGGCACACTTAGATCCCCTCCGATACAACTCATGCAATAGAGGGTTTACAACTGCTCAACCAATAGCGATCAGGCCCAGCCCAATTCTACGTGTAGCTGACTTCTTAAACGTAACTCAATATCATTCAAAGAGTGCGTATCGGCCAAATAATCATACAAAAAATATGCAGTCAATAATCATTAGACTAAATAGACTATCCGTGAGTTAACATCCACTCACCTTTTCTTTCTCAAATGTCACTGCAACACCAAAAATAGTTGCTGATTCATAAATATATATACTCTCATATATTTATATCTCATATGCTCATAAATAACACATTAACTTCGCACTTAATAATCAACACATAGGACACAACATAAAAGTACAACAAACAACACTTCATGCTAAAAAACTCTAGCCGCGCAGCGACCAACATCACGTCGCGCCGCGACGCGCATTCGAGCGCCCATTTCCTTCAAACCATAGTGTACTTCGAGCGGTCCTTCAAGCCACTACTTCGAGCCACTCCTTCAAGCGCCTCTTTCGAACCCAGACTTGGAATTTGAAGTTAAACAAGATAGCGTCGTGATCCTTATAACATCGCGTCAGAAGGTCGCGCCGCGAACCCAGATTTTCAACTTCTTCTTCTTCATCTAACCAACTTAACTCCATGACAATCATATCCAGAAAATTAAACTTACTAAAAGCTTTACCAAAACATGTTCAAACATCATATTACATGCTTCTAATCATCAATAACACATTAAATCCAATTAAAACACTAAAACAAACGAAACCCATTTAGCAAGTAAGCTTCATATCATCATCAATGGTGTTCTTCATGCATATTTATAAAACCCAACAACAAAGCATATCAAAATGATCATATTCATATTAGTAGCATAATCTAACCTTAGCTTTGATTATCAATCAACAATTCTTCAAATCCAAGATTCAAATTTGCAAGTTGTGAGAGCTTTCTTCAACAATAGGTAAAATACACTTTTTTTGCACACACACATAAGATATCTTCTAAGTCCATCAGTATAGCAATCCCACCAACCTTTCCAACCCCAATGCCACATCAGCTTTTTTTACTTTTCCCTTCCCAACCTAAATCAACCCCAAACTCTAGTATAGCCTCTCCCTTTCAACCCAAACTTTTTCCCACTTTTTTTAATTTATTTAATTACACATTTATATAGTTAACAAATTCAAATATTTAAAACAATTCTATAAAAAAAATAACAAAATAATATAAATAAAAATTTCATTAATACTAATAATAATAATAATAATAGATTAATCCCAACCGTATTTTTCACTAATTGCTTTTTTTCTCGCTAAAGTTGCCTTTAAAATAGCACCCGTAAGGTGATCATGCGGGGAAATATAAAACTCGAAGTCTCTTTCAAGTATAAGTTGTTTTTGTACTTCGAGCTCGTCTTTTTTAAGCGACAACGCTTCTCGATCGAAATCAAGTTTTTTCATTTTATATTCTACGTTTTGTTCCATCCGCTGGTCGAAAGTAGATAATTTGTCCACCAACGAATGATATTTTTCTCCCGGCGGTACAGCGGTATTTGTCGTGCTCGTTGATGCCCTCTTTCCCTTGTTTCTCCCCACGGGCCGTTGAGGCTTCTCGATTTGGATATCGTCGTTGAGGTTAACCCCAACGTGTGCATCGGATGATGGCGTCGGCGGGTTGTTGGTCGAAGACGTTTTACTACGTTTGGTGGGCCAGGAAGAAAAAGAGAGCATCGGTTCCACCGTGCACCATTTTGGACATTTTTTAGGACGTTCCACGCCTTTTCGTGCGTGAAAGCAGCCCCGTGGTTATCATCCCGATAACGTTGGTGGGCCAAAGTCATGATATCGGCTTCGCTTTGACCGCTACGTCTTGTATTTATAATATTGTTGTAGATGCCCACGAAAGCCGTGATTTTTCAATTCATGTCCTTGTATTTGGACGATAATTGATGTACGTTTCTGTATTCTCCACGTTGCATTTGATTGTGAAACGAGATTTCTACCCTCTTCCAAAAGCTTTCTGCACATATATATTAAGAATAATAAAATATATTAGTAATAATATATATATATATATAGTAAATATATATAGTAACAATAATATATATACAGTAATAATATATATAGTAATAATAATATCTATATAATAATATATATATGTAATAATATATATATATATACGTAATAATATATATAGTAATAATAATATATATATAATAATATATATATATATATGTAATAATATATATATACGTAATAATATATATAGTAAATATATATAGTAATAATAATATATATAATAATATATATATGTAATAATATATAATATATATATATATACAGTAATAATAATATTATACCCCCCGATTGCGCGTTGCCGATAACGGAGTCCTCAGAATCGTCAACCCAAGCTTGAACCAATGCCACCTCTTCAACGAGCGTCCATTTAATCGCTTTTGCTTGGCCCTCAAATTTTTTCTTTCCCGTTTGAGTTGTCGGGATTTCGTCTTGGGCTGGGTTCGATTGTTGGGTCGGCAAAGATTGGGGCGTCTCCGGTAGTTGACTTTCCGGGACAAACTCTATATCGTCACCGTCGTCTTCACCTTGGGTTTGTTGATATGTCGGGTTTGGAGGATTGAAGGTTGTCGGAACGAAACCCGCTTGTAACATCCCTTGGTACGTCAGTTGATGAGGGATGTAAGGTTGAAAACCGGGTTGAAAGCTAGGATGGAAGCCGGGTGATTCCGAGTATTGTGAAAACCCGAGTTGAAAGTTTGAAGTTGGAAGTTGGAAGAGAAGTTGGAAGTTTAGAGTTTGAAAAGTGTTGGTATAGGAGAATTAAAATATATATATATATATATATATATGTCTAAAGTATATATGTCAGTTGGGGTTGATTTTTTTTTAAAGTAGCCGTTAAACATCGAATAAAAAAAAAGAAAGGCTTCATCGTTCGGTTTCGAGGACCCGACCAGACACCCAAAGACACACCCGTAGGGGTGTTCTCGAAGGCACCCGAGGAACTCGAAGGGAACCCGAGTCCTTCGGGTGACCCTTTACGGAAGGCCTAATAAGGAGGTGGCTTCTCTAAACTCACATAAAAACACACGTACACATACTTACGCACATATTTAAGCATGAGGTGCCTTTTACTCACATAAAACCACTAACGACTAGTACGGGTTTGCGGATGTTACAATGAAAATTAACAATGAAGAAGATGAATTTCAAACAACTAATTCAAAGGTATTTAAAAAAATAAATGGACATGATGGGTAAAAATATTATAAAAGAAAGATGACATCGTAATTTTATTTTTTTAATATATATTAAAGATAAAGATTAAAGATTATTATTATTATTATTATTATTATTATTATTAAAACGCTATCATAAACACCCCCTTCCAGCACCTGATTATAGACTTTAATTAGTATGTAAAAAAGAGTATACAATGAATCAGGTCTAGTCCACAACATTGTAAGGAGGAGGTTTTCTTGACTTTTACAACACATGGTAAGCAAATGTTATAAATCCTTTATTTATTTATTTTTTATGTGCGGAATTGAAAGCTTAATTAATAATTTAATATGACGTAGGGTAGGTATGCATATACATATAGTCCGGTTAATCGATCATCAATTAAGCATCCATCCATCAAACCTCGATGTTGTTCCCACTCAACCAGCCGCATGTAGTCAATGTTTTAAAACCCGGGTCGACCCGTCTGGTTGAACCGGTTGACCTGGGACCCGGCTACAAGACCGGGTCAATGTATACCGGTTTTTTGGCATTTTGCGGCCCGGAGTGACCCGACCGGTTTAACGGTTGAACCGGTCGAACCAGTCTGTTTTAACCCGGGTTGACCCGCCTGTTAAACCAGTTGGCCCGGTTGACCCGTGACCCGGTGAGGAGACCGGGTCAACTAAAAAACCGGTTTTTAAAACATTGCATGTAGCTCACGCCTCACCCGGCCATGAGTTGAATTGCAAATGGCCTTATTAGTAAAAAGCTAGGCCATACAACATTCAATATATATAATAATAGCCTTAATTAATTTATACCAAATTTAAATGTAATGTAGAAGCTTCATATATATTTTAATAATAAAATAAAATTTTTAATTTGAAAATTTAATATAGCAGTCAAACTAATTAGTTGTTGATAATGACACGTACGTACGTACTGGCTGCTTAATTTTGGTTGAAGATTCAACTTGTAGACTTATGAAACTAATTAGTAGCATATATATATATATATGTGGTTTGTGTTGGATGAATTAAAAGCGAGCAATTGCTAGGTAGCATTGGATCGATCTGTACGTAATTAATATTTTTCTTCTGACAAAAATGGTGGTGTTAGTAGCAGCACTGAAGACATCGTTGACCATATTGAGTTGTGCGATGTTAGTAGCACTTTTTTATGCATTTTTTAAAGATCACTTCTCTTCTTGTTTCGATCCACATGCTAGGTACGTACGTACGTATGTATTTATATACCATAATTTAATTAAGCTATATATGATTAATTGATTATATATATAGAGTTGTGTTCAATAAAGTCCATATAAAAAACACAGTACTAAAATTTTAATATTAAATCACAGTTGATTCAGTATACAATTACATGTGATTTGTAAAAGCATCACATGTGAATTACGTAAAATTACGAAAATGCCACTCTGCCCAAATTTTTAAAATGTAATCTGAACTATTGATGTCATTGATCCAAATACTAAAATTAGTCCCTTAGAACTATGAATTAATTATGGACTATATTAAACATTTTCTCTCTCTCTCTATATATATATATATACACACACACACTAGCATGCATCATACCCGCGTAATGCGACAACAAATAATTTTCACTCGTTAACATGTCTATTTTCAAGACATATGGAATATGGTATTCATGTAATACGATGACAATGAATAATTTTCGTTTGATGGTATATCTATTTTCTTTATCTTTTTTACATTTCCTTTACTTTTTAATTCTTTATAATTGAAAAAAAAGTTCTGAAAATATTTTTTGATAATTAAGTTAACTTGTATTGGATTTGACTTTTAAAAAATTTGTATTGACTTTGATTTTCTTAAATATGTAAAGTTTAGTTATTAAAATGAAATATAAGAATCTTATTAACTATATTTAATAGTTACTCAATTTAGTTTATATAATGAGTAATTTAGTAATTTAAAACACTTAAAATTTAAAAATTTAAACAAAAGACCTAAATGTTTATATATATATATATATATATATATATATATATAGTAGAGATCAAGTAAAAAGAAAATTAAAGAAAAAATGGTAAAGGGATGATTATTTGATCATTTTTCGGTATATATATCAACTGATAATCGTTAGTTCATCCTTTTTATTGATTAAAACTAGTTCTTCATCAATTTCTTTTTGATGAATCCAACATATTCATCACTTTTTAGATGAAAGCATTTTGTTTATCAACAAATTATTCCAAAATTTTGTTTTCAAAATCTGTATTTGAAATCAAAAAGAAATTGATGAAGAACTAGTTTTAATCAATAAAGATGATGAACTAACGATTATCAGTTGATATATATACCGAAAAATGATCAAATAATCATCTCTTTTACACTTTTTACTTTAATTTTCTTTTTATTTTATCTCATCCATTAAATAAAGATCATCCAATAGCTATAAACTGTTCTCCAAGTTCTCACATTAGTAGGTGTTCTCATTTGATCCTACCTATATATATATATATATATATATATATATATAGGATGAGATCAAATAAAAAGAAAATTAAAGTAAAAAGTGTAAAAGGGATGATTAATTGATCATTTATCGGTATATATATCAACTGATAATCGTTAGTTCATCATCTTTATTGATTAAAACTAGTTCTTCATTAATTTCTTTTTGATGAATCCAACATATTTTGAAAACAAAATTTTGGAATAATTTGTTGATGAACAAAATGTTTTCATCTAAAAAGTGATGAATATATTGGATTCATCAAAAAGAAATTGATGAATAACTAGTTTTAATCAATAAAGTTGATGAACTAACAATTATCAGTTGATATATATACCAAAAAATGATGAAATAATCATCCATTTTATCCTTTTTACTTTAATTTTCTTTTTACTTGATCTCTACCCTATATATATATATATATATATATATATATATATATATATATATATATATATATATACATATAGGATCTATTACGAACGGACAAATCGTTCGCAATTTGCAAACGTTTTCAAAAGTCAAATTTTGTGTAATTATTATTATTATTATTATTATTATTATTATTATTATTATTATTATTTATTATTATTATTATTATTATTATTGTGTGTGTAAAGATAAGATGCAGTGTTTTTAGACAATAAGCACTGATTTTATACTAGACGCAGTGGTTTTTAGACAAGATATATTGGTTTTTAAATGAAAATTTACTGATTAATTCGCGCATGATGGACTAATTCTATGAGAACTCCATATTTTTTAGATATGATGCAATAATTTTAAATTAGATACACTGATTTTATAGACTAGATGCAGTGTTTTTAGCGTTCCTATTTTAAAAATTATTTTTATTTGATCCTCACGGCAAAAATGATATTGTTGCAGGTGGATGCAAGTGGGAAACATAGAATTTCTCACATATTATTGTGTCATAATGGTATATATATATATATATATATATATATATATATATATATATATGAAAGCATGCATGTTTAGAAAGTATTTTTAAAATAGTTGAATATAGTCTTTTTCAATAAGGGTATGTTTGGTATGTATCTTTTTGAATTTATTTAGAGCGGGTAGCCTTTTGTTTTAAAAGAAAAAACTATAAGTCATGTTTGGATAAAAAACTGTAAGCTTTTTAAAAAACTAAAATAAAAAGGAAACTTTTTATATACCAAATTACTTAAATACCCTTTTTAGTTTTTTTATAATTCCTCGTATTTTTATGATTTGCCTTTTTTTGTTATTTTATACTATTCAGCTCTAACAACCAGTTAATTTCTCAATTAAACAGATATAAAACTAAAAAATAAACTCTAACTCCAGCTACCAGCTATTTCTGTCAAACACACCTTCATATATATATATATATATATATATATATATATATATATATAGAGAGAGAGAGAGAGAGAGAGAGAAAGAGTTAAACTTGATTTAAGAGATATCGGTTCTCGCGATATTCAGAATAAGAATGGTTCTCAAATGAATCCTCCCATATATATATATATATGTATATATATATATATGTATGTATGTATGTATGTATGTATGTATGTATGTATGTGTGTGTATATGTGTATGTATGTGAGGGTTCGAATGACAACTATTTTTCGTAGAAGAAATGTGAGAATCAATCTTAACCCTTGATTAAAATTAATCAATGACTAAGAATTTTCTTACGGCTCATCAATGACGAATTAAATAAGATGTATTTTAGAAAAATCAAGCCTCGTAAATTAATGATGGCTCACCTAAACGAAATTCACGATTGGGTAAATATATAAATGACAAATACTTCTATTAATGGGTCATTAATTGTGTTACAAACACATTACGTAGTTCTCGTACAAAAAATAGTTCTCGATAATATATAGAGGGATTTTTAAATAGAATTAACATTTAGGTGAGAATGAGAGACTGGATCATAAACCTTTGTTTGGTTTGATCGGATAATCTATATTTGATTTCTTCTTTTTATTCATAACCTAACCATTAATTGCGACAGGAGATCTAATAGATCAACATCTAATTGATGGCAATGAGTTGTTCTCTCATTCTCACCTAAATATTCGTAAGAGGTTTAATTTTAGAACCATTTTTATTGTGAGTACTATAATAACTAATCTTAGCACTTGATTAAAATAAATAAATAGTCAATAAAAATGACGATTAATTAATGACTCATTAATTAGGAGTATTTTGGAAAAATCAAAACTCGCTCTTTAATGACAATTCACCTAACGCAATTTACGGTTGAAAAATATTTACCCCTATCAATGAGCATTAATTGTGGTTACAAATGATACTCGCGGTACTCCTAATAAGAACAGTTCTTAAATTAACTTTTACACACACATACATACACACACACACACATATATATATATAGTGAAAAGTTCATTTGAGAACCATTTTTATTGCGAGAACCACGAGAACCAATCATAGCCGTCCAAATTCCCCTCCTTCAATTGGATTGTCCACTCATGAATTCCTTACATGCACCCTGCCACACTTAATCCCTCAACGCTCTTCATCCATGAATTCCATTATCCAAAATGAACGGCTAAGATTGGTTCTCACGGTTCTCGTAATAAAAACGGTTCTCAAATGAATCATCCCCTATATATATATATATATATATATATATATATATATATATATATATATATATATAATGTTCGTGGTTGTTTACATGTAAGCTTTATTCTTAGGCTTGGTATTTTTACAAAGAATCAAGATGGATTATGAGAGCTGTTTTAATGGTGATGCAATTTTCGCTTGGAAGGTATGTACGTACTTAATCTTGTTTTTGTTTATGTTAATTCACAACATTTCTCCACTTGGTTAAAATACCAGCCGGCCGGATAGGTTTGTCTTGTTAGGTTAATGCATGTTAATGATTTGAGTGTGTGTCTATATATATTGAAAAGTTTATTTGAGAACCGTTCTTATTGTGAGAACCGCGAGAATCAATCTTAGCCGTCCAATTTCCCCTCCTTCAATTGGATTGCCCACCTATGAATTCCTTACATGCACCCTGCCACACTCAATCCCCCCACGCTCTTCATCCATGAATTCCATTATCCGGCTAAGATTGGTTCTCGCGGTTCTCGTAATAAAAACGGTTCTCAAATGAACCTTTCCCTATATATATATATATATATATATATATATATATATATATATATATATATAAATAGCAGCAATATAGAACCACTCTTAAACATAGAACCTAAAGAACCATTTTGGGCCTTTAGATTAACTTGATCAAGGGCTGATATTAAGTTGCGACAAAATTGTAATTATCATACATAATTATGATGCTATAATTAAAAAGAAGGGCAAAAAAGGAATTGGAAAAACATCATCAGCTCCTCACGCCTCCTCACGTAATCACTATCACATTTATTTTAAAAAAAACACATTAATCATTCTAATGATCATAACTATCTCATGTTTAAAATGTTTAACAAAAAAATTATACCATTAGGTTCAGTTTTTTCTTGCTCTTTAATTCAAGACCACTCTTCCCATATTTCTAAAAAATTTATTTTGAAAATGCAAATTTCATTTCTGAACATGCATATGTGGATGAAGATGATAATCAAAATGCAATTCTTCATACTCCAAAAAATTGGTTGATAATTCAATGATTTTTTAACCGATGTAGTGTTTTATGTATGAAATTTGCATTATAGTGTTATATATGCAATTTGCATTTTAGGTTTGAACATGTAATATCTGCATTTTGCATTTGCAATTACATGCTGCTGTTTGCATTTCACATTTAGGTTTGAACATGTCTGCTCTTTGCATTTGCAATTACATGCTGCTATTTGCATTTGCAATTACATGCTGCTGTTTGCATTTCACATTTGTATTTTAGGTTTGAACATGTGCTACTGTTTGCTTTTTGCATTTGTATTTTAGGTTTGAACATGTAAATCAGCCCTTGTTACTTGCATTTCACATTCTGCTGTTTGCATTTTAGACTATTTTTTTATTTGCTAATCTGCATTTTCATTAAATGGGTTTGTGACGTGCATTTTTATTGAATCAGATTTGTGAAATGCAGATGAGAGTCGTGAGTTTGCATTTTTGTTATCTTCTTTATGTGGGTTGCATTTTGCATTTGCATTTTCGTCAAACAATTTTCATTTTTGTTATCTGTTCTTTTTTTTCATTTTCGGTAGCAAATATACGAACATGCATATATATGAAAATGCAAATATATAAACATGCATTTTTGATGTGAAAGTGTTGCCGTTTGCATTTTAGATTGATGTTACTTGCATTTCACATGCTGCTGTTTGCATTTTAGACTTTGGTTACTTGCATTTCACATACTGCTGTTTGCATTTTATATTGTTGTTACTTGCATTTCACATGCTGTTGTTTGCATTTTAGACCGTTGTTTCATCAAACAATTTGCATTTTGAAAAAAAAATTGAAAACATATCAATCCTGGTCTTGAATTAAAGAGGATAAAAAACTGAATCTAATGGTATTCTTTTTTTGCTAAAATTCTTAAGGATGAATATATTATGACCATTTGAATGTTTAGTAGGATTTTTTTTTAAATGGAAGTTTCCTGGTTTGAAGGAGGGGGAGGCGTGAGTGTTAAATTGTAATTCATTTTCCAGTTTTGCCCTTACCCTTTATGCCACGTGTCATCGTCAGGTTTATTATTTAGGTTCTATGAATAAGTAAGGTTCTATATATAACCTCACCCTATATATTTATATATATTGAACTGCAGAAGATTTTATTAAGAACTAGCAAGAAGCTAGAAAGGAAAAAACAAAAACAAAATTACAAAAAATTAGACACCTCTTGGATCACAACACCAATCTATCCAAGTAAGTTTCCTACCAAGCTTACCCCTTACATTTATCCAAACAAAGACAAACTCCGTAATTGATTATAGAGATGAACAAACGATACCGATTTTGAATTGAAGACCTTGTTGTTCCTATAGTCCCAAACAATCCAACAAAGGAAAAGATCACTGTATTGAATGCTTGAAGTTGTTTACCTTTAAAACCAACAACCGATCCCCATTTATATATATATAAAAACCATTCTAATTGTGAAAATTGCGAGAATCAAGTCTTTAATAATGATCCATCATTAATGATACATTAATGATTCATAAATTATGAATAAAGAATCACACAGCACTACTATCATTAATGTTGCATTAATAATTCATAAATTAGAGATATTTTAAAAATGTCAATTCTTACTAAATCTTTAATAACGGTTTATTTAAACGTAATTCACGATTCGGTAATATATAAAATGAGCAAAATACCCATATTAGTGAGTAATTAATACGGTTTTCGCAATATAAATTGTTTTCAAATGAACTTCTCCATATATCTATATTAGTATATTACATTGAACTCTATCATACTTTACTTAATTCCTTAAAAGTTAAACAATTAGATATGACTAATATACGCCTTAAATAAGATTTTATTTATTTAAAACTCACCTAGCAACACATTCTCTCATACCAACACAAATTTTCACACATATCAATACAATTTTCAATACTACACTATCATTTTCTCTCCTTAGTTTTCTAGGAAGTGATAAAAGCATACCATGTGTTCCTCACTCATTAATGGTATAATTATAATAATTGATTATCCTCCCCATTTTTTGTTTTGCATACGCAATTCGAAGAAACTCAAGTTTAATCTTTTTGTCATCTACACATGAGAAACCCCCTAACATTAATCTTTTAGGTTTGTATCTTTACTGTAAAAGTACGCCCATATGAATCCATTTCTTACATCCGTACATAATAATACCCTCACATGAATTCTTTTTTGCAAAATAGTAAAAAAAAAACTATGCAACGTTTGTGCTGTAAAAGCTATGCAAACCAGTGTAAAAAGTTGTGCAATCATGTGTTGTAAAAACGGTGCAACCCTCTGTTGTAAAATCTGTGTAATACAGAGTAAAAACATGCAACATGGTGTAAAGATGTACAACACAGTGTCAATGTTGTGCAACAAATAAACTTTGTATAAAATAGTATAAAAGTTATGCAACACGGCACAAAATACGTGCACTACTGTAATATGTCTTATAGTGCGAAATTAGTGCAATACAATATAAATATTGTGCAACATAGTTCCAATTTTTTTTTTTTGTAAAAATATGCAATACTCGTATCAATTGAAAAGGACATAATTTAATCTTTTAAAGGGTGTATTTTTTTTAAATAAAAACTTACTATATAAAAGATATTATACGTTAAAAATTTAGGAGATATTGGGTTTTATTTACTATAATGTATTACATAACTTTTACACTATATTATACAAATTAATTTGTTGCAAAGCATTAGTATTGTGTTGCACATCTTTACACTGTGTTACACGGTTTTTACACTATGTTGCATAGTTTTACAACATTGCATTGCGTAGTTTTTACAACACAGCTTTGCACAATTTTTTGCATTGTGTTGCACATTACTCTGATATGCAATATATACATTGTTGGGTGTGTTTTTTTAGATGCGGATGTCAAAAAAAAAGTTTCTCATTGATATTTTTTAAGTACAAATACAAAAAAAAATTCTTGTACATCTATCTTTTAAGTGCAAATGAAAAAAAATTATTCGTGAGGTCACACGTTAGGTACAAGGAAGAAATAGGGAAAGGGTAAAGTCAAAGATAGTCGTTAGTAGATTGAATATTATACATATATATATATATATAATTATATATATGGGAGAGTTCATTTGAGAATCGTTTCATATTACAATAACCAATCTTGACCCTTGATTAAGATAAACCAATGGCTAAAAATGATAATGACTCATTAATGAGCCCTCGTTAATGCTTATTAATGACTCTTAATATGGGTATTCTAGAAAAATCTAGACTCATTAAATAATGATTCATCCATTGAGACGCAATTCCGGTTGGCTAAATATATAAATGATCAAAATACCCTAATCACGAGTCACTAATGGTATTAGAAACGATTAGAAAGAAAAAACAAGCTTTTGTTTTCATTCATTTGACATATGGATTTCTTGTTTAAAAACTATTTGACTAACTTGTTGCAAATATTAACAAAGCAGTTTCCTTCTTAATTTCTACAGCGCCACACTTTGTGGATACATCGTTATGCTGCTCTTCAAGTTGTCACATGAAGAATCGTTAACAGATCCATTATATTTTGTGTTAGCAAAACGTCAAAAAGGGTAAATTAATAAATATAATTTTTTCTTTCTAATTGGATATATATATATATATATATATATATATATATATATGTTTGACTTAATTACATTTTTGGTCCTTGTGGTTTAAATAAAATTTTATATTTAGTCCTTATGTTTCAAAAATTACAACATTTATCCTTGTGATTTACATTTCCTTTCAATGTTGGTCCCTGGCCCACTTAAAAAGACTAAAATGCCCTCATTTCATTTTTTTATTGTAATCTTTATTCACATAAAAGTGTTAATTAATTATTTAATGTTCTTAATAAATAATAAATAATACATAATAAATAATACATAATAAATACTTTTTAACCATTATTTTTTTAATTATACACGTAATAACCCCCTTCCCCATTAATTAAATGAAAATCTCTTTATATATCTTTCTCTGTTGTGAAGTGTCCTTCTGCTCCAACCACAGTCCTAGTGTCGCTATCATCACCGTTGAGTCCTCCGGCGTCACCATCCAACTCTAAGTGCCATTGAGGGTTTTGATTTTTTTGTGCGTTTTTGTGGACAACTACACAAATCCGTGCATACCACCACTTGTGACCATAAATCGTGTGCACCCTCTCTCTCTCTTTATCCTAGAATGTTCTTTCCTCCGGCGACAGGAGGCTAGTGGTGGTTCCTTAAATCATTGGTGATAGTTTGGCTCTCATTGTTGTCGGCCCTTTCTTCCGACGACTAGATCTTGAAGATGACCTCAAGAATATGTTTGAGATTTGTGTTTTTAGAGGTTTAACATGGTATTTAGGGTTTTTGGTTCGATTGATAGTGGTGGTTGTTTTTTTGGAGGTTAATGGTTGTGGTCATGTATAGGGTTTTAGATTAACGGTGGTGGTAGTGTTTATAGAGGTTGGGATTGACAATGGTGATGAGGTTTAGGGTCACATTCACGGTGATGATGATGGTGTTTTTAAGGGTTTGAGAGTGGGTGTGGGTAGAGTGGGAGTCTTGGTATTTGAGGATGGAGGTGATGAGGCCGTACATAGTGAAGTGAAGATGGCTAGAGATAGTAGCCAGTCAGATTGGTGGTGGTGGTGATGGTATGTGAGAGAAAGACGGTGGAGAGAGAGATCTTGTGGTGGTGATGGGAAACTAAAGGGGATGGGTGGGAGGAGGGATACTATATTTGTATTGTTTAATTTTTTAAATAATAATTATTTGTTATTTATTAATATAACATTTGATGATTTATTAATAAAAGAAAATAATTTTACACTTAAAAGAAATAAATAATAGAAAGGATAAGAGTAATTTTGTCTTTTTAAGTGATTTAAGGACTAACATTGAAATATAATGTAAATTATAAAGATCAATGTCGTAATTTTTAAAACATAAGGACTAAATGTGAAATTTCATATAAACCACATGTACTAAAAATGTAATTAACTCTATATGTTTATAAGAAATGGATGTGTTTGGTTTATAAGAAATGAGTTTTCACTTTTTAAATTTTCTGGAAAATTAGAAAAGCTCGTATCCTCTCTTTTTCATTTTTTTTTCTAAACATGTTTTCTAATTTTCTAAAATAGAAAATGAAAACTCAAATGTTTTTACCAAACGCGTTTTCTAAATTTTTTACATAAAATTGAAAATGAAAACTCCACCCATTTTCTAAAATTTTTTTATAAAAAATACTAAAAATAATTTTCTGTAACCAAACACAACCTAAGGATTGTATTTCGTATACATGGAGGCAGATCGATTTGTTACACATGATAATATATATTAACCATGTGCACCATAAGTCCATTTAACTAATTTGTAAAATTGTTGGAGGGACTTAATTAATCAGGGATGTTATAGTTGGACATTCCGGTGAAGGCGGAGTTTCTGTTGTAGTGACAAGAGTAATTGTTGTTGCGGTAGGATGCATTACGGTCGGATTAATCACTATCGTCTTTATCATTCAAGGATCTCCAATCCGTGCAGAAATACTCTCACCGTAATTCAATTTCCTTTTTTTTTAATATATATATATATGACGTCATTAATTTAATTAATCTTAGTTCTGATGAATTAGCTAGCTAGAGAAGGATATGTAGTTTACTTTTTCAATCTTAACTTAATTGTTTATATATTCTTCTCTAGCTCATTATATATTATGATATGGTAATTAAGTTGACATAATTAGTAAATGCTAACAGGTGTATGCGAGTGATGCTAACTGATATATGTATCCACGCTGCGGTTTTTTCGGTCTGTTTTCACTCATTTATTTATGATACATACACACACACACTTGATATATATATATATATATATATATATATATATATATATATATATATATATATGGAAAAGTTCAAACGAGAACTGTTTTTCGTACAAGAACCAATCTTAGCCGTCCAATTCCCCCTCCTTTAATTGGATTGTCCACACATGAATTCCTTACATGCACCCTGCCACACTCAATCCCCCACGCTCTTCATCCATGAATTCCATTATCCAATATGAACGGCCAAGATTGGTTCTCGCAGTTCTCGTACGAAAAACAGTTCTTGTTTGAACCCTCCCCTATATATATATATAGGGGAGGGTTCAAACAAGAACTGTTTTTCGTACGAGAACTGTGAGAACCAATCTTAACAGTTTATTTTGGATAATGGAATTCATGGATGAAGAGCGTGGGGGATTGAGTGTGACAGAGTGCATGTAAGGAATTCATAGGTGGGCAATCCAAATGAAGGAGAGGGAATTGGACAGCTAAAATTGGTTCTCGCGATTCTCGTACGAATAACAGTTCTCGTTTGAACTTTTGCCTATATATATATATATAGTTATCAGTTTTTGGATATAATTCTTGCTATATATATATATATATATATATATATATATATATAGATCTGATTTTAGAGCTTTTTAAAAAGATACACATACGGTAGTTTGCTACTCTCGAGAGAATGGATCAAGTTTTCTTAATTATAACAACAATATATGATTGTTGCTTTTCAGGTGTGGATAGGTTACAAGGAATCAAGTTGGATAAACGCTTTCTTTTGGATAATTTTGCTTGTATGTTTTTGGAGGTAAGGATCTATGATCATAACTTACAAAATTCTAGCTACTTTCTTAAAATATATGATCAATATAACTTAAAAGCTAGTAACATAAGAATAGTAGCGACTAAGTATGTATTTTTAAAGGTCGATTATACACGCTATCATCTTAAAATAATTTTAAAGTCGTTTGTATATGATACAAAATATATATGTTATATTTCATAGATTTTTATTTTATATCTTTCACAGCATTACATTGTGTGCATACCTAGCGCGAGAGTTGTTCTCTCTCTCACGTGAACAAGATGTTTCCTTAATACTTTTCAGCAAAAGTAGCAGGCAAGTCTAACTAAATGAAGTTGGTTAATTTTGATAGTCTTGCATATGTCTTCTTTAGTCTTTGATTTTCTCTTTTGCTAACATCTTTTCAATATTGCAGAGATTTGATGTTGAGGGTTCCTCTAATGCATTCCAATGTATAAGCAAGGCCTAAATTTCTACTTCGGAGCATTTTATGTGTTTTTATTTTGTTTAATTATCGTGTATTGTAGTTGTATAAGTCAAACTACTACTTCTTATCTTTATTACTGTAGTTGTATAAGTCAAACTACTGTTTTTTATCTTTATTACTGTAGTTGTATAAGTCATACTACTGCTTCTTATCTTTATTACTGTAGTTGTATAAGTCAAACTACTGCTTCTTATCTTTATTACTGTAGTTGTATAAGTCAAACTACTGCTTCTTATCTTTATTACTATAGTTGTATAAGTCAAACTACTGCTTCTTATCTTTATTACTGTAGTTGTATAAGATCTTATCTGAATTCCATCGTGAGGATTGTTTGACCAAACATTTTTGGATAGGATCTTCTGGGAATTATATCTGAGCCGGTCTAAACGCATTAAGGGTGGGCTAACATAAAAAAAAATGACACCTGAAAATAATAAAATATATAAATAAAATACTAAATTCATATATGTTGGAAAAGGATAACTTTTATTTTCATGTATTCAAAACCTATTTTTATTAATGCTTGATATTGGAATTATTGATTCTTTTATTGTGCTCTGCACCCTTGACTTTTATAAAGTAACAAAACAAATGTCAATATAATCTAAACAACTAAATAAAAGATATCACAAAACAAGTTTTGTATGATTCCAATCAGTATCACAACAATAGCAATTGAAGATTTCTACTTAAACAGAATGATAATCAATGTTTATATGAACCGTATGTATGTACGTATTCAAAGAGCAAATAACAAAATAGTATACGGCTGAAAATAAATGGGAAAACCTTAATTAGGGTTAATTAACCTATGGTTTAAATACCATGATCATATATACAATAATAGTCCCTATACTTTTAGATAAATACATCTAAAAACAAAACTTAACTAGAATAATAAAATAAACACAACAAGGTTCTAACAAGTTAATTTGAATCCAAATATTGAGATCAGAATCAAGAAAATCAACATCACTTAAGATTAAAACTCTCAAGCATGTTTATGTAAATGATGAAAAGAAAGAGTAAGACCATAAGTAAGTAGTAGCTAGCAGAGAAGACAACATAAGCAATTACTCTAATGTGATTGATAAAGCAATTAATTAGTCATCAGAGACTATGATCAAATAGGATGAAGAAGTTGAGATTTAGGCATTCAACATACAACCATAAGCAATTACAAATAACAAGTTGATAAATGATTAACTATAAGCAATCAATTAGTAAACTGAAACCTGATTGGCGAACAACAATTATATATGTGATTTAGGCGTTCAACAATTGACTGTGATTACTGATTTTTAGAGTGATTGAGCGAACAACAATTTGATCTACTTCTGATTCAGGTCAACCAATCAAATTGTTTCAAAAAGAAATTCAAGAAAAAAATGATTTTATCCTTTTTAAGGACTGTGTAAGAGTGTAGGAGCAATTGATGAAACACGTGTCTAGGTGAAAGTTTCAAATAATGATGCTCCAAGATTCGTGGTCAAATTAAGGGTCTTCAAAGGAGTCCGAACTTGAGGTTAACAAACTGATTTTATTTTATTTTTCGGTTTGGTTAACTGAATCCATTATTTTTTAGGTTTAGTTACATTCATGATATATATTTAAGACGGACGGTTAATCGAAAACGGATAAAATTACATATATATGTGTGTGTGTATGTAGTGCTCTACAATACTAATGTGTATATATAAAGCTAGCCGTAAATAATGTGTAGTAATTATTAATTAGTAACTGGCCCAATAAAGTAATATGAATAATGTATATGCAATATTTATATGTACACCGAGCAACAGCAATTTAACATATATAACTAGTAACTACTGATTAACTATATATGTTTCTTTCTATACAGCTAGCTCAAATTAAGTCCAAGTGCAGGTGTGCATCGTACGGACGCTCATCAGGCATCTAACTATTTGTTGGGTTATATATTGTCTTTAATTTTTTTTATTTTAATACAAACTAGCTAGCTACGTTTTTTGGTTAACCATATTACCAAACCGAAAAATATGGTTAGTCGCTAGCTAGCTGTTTAATTTGTTTAGGTTAAAAAAAAGTCGAACCAATATTATCATGTTAATCGCCGTTGTTTTTCGATTAACAATCCATAAACACCTTCGGTCATAAAAAATTAAATGCACTCATTTGATATATATGATAAAAAATCAGATTACTACGAACTAATTTAAACCAATTAAGTTTGAACAAGTTCTATTTCCAACAGATCGATTGTTCTTCTAGTTATGATCGATGCAGGAGGCTCTAATTTCTTAAGCTACTGCCAACATCTTTAATAGTTATTAATTTATTTTTACAATTTATTATCTTTGGAACTACTAATGTGTGAGAATAGAGAAATGAATATTAAGAATATTTCGTTTACTTATTATGTAATGATTTGATGTAGCTAATTATAAAATTTAGATATTTTAAACTTGTATGTGGATGATTGTACTTTTGTACTTATGTAACATTAAAAATTTGAACTTGTTAATGTTGTTAATGATTTAAAGTTTAAAAATATTAAAAAAACATTACTCATTGTTTTGATGTGATTAACGTCAAGTATATAGGAAATGAAAATCCTTATTGGTGAGTTTTAATCAACTAAGATTGTTAAATTGTGATACCCAATATCAACGGGTATACCCATGAATCGGATGGTTATTTAGTAGCTGGGTACTCGGCGGGACGGGACGGGACGAGGTATGGGACATGGTTTTATAACCAGTATGGGATTGGGATCACCAATACCTTCCCGGTTGCCATTCCCAAAAGTGGCACCGTTGGGCCAAACCTCTGTTGGGCGTGTGCCACAATTAATTTATGTCTCGTTGTTGGCTTTCCATTCCGTTTAAAGTACTCGTCCTAACTCCAAAGGGATCAAACGTTATGATTGTTTTAAGATGGGCTTCTTTCCATCTTATTTCTCCTTCTTGTTGAATTATCAATCTTGTATTGAAACTTTATTGAAATAAGCTTTTTCTTTTTGTGTTTTATTCTTTTTTTGGTAGGGGTCCTAAGGTAATTTTTTTCTTAATTGGAGGTCTTTTTCTATCTTTTGTCATCTGCTAAATAGGAAAAGATTTCTCTGTGCTGTCATTGCCTTTCTCTCGTTCCTCTCCCTCAATCTCGGTGCATCCTCTTCAAGTTCCCTTTTGTCTAAATTATAATGGGTCAATAAAATTTCACATGAATGATAAAATCGAACAAGAGTGTTAACATTGTAACTCTATAATTTTAATTATATTACCCATTTAAAAATCCAGAAATTTTATAAATGTAGTTTATATGTTATTTAAATTTAATATTTCTAAATAGTTAATTTAAATTATTTATTATATAATAGAATATTTAATATGAAAGGTTTCATTATTAATTTTTGTAATTATTAAGTTAATGTGCATTGATTTTATTTTTTAAATATTCATTATTTTGGAAGGTTTAATTATTAAAATAATATATAAGATTGTTATTAACTCCACCATCTAGTTACTTTATTTAAAAGTTTCTATTTAGTTTAATATTAACGGTAAATTAGTAATTTAAAATTATAAGATTAAGACAAAAGAGTTAAATGATTTATAAGATAGTATAGATATGAAAGCCGTAAAATAGTTTCATTATTTGTCTAGATAAATCAATAATGAAAGTTCATTTAAAGACAAGAAACTTACGTGTTAAAATAACGCTTAAGCTTTGCCAAAATCAATAATCAAATTTTTTCATGATCGACAGTTCGTTTGTCATGAATTAATATGCTAGAAGTATAATATTAACTAAAATAATAACTCGAATATTTTATCTTGATAAAACTTCAACACATTCTCTCTCTTCTCTCTACTTTATTTATTATTTTTTTAAAATAGATAATGATGGTGTGGGATGGATGTGGGGGGTTTATGAGATGGAAAGAAAAATAATTTGGGGATGGCGTGGTAATGGAAAAATGTGGGATGAATGTTGATGGTCTTAAAGAGAGAAAGGTTGTGTGAGATAGATGTGAAATTTTATAAACTAGTTTAACACCCCGTGTATAAACACGAGAATGATTAAAGTCATTTTTAAATTTTTTTAGATTTTTAGATTACTAACATGTATAGAAAATAAAACTGTAAAACATATATATAATATAGAATGTATTTTTAAATGAGTAAATCTAAACTAATTCAAAAATTCATATGCAACATCGTCATCATATTTTTCATAAAACTTCTTTATAAACAACATTGATGGTTTTATGAGTATGGTTGTCTTCTTCATCATAAATTAGAACTCTCAAACCATCCTTAATCTTCACTCTAGAAACCGTCACATATAACTATTCATAAGAGAAAACGGACTGTCTAAAAAACAATCCAACATTAGACAACGATTGACCTTCACTTTTGTTAATCGTCATTGCAAAACAAATCATGAGAGGAAATTGTCTTTGTTGGAACTTGAATGGAATTTAGGATATGATGAAATTAACTTCAATCTTGGAATATGAGTAATATCGCGAACATTCTTACCTGAAATAACTTTTGCTTCAACCACATGTGTACCAAGTCGAGTAACTTGTAATCTTGTTCTATTGTAGAGACCTTTAGATTGTTCAAGATTACGAAGCAACATTACACGCACACCAACCTTTAAGGTTAATTTATGGTTTGGAAAACCAGATACCTTTATTGAATTTAATATGTCAGGAGAGTGTCATGGTTCTTTAAAGTTATTAGATTCTTCGGTAGAACAAATACTATCAGAACTGAAATATGATACTTCCTCGGCATTTATCTTTGATATCATGTAATCATTTATGACTTTAACCTCCTCATTTGTTGCTTTTTCCGAAAATAATTTTGATCATAAAGATGTTCGTTGATGGACGGATATATGGGGAGTAAAAAATCATTTTTAAATAATTTTCAAACAAATATGTTAATTAGTTAGGATAATTTTCAAATTTGTATATACTAACTAATCTTCAAATGACGTATATCATAAATTGAATCTTTTAACAAAGGGCAAAATGCGCGAAAATATAATAAACTATGTCAATGTAGTTATTGTATACAACCAACTTTATTTTGTACTTAAAAATAAAAACAACTTACAATTTTGAAACTGGTCACCAATTATATACAATGAACAAAATTTGAAAGTTGTTTGTATTTTCAGGTATCAAAGTTCTTTTAGTTTTTGCTAAGTTATAAGTAACTTGCATACAATGAACCAAATTTATAAGTTTTGTATATTTTTAGGTATAAAATAAAGTTGGTTGCATACAATGACAATATTCCCTTTAACAAACTAATCTTCAAATTAGTTAGGATAATATTTTAATTAGTTAGGATTATCTTCATTAATCTTCAAATTGTGTTTTGAAGATCAAATTTTCAAAAGTACACTACAAAAAAATGCCATTTAATGGCATACAAAAAATGCCACAAAAAATCAAAAAAGTGTCACTAAAGACCTTTTTGGACATCTCTGGCACATAGAAAAAGTGCCACTAAAAACGCTGCCTTTAAAGCCTTTTAGTGGCACTTTTTCAGTGTGCCAGAGATACCAAAAACGTCTTTAGTGGCACTTTTTTTTGTCACAATAAACAAAGAGACAATTGTGGCACAAATATTATGCCGGTAAAAACTATTGTTATTTGGAAATTCATTCTACTTTTAGTGGCACATAATTTTGCTATAAAAATGCATTACAAATTAAATGCCGCTATACACGTTTATCATATCATATTATAATAACATCACAATGTCATAATCATAATAGCATAACTTCGATTAAATGTTCAATCAACAAACGTCTACAAACAAAAATGTCTAATAATTGTCGAAGTCTAAATATCAAACATGAATCTAACAAATGTTTGAATAAAAAACTGAAACTTCAATACACTCATAAACCTTATCCGTAATCTAATCTTCATGAAGGCTAAATGATCCTCTTGTTAACTCTTTCTTAGCGCGTAACCATACTATTGGTTACCTGTATAGAAAATAAAGACTTTTCAATGAGTATACTATTCAAGTATTCAATATTCAAATGATAAACTATCATCTAGTAATCAATTACCTTGATAACTACATATATGAAATTAGAAACATAAAAGTAATTACCATTATTTGTACGACTTCCTGAAGGTGATCTTTGATTAACCGACTAAGAGTTGTTTGGGACCAAAGAAATACCAAGGACCTAAAACAATTTAACGAACACAAATGTTGTTAATGCATAAATACGTAAAAGGACAAATAAGCAATAGTTCATCTAAGTACCTCTATGTTCATATTGTTAAGAACCGCTGATAAATTTGCATTGGGAATATGTTCTTGAATGATGTTCAACATTACATTGACAACGTTTTTTAGTTGGTGAATAGTTTGTGAATCCGTTGAAAAATCGCCATTCTTTTTAACTCCCAGCATCCTTCCAACTAGTCGAACGTATCCCCTTTTTTCCGGTCCTTTAACTTTTGAGTAGTCATTATTTGTAAAATCATCTTCATCTCCGGGTGTGCTTGTGGAGTCACTTGCAATAGCTTTCAAAGAAGCCTATGTATATAATAATAAAAATATCCTTACAAGTAAACATAATAAGTGATAAAGAACCTTTAAATTTGATAAAAATTAATTACCACAACTTCAGCAGCTTTGTCATCAACAATACTTCCATCTTTACGAGTACAAGTTGTTACATACATTTCTCGTCATGTTGGATATACACCATTATTATTCATTGCCTATAAAACGAATCATTTATGTTTAATGGTTAGAGAAAAAAAGCTTACAAAAAGACAATAATGTATTTCAAAATAGATAGAACAATATCATTTCATGAGCAAGTCTAGCAAATGATTTTGTCCCGGTCACATGAGGCTCGTTCATCTTTGAGCGGCTCGATTTTCTTATATCACATGTGCTCTATGGTAAATGGTAAATTAATACATGATATGACTTGTTTGATTTAGTTCCATAATTATAGGGATCGTTACCTCAAATTCCGGATTGAACCAACGAGTAACAAGTTCTTTAAATTGAGCTGGATTGACTCTATCGTCATTTTTAGTTTGTTGTGCCACAATTTCATCAATAGTTAGGCTTGGATCATATACACTTGCCTTGAGTGAACATTTCCACGTCCTCCATTTTTTCCCCATGTTATGAAAATCTGCGTCTAATTAAATATGTTCATTAGTCATGGCTAACTAAGATGAGATAAAATCTGATTCTTGAGTAGAAATTAGAGACATACCAGACTAATTAGATGAGATGAAGCCCTGATTTCAGAAACTTGTAAGCCATGACTAATTCGCAAATCTGGCTATGAACTTGGAGCTATGACTAATCTGGAAAACTAGGGCATAGTGAGAAACGAGAGAAGAAAGAGTGAGGATTCGAGGTACTGGAGAAAGGAAATAAAGATAAGTGAGAATCAAGGGAAACAACAGAACTAGAGCTACAATTTTTAGCTATGGAGGGAAGATTTTGGTGATGAAAAATGATGGGGGGAATTTTAGCCGCCAAGCATGTTAAGAGAACCAATTTTTTTTATTTTCTTTGCCATCGCTGTTGCTTTGTCTAAATAATGGAACAAAATTTAATTTTCTTTTTTGTTTTTGCTAAAGTTAATTATAATAATTTGAAAAACTCATTTTAGAAGCACACTTTTTCATTACTTGTTTACAACCCCAACTTTTTAGTGGTATAACATTATGATGTGTCATTAATTCTTAAATTTATAATGGCATTATTGGCATATTAGATTTTTTATGCCACTATTAAACTGTGTATACTAGTGGCATAAAATACAAAGTGCCACTAAAACCGTTAATTTCTTCGGTGGCATATACAAAGTGTCACTAAAACCGTGAATTAGTGGCATAAAAAATAAATGCCAGTAAAAACGTGTGCCAGTAAATGGCAATTTTTTTGTAGTGGTAACAATATTTAAATTAGCTTATAATAACTATAATAAAAATGAATTTCGTAATTTATTTAATAAAAGTAACAAAAATTTCTTAAATATGTAACAAACTATTTTTAAATTATGAAGGATAATAGTTGAAATATATAAACTAATTTAATTTAGTAATGAAGAATAATTAATTGCCAACAATTACATAGTAGCTAATTATATATAATTATGTATACATGTAACTGAGGGGATATTTAATGTAAATCTTTTTTGTTAATGGTATGAAAGATTGCTAACATGTGGTTGTGATGCAGTGATGGGTGAATGGTGAGCGTTAAAGGTGGCCTTATCCGGTGAGGCGGATGTGAAGAGAATTAGAGGGGAGGGTTGGTTTTTAATGTATTTAATTATTATTATTATCATAAAGTTATTAAGAAAAAATAAAAAATAAGGATAATGGTAGAATAGTCAATTTAAAAAAATTAACGGACTGACTTAACGAAAAAAGTTATGAAGGACTATCAGTGCAACAAATTGATAGTTTAAGGATGGAGTTTGCAACATTTTGAAAAATATGACTAAACTTGCAATCTTTGGTTAGTTAAAGGACAATTTATAAAATTTACTCCACAATCTTACATCATAACAGATAAGTTGACCACAAAGTTGAATTAAAGGGTTAATAAAAACTAACCTCAAAGTTGCCTAATAAGTTAGGATAAAGTTACCAATAAGATAAAAAAATTAAAAAATATATTGCATAAAAAAAGAAACTATTAACTAAGGCTTTCAATTTGGAAAAAGGAAACTATATATATATATATATATATATATATACTTACTAAAAAGGTAAAAAAGTAGTAAGGTCAACACACCCACGGCCATACATATAGAATCGCCTCTACCTTTGAAGATCAAATTTTCAAAAGTACACTACAAAAAAATGCCATTTAATGGCATACAAAAAATGCCACAAAAAATCAAAAAAGTGTCACTAAAGACCTTTTTGGACATCTCTGGCACATAGAAAAAGTGCCACTAAAAACGCTGCCTTTAAAGCCTTTTAGTGGCACTTTTTCAGTGTGCCAGAGATACCAAAAACGTCTTTAGTGGCACTTTTTTTTGTCACAATAAACAAAGAGACAATTGTGGCACAAATATTATGCCGGTAAAAACTATTGTTATTTGGAAATTCATTCTACTTTTAGTGGCACATAATTTTGCTATAAAAATGCATTACAAATTAAATGCCGCTATACACGTTTATCATATCATATTATAATAACATCACAATGTCATAATCATAATAGCATAACTTCGATTAAATGTTCAATCAACAAACGTCTACAAACAAAAATGTCTAATAATTGTCAAAGTCTAAATATCAAACATGAATCTGACAAATGTTTGAATAAAAAACTGAAACTTCAATACACTCATAAACCTTATCCGTAATCTAATCTTCATGAAGGCTAAATGATCCTCTTGTTAACTCTTTCTTAGCGCGTAACCATACTATTGGTTACCTGTATAGAAAATAAAGACTTTTCAATGAGTATACTATTCAAGTATTCAATATTCAAATGATAAACTATCATCTAGTAATCAATTACCTTGATAACTACATATATGAAATTAGAAACATAAAAGTAATTACCATTATTTGTACGACTTCCCGAAGGTGATCTTTGATTAACCGACTAAGAGTTGTTTGGGACCAAAGAAATACCAAGGACCTAAAACAATTTAACGAACACAAATGTTGTTAATGCATAAATACGTAAAAGGACAAATAAGCAATAGTTCATATAAGTGCCTCTATGTTCATATTGTTAAGAACCGCTGATAAATTTGCATTGGGAATATGTTCTTGAATGATGTTCAACATTACATTGACAACGTTTTTTAGTTGGTGAATAGTTTGTGAATCCGTTGAAAAATCGCCATTCTTTTTAACGCCCGGCATCCTTCCAACTAGTCGAACGTATCCCCTTTTTTCCGGTCCTTTAACTTTTGAGTAGTCATTATTTGTAAAATCATCTTCATCTCCGGGTGTGCTTGTGGAGTCACTTGCAATAGCTTTCAAAGAAGCCTATGTATATAATAATAAAAATATCCTTACAAGTAAACATAATAAGTGATAAAGAACCTTTAAATTTGATAAAAATTAATTACCACAACTTCAGCAGCTTTGTCATCAACAATACTTCCATCTTTACGAGTACGAGTTGTTACATACATTTCTCCTCATGTTGGATATACACCATTATTATTCATTGCCTATAAAACGAATCATTTATGTTTAATGGTTAGAGAAAAAAAGCTTACAAAAAGACAATAATGTATTTCAAAATAGATAGAACAATACCATTTCATGAGCAAGTCTAGCAAATGATTTTGTTCCGGTCACATGAGGCTCGTTCATCTTTGAGCGGCTCGATTTTCTTATATCACATGTGCTCTATGGTAAATGGTAAATTAATACATGATATGACTTGTTTGATTTAGTTCCATAATTATAGGGATCATTACCTCAAATTCCGGGTTGAACCAACGAGTAACAAGTTCTTTAAATTGAGCTGGATTGACTCTATCGTCATTTTTAGTTTGTTGTGCCACAATTTCATCAATAGTTAGGCTTGGATCATATACACGTGCCTTGAGTGAACATTTCCACGTCCTCCATTTTTTCCCCATGTTATGAAAATCTGCGTCTAATTAAATATGTTCATTAGTCATGGCTAACTAAGATGAGATAAAATCTGATTCTTGAGTAGAAATTAGAGACATACCAGACTAATTAGATGAGATGAAGCCCTGATTTCAGAAACTTGTAAGCCCTAATTCGCAAATCTGGCTATGAACTTGAAGTTATGACTAATCTGGAAAACTAGGGCATAGTGAGAAACGAGAGAAGAAAGAGTGAGGATTCGAGGTACTGGAGAAAGGAAATAAAGATAAGTGAGAATCAAGGGAAACAACAGAACTAGAGCTACAATTTTTAGCTATGGAGGGAAGATTTTGGTGATGAAAAATGATGGAGGGAATTATAGCCACCAAGCATGTTAAGAAAAAATAAAAAATAAGGATAATGGTAGAATAGTCAATTTAAAAAAATTAACGGACTGACTTAACGAAAAAAGTTATGAAGGACTATCAATGCAACAAATTGATAGTTTAAGGATGGAGTTTGCAACATTTTAAAAAATATGACTAAACTTGCAATCTTTGGTTAGTTAAAGGACAATTTATAAAATTTACTCCATAATCTTACATCATAACAGATAAGTTGACCACAAAGTTGAATTCAAGGGTTAATAAAAACTAACCTCAAAGTTGCCTAATAAGTTACGACCAAAGTTACCAATAAGATAAAAAAATTAAAAAAAAATATTGCATAAAAAAAGAAACTATTAACTAAGGCTGTCAATTTGGAAAAAGGAAACTATATATATATATATATATATATATAATACTTACTAAAAAGGTAAAAAAGTAGTAAGGTCAACACACCCACGGCCATACATATAGAATCGCCTCTACCTTTCGGAACCTGATTATAAGCTTTAATTAGAATGAAACCGAG
The DNA here is from genome assembly GCA_038502395.1 of Dittrichia graveolens. Lineage (NCBI taxonomy): Eukaryota > Viridiplantae > Streptophyta > Magnoliopsida > Asterales > Asteraceae > Dittrichia > Dittrichia graveolens. Next base: position 96,170,648 of record JARJIL010000004.1, read on the forward strand.
TCTAAACAAGGCCACAACATTAAAAGGAAGGTCTAAACAAGGCCACAACATTACAAGGAGGAGGTTTTTCTTGACTTTCAAAACACATGGGAAGCACATGGTGTAAATCCTTTATTTATTTATTTTTTTCGGTGTGGAATGGAAAGCCAAAGTATGTATACTTTGATAATTAATATGATGTAGGGATAGTATATGTAAATCATGTTCAAGTAGAGAATACAGGGTGTTTAGCCCATAATCAGAAGAATACAACCATAGAAATTCGTAAGGATAGAGCTAAACATGATTAAATAGCAACTAAACTTAGAATCTAGGAAGATAAACCTTCAATCTTCACTTCAAATGCTTCAATATTCAAGCAAACTTCGAAAATTCTGCTCCAGAGCTCCAAAGTCTTCGTCTTTGTTCGTCTAGGGCCGGCTGGAAGGGTTAGTATCCATTTTTTCGAATAAAAAATGTCTATTTATAGAGTTACAATCCAGCTAGGAACGCGTCGCGTTCATGTCTTGGACGCGTTATGTCTTAACAATCTTGCCTGACAAGTTCGCCCTTTTTCCATCGAACGCGTCGCGTTCTCGGTTTTTCAGACTTTGTATTTTTCTTTGTTTCTCGAGTCTTTTTCCGTCTTTTCCGCTTAAACTCTCGCCATTGAGTATTTTATGCCCGTACCTAGCCAAGGCACGCCCGTGCCTTGCCAAGGTATGCCCGGACCTTTTCAAAGCGTGCCCGTACCCAACACACAGTTACCCCCGTGACTGCAGGGCACCTGCCGGACTAGATAGGGTTAGGCATGCCCGTACCTTTTAGAGGTACGGTCATGCCTCCCAGGGTACGCCCTAGGGTACGGCCTGTTCTTGAGAGGCACGCCCATGCCTTTCCATTTACAGCAGCAGGTTCTGCAAATCATACCAAAACTATTTTCAGACCATTTCTTTCTTTCACATATGAATCTATACTATATAACCAAGCTAAAACAACACTTTTTATGCATATAAACAATCAATTCACACTTTGGGATCAAAATCACCATTTTGACCCATTTGCACTTTAATTCTAGAAATACATCTTAAACATCATTTTAATTCTAATTCTGGTTTCTATGGACTTATCATTGAAGTAAGAACTGATTGGAAACATCAAGCTAAATTATTGAGGTCAAATTCAATTTGACCCATTTGGACCTAGACTTGGGAAAAATGAAGAACATGGACAAGAACTCACTTGAAGATGGAGATTAGGGAGATGGAGAATCAAAAACAGATTGTAACTTGAATATTCACTTGAATTTACAGCAACAAATCAGATTGCTTGGATGATCTTCAAAGTTCTCTCCTTCAAAGCCAAGAACAAGATAAAGCAAAATGAGTTGTAGGTGTATGTGTGTTTGAATACGTGGGGGAGGAGATGGCTAACCAACTTGTGGATTAATATTATTCATAAGTGGGTATTTTGTTCCCCTTTTCAACATACAACTCAACGCACTACAAATTTAAGAGTTTTAAGGAAAAAGCTTAAATGCTTTATATAATAGTATAGATGTTTCTATACCAATTTGATATATATGATAATTAGTTAGTTATTCCATATGTTCATATCATAATATATTTCTTAATATATACCAATTTTAGTTATGTGAATTAGTCATACAACACACTACAAATTAGACAATTCATAAACAACTTTAAGAAATAGCTAGCTAGGGAGCAGTAAACCTATATATATGAGAATTGTCTGGTATTATATTTATATGTTTGAATTGAAGATGTCACACATATATAAAAAATCTTTGATAAAACAAAACCCATTTATCAAAAGGCTAGGTCCTACAATTATTATTGATATGTTTTTAAAATAACTAAAAAGGATGTATCACATTACATTTTAATAAAAAGTTTGAGTATATATATATATATATATATATATATATATATATATATATAAATACAGTAGCGTCTAAGTTAGGTAGATATTTTTAGCAATATACCGGCTCCTTTTTATTTGGAATACATAAATTACAAACAGCCTGTAAAATGTTATTGCTAAAGTACCATTTACCAAATAGATATTTGGGTTCTTCTTATGTTGAGATTTTAAATTTCGTCATAATCATATGTTTAAATTAGAAAGGTCTATGTTTGCTGTTAAAAAAAGAAGTAGAGGGACGATTTGTGTAAACTATTAAGTTAAAATCCTCCATTTGGCGCCGTATCAACTAGTGTAAACGTGGACGCCCGTCTTCCTTACAAAAGGAATCCAATTTCTCAACCTTTTCTGTTACACAAGCAAACAGACGACGTCGGAGCAATCATGGCGGCGACGGTGTTAGCGGCGATGAGGACGTTGTTCATCGTATTGGGTAGTCTGATGGTGGCGGTGCTTGTTTACACAATCGCCATGGATGGCCTCCCTTTTCGTACGGAGCTACTCACCAGGTAAATTAGAAGCTCGAATCAAAACATTGCGTGTTGAAATTGATGGCAGATATTGGTTGTTTGTTGTATTTTTAGCTTGTGGTTCTAATTGATATATGTTTGGTAGTCTTACTTCGACAAATAATGCTCTGAGCACCTGAAAAAGATATGCGGTTTGATCTAGGGATTTGAACGTAGTGTTTTGAAACGTATAATTGGTTTGGATTATATTACTAGTTTACTACCCCAATTATCTGTTAATTTGTTATTCAGAGTGAATGTAGTGGGCGAATTCTATTCCGGAGATTTACTTCTTGATATAAGAGTGGTGATGCTTCCCGCTTTTTGCAATCCCTACTTCAAACTAGAAAATAATTCCCACTTTTCTCTTGATATAATTCTGGAGATATAAGGGAGTGGTGATGCTTCCCGCTTCTCATGCTTCATGTCACCTCAGCGCAACGTCGCCCACCCTCACGTTTCAGCACTTCCCATGCTTCAATCCTTTTTTTAGTTAAATGAAAATTAAATTAAATTAGTGTTGAGAGAGATAGTAAGAAGTGTGAGAGAGCGAGGATGCTTTGCACTGAGAGAAACGGCATGGTGATGGGTCTACCCTTGCATCAGCGGTACAGAAGGACATGGGGAATGGTGCTGCTTGTGGCACCGCAGGCCACCTCACCCACGTTGCTGCCATGCCGCACACAGCCACAGACTTCCTTTAGCCCTAAATGTACTACTAGGGGTGTTTATTGGATTAGCTGTGGGATGATTAGTCATTCAGTTACCCAAATAAAGTGTGATTTCTTCCTATAAGAGTGTGGATGGTTGGGCAGCTTCCTTCTTAAAATGTTGGGTGGTATGAGACATGTGAGTTTGTGTTGTGATGGGCTGGTGGTAACTGGTAAGTGGAATTATATTGGAAATATAACAATTGAACAAGAAAAAGAAGTCTGCATGTATGAAATTGCTTCTGACCAATTTAAACCAAGTTTGAACAAGTCCTATTTCCAACAGATTGTTCTTCTAGTTATGATGCACAAGGGAAATAAAGGACATGCACAGTGTTTACACCCGCTTTAAGTTATTCAGTTATTCAACAGCTTACAAGATTAGTCCATTATAAGGAGGGTCTAATTTTTTAAGGTACCGCCAAAATCTTGAAATGTTGAATGGATAGAAAAATAATGAAATTAGACAGCTAAGATGTTGTTGGAACTACTAATGTGTGAGAATAGAGAACTGAATATTGTGAATATTTCATCTACTTATTATGTAATAATTTGATTTAGCTAATTATACGCTTTAGATATTTTAAATTTGTATGTGGATAATTGTACTTATGTAACATTAAAATTTTGAATCTGTTAATGTTGTTAATGATTAAAAATTATTAACAAAAACATTACTCAGTGTTTTGATGTGATTAAGGTCAAGTTTTTAAGAAATAAAAATCCTTATTGGTGAGTTTTAATCGACTAAGATTGTTAAATTGGGATACTTGATACCCGTGAACAGGATGGTTATTTAGTAGCAGGGTACCCGGCGGGATGGGATGGGACTGGGTATGGACTAGGATCACCAATACAGTCATTGCCATTCCTAAAAGTGGCCCCGACAATTGGGCCAAACCTCTGTAGGCCGTGTGCCACAACTTATGTCTCATTGTTGGCTTTCCATTCTGTTTAAAGTACTCCTCCTAACTCCAAACGGATCAAAAGTTATGATTGTTTTAAGATGGGCTTCTTTCCATCTTATTCTCCCTTCTCCCATTGCTCCATGCATTAAAGAATCTGTCAGCTCTTGAATCTGCTCACAGCCTCACATTACGTTACATGCCATAATCTTTCTTTTAGTAGGTATGCACATTGAATAAGACCTTGTTTAGTTCATTATATTCACCGGGTCCATTGTTAATCGTATTCAGCTATTTGTTAACAAAATATTGTCATTCCCTTATTCCCTTATTTTGGTTTTTTAGTTCGGTTGTTAAAACGGAAAAACACAATGAAGTATACTTTTGATCATGTATTAGTAATTAGTAAATAGAATAAAACCATACTGGGATCATTTTTGGGTTTAGTTTCCATTGTATTGCTAAAAAGTATCTCAAACATATAATGGATAAAATTTTATATTTCAGGTTATAAGTTAATTATATACGGTTCTTTGTATTACAAAAGAAATATTTTCCTTTTTGATAATTTTGTTGTAAAATTTATTGCAGGTGGATGGCGGCGTTACTGATAGATTTCTACATAAATATTGCTGTCATAGGGGTATGAATATTATTTTTTTATTAAAATAATAAGTTGATGTTTGCATGCTGATATGAATCAAATTGATAAGCAGAAAACTAGATTAAAACACACTCGTAATCAAATGCTTGTGGATACAAAAGGGGCATGATATTCGAGACCTCTAAAACAAAGAAAATGACTAAGGGTATGTTCAGTATGGAGCTTTTTGAAGCCGGTAGTTTTTTGTTTTGAAAGAAAAAGCTACAAGTCATGTTTGGATGAAAAAAAAGCTCTGAAACAAAAAGCTTCTTAAAGTAGCTTTTAAAACTAACTGGAAGCTTTTTATATACCAAATTACCTAAATACCCTCTTTAATTGTTTTTATAATTCCTCCAATTTTTATAATTTGTCTTTTTTTGTCATTTTATACTATTAAGCTCCAGCTACCAGCTAAATTGCCGAACACATATATATCTAAAATAAACAGCTTCCAGCTACCAGTTATTTCCGCCAAACACACCCTAAATGACTCAAAAACTCTCCCCCCTACTTATTTTGGCCAGCCCTAAATATATAGCTGAACCCTGACCCTCTAATAAGGAAACAAGATCGGAAAATAAGGAAACAAACTCGATAAACTAGGAAACTAGATAATTACTAATTAAACCACCTAACTAAATAAATAAGATAATAATCAATTCAAATACCATACCCATCGTCATCGGATATATCATTACCCCCGTCCTGAAAATCCACCTTGTCCTCAAGGTGGAGGACTTGTAACTAATCGGAGTGTGGGTGAGGGTCTTGCAAATCACAACTGTCTCCCTCGTCAATCACCAGAATCTGTAGCATCTTTTCTGGGCAACAATATCTAAGGGCATATTTTCCGTCACACCGAAAACAAAGTCGTTTAGCCCTTTTCTCGTCTAATTCTGCTACAGTCATCCATTTGTGCTGTTGTTTAATCTCGTTCGAATTCACTTGTTGCACCACGGTGTTCACTAGCTTACTTGTGGACACCTTCCCTTGCTCCCCCAGACTACCGGTTTTGTTTTCATCAATTACTAGAGCCAATTCCATTGCGTGACTAAGCCCTGCCAGCTGCAAAGTACGAACAATGGTCTTCAAATCGAGTTTCAACCCTTTGATAAACATTCCCTCCAAAACCGAATCCCTCTGGTAATCGGGCCGCTAACTGCTCAGACAATGTCACATATTCCCGAGTTGTTCCTCCTTGGCTAATGGTGTAGGAACTGTTCATGAAGACTGCCCTCCTGCGATGGTTGAAAACGTTTCAGCAACCATCGTTTCAGAACCTCCCAAGTATGGAATGGTTCTCTGTTGTCTTTCCAACGAAACAAAGCAAGCGCCAGTCCCTCCACACACAAAACCGCTACTCAAAGCTTCTTCCCTGAAGTTACCAACCCATGCACGTCACAAAATCTCTCGATACGGTACACCTAACCATATGCATCCTCACCTTCAAACACCAGCATCTTCAACTTCCATAGCCCAAAATCAGCCCCGGCCATCCAGCCCCTATCGTTGCCTGTATTTGTACTAGTGTTTCGGGAATTGATCCCTGCACCACCGCCTTGGAACGGTAAAGAATTGCTTACATGGGTTGGAACTATACTCGGTAACTGGAGTAGGTTGTAAGAACCTGCATGCGTGACCCATAGGTAGTGGCAAGCCCTGAGAATCAAAAATCAACCCGGTCCATGAATCCTGAAACGTACCTGTGGGCATCCATGATTGCCCTACTGACATCGGAAGTGAGGAAAAGTGGCTTATGGGTGGTATATGTGTGGTAGGGTGTGTATTGGGCGGAATCTGGGTGGACGGTATTTGAGTGAATGTAAAAGAATGGGAGATGGGTGGCAATTGTAGGTGTTGGGCGTGGATTAGTGGCAGCTAGGAAGGGGCTGGCGGCATTAGCGTTTCGAACATCTGTATCAACTCCACATGCCGTTTCTCTGACTCAGCATGTCTCTTCTTGGACTCTATCTTAACTTTGGCCTGGCCCTGTTCTAGGGTTTCCTTCATCATATCAAGAGGACTGGGCGTCTCAGATTTGTGCTGATCAAGACTGGTCTCAAGATCACTTAACTTGGTCATTGCTGCCGATCAAAATGTGTGACAGTAATTTGAGGGGAATTTTTTTTTGCTGAATGACGAGTACCGCCGGGTGAATAGTGTCGCCAGTGAACAGTACTCGTGAACAGCTGACGATGAACAGTAACCTCGATTCTTTTCCGGTCCAGTATCGTGGCTGTGATACCAACTTGATATGAATCAAATTGATAAGCAGAAAACTAGATAAAACACACCCATAATTGAATGCTTTTAAATACAAATGGAGCCTGATATTCGAGATGGATCTTCAAAACAAAGAAAACGACTCAAAATCCTCTTCCCCCACTTATGTTGGCCAGCCCTATATATATAGCTGAACCCCAGACCCTCTAATAAACAAGATCGAAAAAAAAGGATCCTAACTTGATAAAGTATGAAGCTAGATAATTACTAATTAAACCACTTAATTAAATAAATAAGATAATAATTAATTCAAATACCATACCCACCATCGTGGGTTATATCACATGCCCTTTTGGCTTTGCCACTTGAGCACCCAGACTATATCATTATATCAATTATGAAGTAAGGATATCACATATTTATATATTTTTTCCTGGGAACCTGACAAACTCGGTACTCTCTTCTTTTGGCTTTATTGACACATTGACCTAACAGTTAATACTTCTCATAGTGAATATATCGTCCACTAGAATACAAGTATGTTCAAGAGGATAGAACAGAGTTATATTATTTTCAGAATGTATCCGTACTCCGTTTTTGTATTTTGAACAACTGGACTCATATTTGTTTGCATTTTGGTAATCTTTAGGCTTGGGTTGTATATAAGGAATCAAGCTGGATCATGGCAGCTGTTTGGGTGGTTTTATTAATTTGTTTAGGAAGGTAAAGTTATTTTTTGTTTAATTAGCAGTGTCACATCTTTACAGTCGTTTCTCTGTCCACTATTGGACAGTTTGCTTTGGCTTGATGCATGATTTTCTCTTCAACAAATCTTTTTTTTTTTTTTTTTGTTTAATTAGTGCTGTGACATCTTTACAATCATTTATTTGTGCACTATTGGACAGTGTAGTTTGCTCTGGCCTAATGCATGATTTTTCTTCAACAAATCTAATATGTACATTATAATTTATATCATATAAGCTCTAGCTTTTCCTTTTCCCTTTTGATATCATATATGGAATTGGTATTCTTCAAACAAGTTCTGTTCTGAGGCATTAAAAAAATATTATTTCTGCAGTGTCACTACTTGTGCGTACATCAGTTTGCAGTTCTTCAAGTTGACACCTGAAGAATCTTCAAAGGATCCTTTGTACTTTTTGTTAGTGAGACACCATAAAAGGTAAGAAGAGATCAATGTTGTCATGTTCCATCAATATCTAATTTCATTTGTTATTTTTGGAGGTGGCAAAAATCAGGAAATTTTTGTACCATTGTCTTGACCTACAAACACATTGTTCATTTTGTTTGTTTCTTACAAGTACTTAATGCGTTAAATATGTTTATAGAAGACACATGACTAATATGTAATCTTAATGTTTTAATAAAGTGATGTAGGAGGTTTTATGCATTTAAAATACACTTCGTGTGATTTTCTGCTCGTCTAACCTACGCGGCCAATTTGACCAGTTTTATTTTTATACATTTTTTATTTGGCTCATTAGGGATAAAACATAACCCCAATTGACCTATTCATAGGTAAAATTGCCGTCTATCTATGTTTGAAATGCAAACCTGGTTTCTTTATCAAGACTTTGCATTGACATTTTCAAGAACATCTGCAGTTATATTCTTTCGTCATATACTGTTTAACAATAACAAGATAAATCATTCTGTATTTGCTTTTTTGTATTACCTCTTACGATATCCAATGCTCAAAGCGTCAGCGTATATATCATTTTTGTGAGAGGGACATGGTAGACAATATAAATATGAGATTACACAAAATCTCATCCTTTTGTTTTCTTCTTATCATTGATTGCATGTGTCATGTCAGATAACACGCTGGTATTTATCTTATCTTAATAGTAATTTATACATTTGGCTTAGTGATGTCACGGAACACAGGAAGGGACCTTCTGTTGTAACTGCAAGAGTAATCTTTGGTGTGCTAGGCTGCTTGATGCTGGGAACATTGCTTTACACTCTTATTGTTGATGGATCACCTTTCCGTGCGGAATTATACACTCCGTAAGTTTTTTCGATATACCTTTTTAATAAAAGTTAGGTTGTATAGCCTTTGGCTATATGCTTAATTGGCGAGAATTTGCTTGTTCCTGTCACTTCTTGAAGTTCTCTTTCATATGCAATGTAAAGCTAAGATTAATAAATGCTCGCAGGTGGACGATAGCAACACTAATTGACTTCTATATCAATGTTGTGGCTTTATCGGTACGTATCTAGTCATGGTATACTTCAGTTGATCAGTTTTGCTTCTTTAAGATATAACTTGTAGTATTTGATATAATATTAGCATTTTCTTTCATATGAAGTCAGCGTTATTTATGAGCACTTGACCCACCTTACATGCATTATTCATAAGCATATCACTTGAAAACCTAAAACTATCATCGTGGAACCCCCAAAAAAGTGTATGCCAACAATTAAGATGATGATGCATCTTTGTCTCTTTCCTTTTTTCATCATCATATGTTCAACAATTCAACATGAAAGCAGCCTAATTTATGCTCTAAGACCTTCAAAATATGGCTTAGCAGTTGAATGGAACCATTCAGTACCGAATGCCAAAACGCTCGGCATTCGGTGCGTTTGATTCTCGCCTCTAAATAAAAATTGTGTTGAATGAAACTTGAAAATACTACTGAATCATTTGGCCTTAAAACATATCCTGAATCATTAAGTACCCGGTCCTTTACCCTAATACCTTTTTTTTCACACATTCTCTTACTAAAAAATCATATCTTATTTTGTAATAAATCATTATGAAGGTTAAATTTGTAATTTTCATCATTCCATTGTTCATTCAGAATCCTTATCAAACAGCTTGTCACATTTAAAGTCAATTCCATTCAAAACCGTTAAGTTATTCCGGGGATAGGATATATGCTTCTAGCTGCAACTATCTTATGTGCTTCCACAGTCACAAACACTTTAAATGAGGGGTATGTTAGTCATTTCATCATTTACTCATTTAAATGTTTGTGATTGTGAAAGCATCTATCTAGCTGCACACATCCTTTTACCATAAATAAGTGTTTCCCTCTTCTTCACATAAATAATCCAGTCCTGCTTTTTAGGTGTGGGTAGCATATAAGGAATCAAGATGGATGAGCACTTTCTTGTGGATACTTTTTCTTGTATGTTTTGGGAGGTAAGTATTGATCTAAACTAACTCACCATTTTTCTTAATTCTTTTTATTCCCGCGTTATCATGTGAAGTAGAGTTGCTTTCTGATTTCGCCTAATAATTTAACTTCCAGCTATTAAGACTTCTTCTTGACTTTAGGCTAATCACAACTATTTCCATTGATCCAAGATTGCATCTTTTTTTTTTCTTAATCTCTGGAAGTCTTTGAAGAACGTTAAATACAAAAGTCTGAAGTTTAAATCTTTTCATTCTGTTGCAATTATAACATGGCAAAATGTTGAAATAAAATACTTTATTAAAAGATGAAAGGGTTATGTCTGAAAAAACTCTTCGTACTTTCATGGAAAAGGCAGTTAAGTCCCTCAACCTTTTTGTGTGAATGATCTATTGCTCAAGGTCTTTGTCTTATTGAGAAGTGTATACTACATATTTTACCAGTGCTGGTTTGGGGTTTGCTATATGGTTAGGGAATAAACAGCTTGTAAAGTGAAAGTGTGTAGGGTTTTTTGAAATAATGAACAAACAAAATGGAGAAAAGGGTGCTGCATCAGCAACATTATACATACACAGCCTGTAGTAGGTAAGAGTATGTATGCTTTTGAATAAGATAAAAAATAAAAACTCGAGGACTGAATCAATCACAGAAAAAGTCGAGTGTCCTAACTGCTTTTTGAGTGAACGTATATAGACTCTTTCAGAGATAAACCAATATGATGTACAAAGTGCTTTAATGTGCTGTTATTTTTTAATTATATTTCTGCTGTTAAAAGCGAGTAAGTATGCAACTCTTTCTTCAAATCATGCTATTGATAATTAGATACACATTATACAATATAAAGGAATACATTAGAGAAGAACATAATGATCTCAAGATGGCCTATTGGTAGGTGGCCTGGTAAGTCTCAAAAGAGACCCGGGTTCAAATCCTCGCTGCGTGCAAACATCTTGGATGGCTAGGGGGAGTATAGGAAGCAGTCACATAAATGGCTAGGCCACGTACATTAGAGCATAGCTCAACATCTCCTTAAAGACCTGCTAAAAGTGGGAGATCCATTAAAAAAACATTAGAGAAGAACACAAGTTTGTAATATGTTGTTTTTATACGAGACTAAGTTATGGTAATCAATTTTTTAATCTTATGTGTATATTAACTGATCCTCTAATGTTTTATTTTCCCCAGCATTACTACATGTGTATACATAGTGCGGCAGCTGTTCCATCTATCTCTTGATCAGCCAATATTCCTTGTACTTTTCAGAAACAATCACAGGCAAGTTTGACATAGAACATGGTTTTAACGATGTTTACGTATAATACTATGTTGCCTAGGGGTGATCGCCTCCGTAGCTATGTACATACAAAAAAATTCATGTTACATAATTGACAAGTTGTTTCTAATTTAGATATAGTACTTTGACATGTTTGAATGAAGTGTAACCTAAAACCACCCATTTTTCTATAAAGGGTAAATTACAAAAAGCAGTAATTACGAATACTCTTTATAGTTGTCCACATTAGCGAATATACTCATGAAAAGAGCACATGGATGGTTAAAATATGGCCTTTTGTTCCGCTTAGTTCATGAAATCAAGCTTATTGTTCCAGATAGGTCAGGGGTAACCTAATGGTTGCGACGTTTATCTTTGGGTCATTCACTAACCGAAACATATGCGTCTCAGCGGTCATGAGGACCAAAGTGGAACAAAAGCCATATTGTGTTTACCACCAAAGTGATATTTTCATGAGTAAGATTTGTCACCTCCTAGTATATTTCTTACACCTTTTTAGTAATTTAAGAGTTTTCTTGTCATGAGTTGTTCTGATGTTCCTTCTAGGCTCATTAAACAGGTATAAGAGAATCATTAGCCAATATGACAATACAAAGGATTAGCTGAGCGATGAATTTATAGATTTGATCTGTGCTAACTTGCCACTTGTAATGCATTAACCGTTTAAAATTGAAGTTATGGTTCATAATCCTAGATGGATTTGTTGAGTAACGTCCCACATCGGACAAAAAGTAACTTTGTAGTGTGCTTAATAAGGGTCTGGGCTACTCCACTAATAACTAATTGGTTTTGAGTTGAAACCACACAAACTTACACAATTACATTGTATTTGAGTCTATAAATAAATACTTAGCTTGTTTTAGGTCCTTTTTGTCAATATTCTTTTGGGCAGATTCCATGTAATTAAAGTTATGACAATGGTTCAGTTTGGTAATTAAAGTTTATGTTTCTGCCCCTTCCTGATTGTATCTGGTAATCTCTGCATATTCTACCCATTTCTCTACTTTTGGATAAAGATATGACTGTTTACATCTTACCTCCTCATACTTTACTTATTTGAGATTGACTACTTTCGGATAAAGAGTAAACTTGATATATTGAAAAGCGTATTGCTATTTAATATTTTGCCATATACAACAAATAGAGTATGTTTTGACAATTATACCCTTGAAAACGTGGATAGAGATAATTAATAATAGGATTATGGTCGTAGTTGTCCATATTAATTGAAGTAACAGCCTTAATGGATCAAGTATGCAGCATATCTCGACTGGTTGTTTGATTATTAATTATGGACAAATGTTATGTTATTATTTGTATTCTTGGGCGGGGTTAAATAAATCTTAATTATGCAAATTGTATTTATTTATTTATTTATTTATATGTTGAATATGCAGAGATCTGAAGTCGAGTGATCCACCATTGATGGTGGGTGCGACTGCAAATGAATGAATGAATAGTGAAAACTTTATATTTTGTTTTTTAATATCATTTGATCAAACACGGTTTATGTATTATATATATATCGTTAAAAATGTAAATGCAACACATGAATAAAATTTTTTATTTGTTTCATCTCCTCTACCAAAAGTGCACCCAAAAATGACTAATTAATCCTACGTATATACTCTTTTTTATTTTTGCAATGTGCTGCGACAAATTACATCCCAAGATTCACACTTTTCTTTACCTCCAAATATTCACACGTACGTAGTAGTGTAAAGAATATGGAGGAATCATTTTAAGGTGGTTGTAGAGCACACAACCTTAGAAACAAGCTATAAGGTCATATATATATATTATAATATAGCTAGACTTAAGTTAAAATAGGAAAGCTTTTTCATCTTATCTTACTCCTTTATAATGAATTTATAACCTTAAAAACTCTTAATTTTAAGTAATTTGAATGTACTAAAATACCCCTTTTTAACTATTTCATTCTCTCTAATAATTTACTTTAACGTTTTATCTATTTAAAATACCCCTTTTTAACCATTTCATTCTATCTCCTAATTTACTTTAACTTTTTATCTATTTAAAATAGAGTTAATTACATATTTGGTCCCTGAGGTATGTCACTTATTACATCCTTGATCCCTAAACTGCTGAGAGTCCCTAATATATGACTTTTGATTCGCTAATGATCCTTGATCACTTGAAAAGACGATAGTACCCTCCTAAATTCAATTTATTCTTTTATTTGACTTTTATTTATTAAAATATTATCAAGACATATTAAAATAATATAACAATTGTTTTTTATAAACAAATATAATTAATATCCATTTATTTATCACAACCACCACTACCACCACCTATCACCACCAGTTTCTACCACCACCAACCACCTTCTTACACCCACCACCACCACCACCAGCCCCAAAAACGACCACCAAAACACATTTTCATCTTTACTCATCCTCTGGTCTCTAAAAAAACGATAAAACGCCACCATGGGTACAGATTTGATTTAAGAACTCCAAAAAATGATGATGCGAACAAGAACTCCAAAAAATGATGATGCGAACAAGAACTCCAAAAATCCCACCACCAAAAATAAACACACATACCTTAAGAAATCGAATGAAGATCAGGATCTGAAAATCGCATTTACAAATCGATGTCTACACCAATGAAGAACAAGATCTGAATCGCAAATCACGAGCAAGATCTGAACTCGTATACATCTGAAAAATCACAGGAGAAAACCCTAATTTGAAGGGGGAAAGAGAGAGAGACAGAAAGAGCGACGTGACAGATTGTTGATGCGGCAGAGAGCGAAGAAGGGAACGGAAGGGGGGCGATGGTGGTGGGCTGTGTGGTGGTAGAGAAAAAGGAAGGGGAGGTGATGGTGGTGGTCTACGGTGGATGCATGGGTGAGATAATGGGTGGCGGTGGTGGCCGGCGGTGGTGGTTGGGGGAGAGGGTATCATTTGTAGAGAGAGGGAAATGAGGTTGGGTTTTATATATATATATATATATATATATATATATATATATATATAAAAAGAAGTTATTAGTTTTAATATTATTTTTAATTAAAGAAAATAATAAAAAAGAAATTAAGGGTATAATGGACTTTTTCACTTATAAAGTAAGAGCATTTTAGTGTTTTTAGTTGTACCGGGGACCATCAATGAAGCAAAAGTCATATATTAGGGACGCCTAACGTAATAAACGTAATTTAAGGACCAAGGATGTTAAAAGTGACATACCTCAGGGACCAAATATGTAATTAACTCTTTAAAATATCTCTCTCACACTAAAACACCCTCTTACACAAACACAATTATTCACCCACATTAACATAATTTTCAAAATCTTATTAACTTCTCCCTCCTTATTTCATAAATATAAATCTTTTTTTTATTTTAATATATTTTACAAAATTTATTTTTAAAATTAATAAAATAGTTGATGCAAATAAAAAAACAATAAAAACTGACATTGTATAATACTTACTCCTGGTTTTAATTCAAGGAAACTAAAGTGTTTCTTTTAGACTGTCCGTTACGGTTAACTCGGAGGCAACGGGTATCATCGAGTACCTATCGGGAACACCATTACGCGAATTCGAGTAGGGCAAACGGGTATTGGAACTCGGAGGAAGCAAATCCAACCCCCCCCCCCCCCCCCCAAAACACACACACACACACACACACATATATATATATATATATATATATATATATATATAGAGGGTAGAGATCAAGTAAAAAGAAAATTAAAGTAAAAAGGGTAAAAGGGATGATTATTTGATCATTTTTCGGTATATATATCAACTGATAATCGTTAGTTCATCATCTTTATTGATTAAAACTAGTTATTCATCAATTTCTTTTTGATGAATCTAACATATTCATCACTTTTTAGATGAAAACATTTTGTTTATCAACAAATTATTCCAAAATTTTGTTTTCAAAATCTATATTTGAAATCAAAAAGAAATTGATGAAGAACTAGTTTTAATCAATAAAGATGATGAACTAACGATTATCAGTTGATATATATACCGAAAAATAATCAAATAATCATCTATTTTACACTTTTTACTTTAATTTTCTTTTTATTTGATCTCATCCATATATATATATATATATGTAAATAAAAAAATATGAGAAAAGTTTGGATACGAAAAGAGAAGATATAACACTTATTTTGGGTAAGATAAAAAAAACAAAAAAAACAATATATGACGCCAATGTGACAGGAATAAAAAAAGAGGGTATAACACGGTCGGTTAAAGGTAGCTCTAATTAGAATAGACGATACGATGTCGCTTTGCGGGTCGCAACAAACATCATCATCAGCGTGCGTAATGTGACAGAAGTAGTTGATGGATCTTTTGTCCTGTGAACCCTAGGAAAACAGACCGGAGCAGCAGCAGCGCCTTTCAATACCAGTTTCCAATGGCTAGATTCGTATCCAGATCCACTCGTCAGGTTTCAAGTCTCTCATACTTTCCATTTGCTCTCCCCATTTTGGCTTTTGCTTGATTTCGATCCTTTATATATCTTTTTCTTCTCTTCTTTTTTCTTCTTTTTATTTACTATATATATATACTGAATGCGTCTCGATCGGCGTTTTGGTTTCTTAATCACCGATTCTATGTACTCAGTGATTTACCTGGTAACCCTAGTTAGGCATCCAAAGCCTGGAGGTCTTGAAAAATGTTGATCCCATTCTATCTCTTTGTAATGTAATATGATTCCGAGAAACGATTTTTTTATAGTGATATGGAAACATCAATCTCAGAATGGCATGATCACAGTATCAAGACTGTATATCTATTATATTAGAGGGCAAATTCAATAAATAAGATGTTCCAGTTTGGTATTTATGCTTTCTAAGATCCCAACCTGCTAATTGAAGTCTTCGAAATGGGCTAGTATGGTGATTATAGTGTAAAATGTAATTGACAAATAGGGGCAAAAAAAGAACTTCAATTGCCAAATTAGACCATGGTCGTAACTTTAATTACGAGTTTGGGGAATGAAAAGGTATAAACTTAGCAATTTTACTTTGCTATTTTATGAAATATGCCCTTGATTTGAGGTTGAAACTTGTTTAATGCATGGATTTTGTGGGTATGCAGATATATAGTAGTCAATCCATACTGCCACCACAGCACCATGGTGTCTCAGTTCGCTTTTATGCCAAAGAAGCTGCTCCAAAAGGGCTAAAGGGTGACGGTAAGACTGTGCACGAATATTTCTTTTTTAAAATTGTACATGTTGCTCATACAGGCTCTGTGTTTTTAATTCTTGCTTTGACTTATGATATAGAATGTTTTTAAAATACTATTCTTCAACTATGAAATCTGGAAAAGCATCTTTCAAATCAAAGCAATGGTTGGTAAAGGTTAAAGTTAACATCTTTTTGAAGTTTAATTTTGTTGTATTTGATAGCAATATTGGAGGTTTGGTTGATATGGAAAAATTACTGCTTAGTGGCGGTTGATGGTATTATATTGGGACTCCTCTAGTGATACAATTGCACTCAGTTCTTCTGCCTGATTTTTTTTCTTGACATGAATAAATTCAATACTATCTTGTATATGTAGTTAAGCAAGTATGATTTATGGGATATTGTGCTTCATTATTTAATAATAGTAACTTCAATACAACTAATAGTACTTTATTATTGATGAGTGTTGTTTAGTAAAAAGAAGTATGTACACGGTAGTCTAATTAATGAATTTAATTATTATTTTTTTTAACTTGATGTTCGCACATGCTTCTAAAGAAATGTTGAAGGGGATCTTCTTCGATGTGAAGAAGAAATTTGAGACAGCAATTGGGATTCTTCGGAAAGAGAAAATTACAATTGATCCTGAAGATCCAGCAGCCGTCGCTCAGTATGCTAAGGTCATGAAGACCGTAAGGGAAAAGTAGGTATCCCTTAGTTATTCCCGTTGTGCTTTATGATACCTTCATTAGTTCTCATCTCTAACTGAAATGGGAAGCAAATGCGTGCTCCTTATTTATCGGTTGTTAAATCTTGTTTTATTAATATTACATTTTCAGGGCAGATTTGTTCTCAGAGTCTCAAAGAATCGAATACACCATTAAGACGCGTACCGAGGGAATTCAGGATGCCCGGTCTTATCTGCTGGCCTTAAAGGAGATACGTCTCAAGTATGCAATTTTTTTGTTTTTTAATTCCTCTCAAGTGCTCTATCTACATGTCTAATGTAGTTAGGGTCTTACTATCTTAGCGACTTAGGGCCTAGCACATATTATTTATTGTTATTATTTATCGTTTTTTCTTTTTTCTGGCATGTAAATCTTATTTGTAGGAGAGGAGTTGCTGATGAATTAGGTGCAGAGGCTATGATGATGGATGCACTTGAGAAAGTTGAGAAAGAACTTAAGAAGCCACTAATGAGAAATGATAAGAAAGGGATGGCCCTCCTGATGGCAGAATTTGATAAAGTAAATCACAAGTAAGCTTTTTTTCTGCAGATATGTCTGAATCTGATAATCCCTTCTCAATAATTAGGGGTGGTTCTGAAATATAAGAAACTGGATCATTTGGCACTGTTTTTTTTTTTGTAAACTAAACAAATTTATAGATGTTTCTATCTATTTTACCATTTAAAATATTGAACTTTTAGAGTTGTAGCAAATTAACCTTCAGTAAATCTTTTATATGACTACATTTGAAACAAAAGTCAAAGAGGACACTCGAGAGTCAAGATTGTGTAGCATAAGGTTCAAATGAAAAAAGAGGTTTATAAACCTCGGCTGCTATACAAGAGCTTAGTAGGTTTGGATCTCTGGATCTGGATACAAAAAAAACTCTCAATACATAAAACCTCTGACCGATTCAGAGTTTAAGTGTTTTTTTTAAAGAACACCATAATGTTGTGAGTCCTAACATGTGTATATGTATTGCTTTCATAAATAGTTTTGTGGGTTGTATGACATTCGTCCTTTGGGTCACATTCGATGTTAAATGGTTGTCATGTGACTCTGAAAGGTAAAATATACTTCCTTTTATTCGGGTGCCATCATGCTTATTGAAATCCTAAACTACAAAATTTAATGTTTTGCTTTTTTCATATTATAGGCTTGGTATTCGCAAAGAAGACTTACCCAAGTATGAAGAACAATTGGAGCTGAAAATTGCAAAAGCACAACTTGAAGAGCTCAAGAAAGATGCCTTTGAAGCAATGGATACACAGAAGAAAAGGTATATCTTGTACACCCTCTGCTTAGTACAAATTGCTGATTGACGGTGATCTTCGATGACTGACAAGGCATCATTATTACATTTTAGTAACTTGAAACAGGGAATTCTTTTTGCCTTTTTGGACCTAGACATACCAGAAAGGTTATATTCATCATTATTAATGGGGATAATGTATTTGGAGGTCACTTAGTCCACCCAAATATTTATCCAGTTTATCAGACCAAAAACATGTTGAATGACGAAAAGTTACTTTCAAAGTTCAAAAGATTTTACCTTTACGGAATAGAAAAGGCAACCAAGGGTTTTTCATTCTTAAAAATGTGAAGGTTATATTTGTCACCTCGGCTTTTTTTCCGAACTTTGTATAAATGAAGCAAGGTATGTATATATGGCTTATAAAGTATATTCAATAGTTTTGGTGGCCTCAATGATTAAAAGCTAAATATGTTTGACCATCCAACTATTAAACTACTTTATAGGTCACTCAAATATGTAATCCCGTTTTATGTATACCAATTCTGACAACAACAAAAAACATGATGAATGACGAAAAGTTCCATTCAAAATTTTTATCTTTACGTTATAGAAAAAGTAACCAAAAGTAACTTTGTTTCTCATAGTTTTAAGGTTATTTTCGTCGTCTAGCCATGGTACAAATGAAAAAAGTTTTCAAACTAAGACTTTGTAATTTGGTGGGATACTGGAAGTAACATTTTTCTTTTTGTGACAAAAGAATTTGCAATATGTGCAGGGAGGAATTCAAGGATGAAGAAATGGTGAATGTGAAGTCCCTGGATATTCGAAACTTCATCTGATTTTTTTTAGCTTGGTGGTAAACGACTTGGAGGTCATGGCTTCAAAACCTCGTCTCCTTACCATCTTCACTGAAATAATATCTCGTTCTCAGCATCCGTTTCTTGTGATTTTTGAGGAGGATGATGTATAGGTTCTGATTATAAGAACCTTTGTAAAAGAGTCATTGGCTCGAGGAATAAAAAAAATATTGTTTCTACTTGCAATGCAAGAGAGGTTGATTGAATGAAGACACCAAGAGTTCTTCAGTCAAGGGTGATAATTTGTTGTAAGATGTGTTTACTCGAGCATCATAATCAGTGTTCTGCGAATTGTAAAATGCTTCTTGTTTCAATGATTTTGTGAACACTAGATTCTATGCACTTCTAGACAACCTCTCAAAGATGAAAGAACATAAAGCAAAAGTTGTTTTTCGTGTTTTGCAATTATGTATAATGTTTCTTGTTTTGAAGACACGTGGAGTTCTATACGCCTAGTCTTTTGCTACAAAAGTTTAATAAGCAGTGCGCGAAATGATGCATAGCCTGAAATAGCGAAATATCTTAATTGCATTTTTGGTCCATGTGTTTCGGATTTGGTCCGTGTGGTTTATTTTTTATAGGATTCGTCTCTTGGGACTTGATTTTCTTATATTCGTAGCATTGACACCCGTTGGGTCTTCCATGGCCATCGGGCCATTTCACCTGCATCAAGCCGAGCCTTTGGTTCTCCCAAATCGACCTTCCTCTCTTCTCTCTTACTTTTTTTTACACTTTATCTTTTCTTCCGCTCTTTCTCTCTATCTCTATCCTTTGTTTGATTAAAAAAATGGGGAAGAGGCAGGCGATAGAATTAGGGGTATAATTAAAGAGAAGGAAAAGAGTAGTGAAGTAACATTGACGTAGTGAGGGCGAAGAGGAAAGGAAGGGAAGACCATAACACACGGTCTAATAAAATGATCGAAATACCCTTATTTGATTTATTTATTTATTAATAATTCAAAATTTAAAAACACTTAAAATATATTTTACACATATTTTCACCCAAAATATAGAGAGAAGGCTGGAAGTGGGGTGTACCTTGACGAGGTTCACTATTTATAGTTGACTAACTATGAGTGTGGAACATTATACTAGAGCGTGGGGGACAACTATTGACATCATCCTAGGATAGGATAGGATAGGATAATAAAGTTGTCATTTTTGTGCTGTTGTAAATGTAACAGGATACCATTGATGTTAGCCAATAGGAAAGGGTTATTATGTGGTGAATTGAAGACCTTGACACTTGTTGAGATACTCCTAACATTCTTTAGTGACGGATTAGATTATTTGTGTTATCCATCTGATGCAGTTGTAGGAATGCAAACCTAGCTACATCACACATTCCAGGCGCGCCTGTTGCTCGGATGTGCCTACGATGTGGCTACTTACAAGTTCAGGTGTAAAGGCACGCCAACGGCTATTGGCAGGTAAGGCTGGCGATTTCTGGGTTGACACGAAATCCGACACGAAAAAAGTGACACAAACCTGAAATGGGTCAAAAGCAGGTTGACACGAAATTGATACAAAAATAAATGGGTCAGGTTAGGGTCAAACCGAAAATGACCCGTATAACCCGTTTAAGATAAACTATAACATTTTTAAATATTTTTGAATACTTGAAATTTAAATTTTGAAAAGAAAATTGTGAATTTAAATAAGAGAGTGACATTTGAGGCAATAAAACCCACCAAATAAAAGTACAAAACACTTAAATATTAAAAATTCAAAATAAACAATAAAAGATTTATAGTTAAAATAATAATACGTTATTTTGGTATTTGTTATTTTCACTATATGATTTTGGTACTTTTACATTTCATTATTTGATAAGTGATACTTTAGTATTTTGAACCGATTCATAATTATATTTAATGTAAATAATTTTAAATTATCCGGTTGTTCAATAATATTATTTATTGGTACTTGATAGAATAGTAATACATCATAGTTTTTATTATAATCATTTATATAAATGAATAAAAAAGTAAAATCAAAATTTGAATCAAACCGAAATAAATACCGAATTTGAAGTTCGAATACGATCGAAACAAACATTGATTATTGAAGTTAAAATATAAACGAAAATCATTTTCGAAATTCTTACCGAAAGTTGGAAAACAAATATGGAATTTGAAATATTGATAAAGAAAATCGTAGTTGAAACGAAAAACCGTATTCGAAAATCATACTCGAAAACCATATTCGAAACCGAAAAAATTCTTGTCGATGGCATTTGGCCTAAATGGGTCGACACGAAAAAAAGCTGACACGACTCGAACCTGACACGAAAATAAATGGGTCGAAGTTGGGTCGACACGAAACTCGCCAGAACCCGATAACACGAACCCGACTCGACCCGAATTGACAGCCTTAAAAGGCAGGTGACATTGCTTAATTTCTGAATCTTGAACAGAGATTTGAAGAGGTACGTAAAGGGTTTGAGTTGAAATCAAATGATCGTTGGTGACCTGGAGGAGGCTGAGAATTGAAGCTAGCTAGCTAGGTTTCGATCGAGATGAAACATGTTTGCAGGGTTTCATGATAAAAACTCGATTTCCAGGGTTAGGTTTAATGATGTTTTGAGGAGTTGACACATTAATTCATGGAGCTTTGTCTGCTTCCTTGAAATGGGTCAAGAGACCCATTAAAGTTCAATCTTTAAATCCATTAATTTGTTTAAGCCATCAATACTGGTTGTTTGTTCACCATTTGTGTTGCCCCTAAAACTTTAGAAACGGTTTAGGAGTGCTACAACTGAATTTTGTATTCAAGTTGGACAAGATTTTAGCTGCAACTTTCGAGTACTTATGGGGGTAACTTTGCGGCGTGACTAGCCAACTCGTTGGGTCGCTGAGTGATTACCATGCATGTTTTGTCCAAAACTTGGTTCTTAAGTCCTAGGCCTTAGTTATGGTCTTGGGATGGTTAGTATGAATAGTGTGCACATTGATATGAATCTTGAGTATGTTTAAATGCTTATGCCTTGTAGTGTTCCTTGTGTGATTGATGGAACACTAAGGTGGTATGTGCTATATATAGTGTTCATTGATTATTTGTGTTTGGGCATTAAGAATGAAAGATAGCTAGCAATAATATATCCAGAGTATAATAGTCGCTTTGAGTAATGTTGTTTGGATAAATTAAGGAGAAATGTGTTCTCATTGACATCAACGGTAATAAACAGGAATGTAATTCCAAGTGCGTCATACTCTCAATGAGATATGAAAGGCCTAGAGAGGAGAGAGTCGTTATATGCTGACGGTTTGGAGTCGGTCTTCTCCCAGAAATGAACGTTTTGATGCTCCTTCACGAACTCAGGGTGTGTGGACTTATTCCTTTTTTAGTATTGTTGATACGGCTAGCTCTCATGCAGGACGGACGCAATTACTCATAAGATTCAGCGAGTGACCCACACACCCTGGTTTAATGTGTATTATGTATTCTCACATATGTTATATAGAATGTTTTATTGTATAAAATGTTGTAAACTAGCTTTCATAGTTTGAGTCTGTGAAGATGTGTAGCAGACTTGGCATAGCTTTTAAGAATCCTTGTTTGGAAATAGGCTTTTAGTACATTGTATACATGTATTAATGGTCATGAGATAAACAATTAACACCGACCGTTTACCTTATACTAGATAGGATAAGTGGGTATTGAGTCAACAAAGAATATGTAGTTACTCACAATCTTATACTAGATTATAAAAAATATATATATCAAATGATGGGTGGTTTGTGAGTATTAAAATTAACTATTAAAACGCGTCTAAGAAAGTAATAGCAACCAAAAATCTATTGATTTAAGAGAAAATGATGTTTGTTGCTGCCACACTCATATACCTATTTAATGAAAGGTAATTTTATCATTTTCAATATTTGCTCATTAAAGAGGTATGTGAGTATGTCAGCACCTAACTTACGTGCTGCTAGTATCATATATAATTTTCCCTCGAGTTAAAGTATAAGTTGGAAGAGCAATCGCTTGTGGTTTCGGATTCAACCAATTACCGCCTATTTGATTACTAAAAAGTGAACTTGATTAGGTTACATAAACATAACCCATTTTAACTACTCAATTGATTCAAACTTGGGCACTGATTATGTATAACCACACCAACCCTCTTATCCTTAACTAAACTACTCTAAAGGCGGAGTCAGAACACTTGGGGAATTCACAATAACACTGTATTACACTCAAAGCACTCAATAGTTATTTGCATAAGGATGAGAAAAGATAATCATATGATTAAAGATCAAACAACATCCGAATACATCAAGTACTCAATTGTTCAAGAAATAAAGTAGCAAGAACCATACCATAATCCCGTTCATGATCACATAAAGCTTAGCCCGGACATAGTGAGGAGAGGAGAAGCAAACATGGTGGTGAAAACTATCTTCAGATAATACTTTGTTGAACGAGGGTTTTGAGATGAAGAAGGATAAACTATAGTGAAAACCACAGAATAAATTATATAAGTTTTTTATTTTCATAAAATTTTATAAGGTCATATACTCATTTTAATTGCTTTTAATGAATTATAAAAATAAAATATCAAATTAGTATTAAAAATAGTAACAAATAAATATATACACAAAGAATACTCTCTTCAATGCCATAAGCTTGCTCCTAACAAATAATAAATGTATCAAAATAATAATAAATAGAAACAAAAGAAAATACACACACACAAAAAAAAGAAGCAAACCTGTCTATGAATAAATAAAAAGAAAAGGTTAACATCTTGCACTAGTTTTGACCCGACTCTTTTCTATATGGCATGTATTCTAAACCCATTTTAACCTACTAGCATAGTACCCGTGCAATGCAACGGTTAGAAATAATTTCTACTCGATAATATGTCCGTTTTTAATAACGTAAGACTATTATATCACGCATTATAATGACATCGAACAATTTTCGTTCGCAATATATCTATTTTCTTTCTCATGTTTTCATTTCTTTTATTTCTCTTTTCCTTATAGCTCTTTTATTAATTTTAAAAAACAATAAAATGGGAAACAAAAAGAATATTAAATATATTAAAAAAAGTTGTCACCTTTTGCTATTGTATGTACTGAACTTTCAAACTTATCATTTAATGTGTCCAACCTACAAAACTTACCTTTTTATGTAATGGTTTACCTGTTCAACAGGTAGCCGGTAATTACATGTATTTTGAATTAAATTTATAGATGACATGGAATATCCACGTTGACGTAATTGCTGATATGGAATGGCACAATGAAGTGGATGTGTCTCGATCCAAACCCATATGCTATCCGATCCAAACCCATACCCATCGAGAAACCGATTGAATTTAATAAGACCTTCGTTAGTTTTTTGTCGTCAGTTTCTTCAACCCGCCATTTCCCTCCGAAGATTGAAATCTCCTCCGACATTCTTCTGCGATTTTTGCCGTAGGATCAACGATTAATGGTTAAAGGTTAGTTTCATCACACGAAATGGTTAAATGTTTTCAATTTTTGCTTTGAATCGAGTCGTTTGTTTTTGCAAGCATATGACAGAGTGCATTGAGTAGTTGTACCTTTTGAAAAGTTGAAATTTTTTTCTTGTTTGTTTTTGCTTTGAATCGGTTTATGTTTTGTTCCTAATTGCGAAATATGTAGGGTATGATAATCTAGGGTTTAAGTGTTTGCTTATTTAGGCACTTACGGGGTTTCTTTTATTGCAGTATGGTGAATGCATATTTGCTTACAGTGCATCATGATGGATGTTTTATGTACAATCCTCTACGGTATGATAATGGTACTACATTGGATATCCAAATTCCAAGGATTTGTTATGAGGAAATGATTTCTTTTCTTGAGAAAGATACATCATCTATAGTTTCTGCCCTGTATTGGTGTCTTCCTGGTAATGAACTTGAAAATGGTCTACTTAGAATAGATAATAACTCTGATTTGGATACACTATTTGATATTGGTGATGTGTATGGTCATTTAAATGTATATATAGATCATTTTGGTGATGATATGACCCACTACATTTTAAACAATGACCAAGAACAAAAGGACAATGAAGAGTTAGAAAACTTGAATGGAGATGAAAAGGGCAATGAAGTGTTAGAAAAGTTGAATGAAGATGAAAAGGGCAATGAAGAGTTAGATAAGGTGAATGAAGATGAAAAGGGGAATGAGTATGGAGAAAAAGTGAATGAAGAGGGGAATGAATATGAGACTGGTGATGAAGATAATGGTTTTGAGAGTGATGATGACAGTGATCTTCATTCATTAGATCATTTATCTGAGGGTGAAGAGGAGTTGGTGGAAGTTAGGAAAGAGAAAGCTAGTGCTAAGAATGCCCCACCCAAAAGAAACTTACCAAAGCTTGGTGTAGGGAAAAAAATCGATAAGGATGACCATGAAGATTTCTTAGTGGAAGAACATGATGAATTTATGGATGAGTTGTTAAAGGCTTTAAAAAGTGAAGAAGATGTTGAGCATGAAGAGCATGTTGAATCTGATCATGAGAATGACAAATATCCAATTCATGACCCATCAACACACTAGAAACTTAAAAAGCCAATGGTATGTTCTGTTGCCTTGTTTGTTTAATGCATATTTATAAACTTATTAATTGATTAATTTGTTTATGTGTAATAGGTAGGTGAGAGATATGAATCTCCAAAGCAATTCAAAGACTGTATTACATACTATGCACTTGCAAATGGCTATTCCATTTGGTATGAAGTTAGTTCAAACAAAAAGATGATTGCAAGGTGTGGTATCAGGCCAGAAAAGGTTGTAGATTCGAGTCAAGGTAAGCAAAGGAAGAAAGAGAGATACCCTAAGAAAGAGAAAGCTGATGGTAAAGATGTTTGCTCCCAATGTCCATGGAGATGTTATGCTAGGTGGATGAAGAAAGAGGCTTCATTTCAGGTTATAAGTTTAAAGGATGTTCATAGTTGTTTTAGGAAATTCAAGTATGGTTCTTTGATTAATTACAAGTGGATAGGAAAGGAGTTTGGTAGTAAAATTAAATTGAATCCTGACATTAAGTTAGTTGAGCTAGCTGATTTAGTGATGAAGAAATATAAATGCAGTATAACTCCTAACCAGTGTAGAAGGGCTATGTTGTGGGCACTAAATGTGTATGAGAAATCACTTGTGGAACATTATGGGATGTTAAGGTCATATGGTGATGAACTGTTGAGAAGTAATCCTGGTTCAACAGTTAAACTTGGTGTAACAACCAATCCTGATGAGAAAGTATACTTTGATAGATTTTATGTGTGTTTACATGGTTTGAAGGAAGGTTGGAAGAAAGGTTGTAGAAGGATAATTGCACTTGATGGGTGTTTTTTGAAGACTGTTTGTCAAGGGAAGTTGCTTACTGCAATTGGTAGGGATGGGAATAATCACATATTTCCTATTGCATAGGCAGTTGTGAATGTGGAAAATAAAGACAATTGGGAGTGGTTCATTACACTGCTTGGTGAAGATTTGGATATGTCAAATGGTCAAGGTTTGACATTAATGAGTGATCAACACAAGGTTAGTTCATTTAACTATTTTAATGTTTTAACTTTAATTCTGTGATAGGGATTTAACTAAATTTACTTACTGTTTTAATGATCAACACAAGGTTAGTTCATTTAACTATTTTAATGTTTTAACTTTAATTCTGTTTTAGGGATTTAACTAAATTTACTTACTGTTTTAACTAAATTTAACTAAATTTACTTACTGTTTTAACTAAATTTAACTAAATTTAATTACTGTTTTAATGATCAACACAAGGTTAGTTCATTTAACTAAATTTACTTACTGTTTTAATGTTTTAACTTTAATTCTGTTTTAGGGATTGCTAGAAGCTGTGAAACAAGTCATGCCGTTTGCTGAACATAGACAATGTGCTAGACACATATATGAAAATTTTAGAAAACTTTATAGTGGAGTAGAATTTAGAAATTTGTTTTGGGAAGCTCATCACATGATGCAATGTTGTTGGACTAGTAAAACATGGTTACCTTCTATTCTTTGTGATTATAGTATGGATTATGGTAAATGATGTACATGCTAGTGCACCAACTGTTTTTTGTGATCATCCTTTGGTACAAACATGTAAGTATGGTTTTGGGTATTACACTCTTGTAATTATGGTATGGGTTTATGGTATTACACTGATGTACAAACATGTAAGTATGGTTACTTATGTTTTTTTGGTATGGATTAGTCAATGAAATCAGTATGTTACAATGTGATTATGGTATGGGTTTTGTGAGTATGGTTACTTTGTGATTATGGTACAAACATGTAAGTATGGTTACTTTGTGATTATGGTATGGGTTTTGTGATTATGGTATGGGTTTATGGTATTACACTGATATACAAAATTGTTGTATGTTATGTTTCATTCCAAACAACATCAACTGCAAAATGACATCTTTCATTCATAACCAAAAAGTGACAATTCTTCATAATACCCAAATGAAGTGCTAAGTTGTCTTACAATTACATTAGTGCAAGTTGTCTTACAATTACATCAACTGCAAGTAGTCTTACAATTACATTAGTGCAAATGAAAAGCATAAACAGACTATTACAACAGCTAAACACAAAAAAAACCTATCATAAACTTTAATTTTTGACTTTGTGAAAGTCAAATCTTCCATGATTTTGTGTATTTCACTTTGACAGTCTTCATGATGCTGGTTATTACTCTCCTTGCCAACTCTTGATCCTTTAATGTGTAATTGATAAACCAGGTCCTTGTAGTATTGATTTGGAAGCTCATCATCGACAAATTGAAACATATTACATTTCTGACAGGAACCCTAACGAAAGCAATAACAGTTAGGGCATATTAGATCCAAAAACCAAGAAATTAGGGCCAAAGGATTTTCATACTTACGTAATTAGGGCAGCTAAGAAACCTTCTTCCAGGATTAGCTTTCGTCCATGAGGTTCTAACATTCATCTTGTAACCACAGTAGCACAAGAAATTAGAAGCCCTTTGCGATCCGGATGAGTTTCGATTTGATGAAGAAGACGACGCCATTGCTTCTTCCCCAATGTCCGAACACTCGATTTCAAGCCCTAGTTCTGTCGATCGCTTTATATTACAATTCTTCCTTTTTAATATTTTTAATAAATGCCACATCAGAATTAACTTGTTACACATCAGCATTTTCTAGGTAAAAGGTAAACCATTACATAAAAAGGTAAGTTTTGTAGTTTGGATACATTAAATGGTAAGTTTGAAAGTTCAGTACATACAATAGCAAAAGGTGACAACTTGGATACATTTACATGAACTAAACCCTAAATTAAAAAAAGTGTTATATGATAAAATATTAAAACAATTATTTTTATAAAGATTATTTTTATTTAATTTTTTATTTTTAATTTTTAATTTGTATTTAATATCATATAGGTGAAAATTAATTTGCATTGACTTGACTTTTTTAAATATTATTTATTATGAAAGGTTTAGTTATAAAAATAGTATTTAAGAATCTAATTAACTCTATATAATAGTTTCCTTATAGGGTTAAATAAAGGGTAAATTAGTAATTTCAAATTACTTAAAATTAAGAGATTTCAAAGGTCTAAATGCTTTATAATATAGTATAGATTAGCCAATAGGACCCAACCAAAACCAACCTCCTTGTTTTGCCACATCCAATACTTTGATATGGAATGAATGAAAGATGAAGACTATTTAGACCCCATGAAAGAATAAAGCAAACATTGTATATGATTATGAGCTCATAATAGCAAATTGTATAGGTTGATATTTGACTTCTTCTGGTCAAACAAACTATGACTGCCTCACAGGAAATCAGGATGTACATCATCTTCTACAATCTCATCACTTACTTTTGTCTCAAATGCAGTAGGGTTGATCTCTTGACATCTGCTTTCAAGCTGCAAGTCGTCGTCATCATCATCATCATCATCAATGAAGTTATTCCATTTTGAAACTGGTCTACTTAGTTTAGCCATCACTGAACTTGATCCAGTATATGTGAAACCATGATCAACATTATCACCAACCCTTTTGAAAGTTTCTTTCACAGTTGCTACTGGCTCCTTGCTTGCAAAATAATTAGTTAACTGTCAGTAATTTAATGTGCAGTTGCTTCACAATGTGAAGATCATATGAATCAAATGCTTATTAAACTTTAGTGATGAAATTTGGATCCCTGTGATGTTTATAAAAATGATTCAGATGAGAACAGTTTGACCATTAAACTCAGATGAGTATCCTCAACTTTGAAACCGACAAGAGTTTAGAGAAAGACTACAATGCAATCATGTCGGAGTGAATGTTGAACAAAATACTTATCAACTTCATATATTAACGATATTAGAACTAATCAGAAACTTGTCCACATACGGTAGAAGATTAAGATGAACTAAAATGAGGTGCTTGACGGAAAACAGAATCTTGTAACCTGGATTATTAACATTCTTGTTGACGTTTCTCTTGCCGAAAACTGGCCTTCGAAGTTTTTCACCATCTTCACAACCCAATCCAGCAGCAGAGTAATTATCCCTCAATCTTGGCTTCTTAAACAAAGGTTTAGGCAACTCTGTCACGACATTTAGCTCACCCAACTCCCCTGTACATTCGGCTCATCAGTTCCATGTGAACTTATCATTTAAGACTCACTTGGATTGGATAAAAAATAAATACCATGTCAAACACTAGCTAATCTTGAATGTAAACTGATAAAAGGTCTACATTTTGTAACTCAAAGATGTTTGGTTTCTAGTCTGCAACATAATTATTATCCAATCAGCATTAGGAAATAAACAACAGTTGAATTTGAAAATTTAGGGCTTCTTTTCTGGAACTGCAGTTCCGTATAATTGAACAGATCTCAAGGAACATCTAACCTTGCTCATCTTTGAATTTTGATTTTGACTTAAATATTGCAGAGGTCAAGATTAAACTACTGACTCCAACTAACCGGATTCTTCTTCTTTTTCCATTTTAGCATGATGCTTAAAGATTTTTTATTTGGTGAGAAATTAGATTGGAATTCGAAAATCAGAATTCTACAACTTTTTTATGGCTTAAACTTCATATAACTGAGAAATATACAAGGAACAACTGACCTTGCTCATCATCGATGCCAGTATCATTGATGTCAGGATCGATGTACTCGCTCCAATCAGTGCGTTTTTTACTCGGCTGGTTCTCAATTTGTTCTTGAACTAGGGTTTCTTCTCGCAGCTCCTGCTGTTGTTCGACGAATTGACGTGACATGTTGAAGCTCTGCACGAATTTCCGGACGTCTTTCGCCATGAATCCCTGGGAGAAAACCTTCCGAACAGACTGCTTCTCGTTGCAGACGACGCAGCTCCATTTGTCGCTGCTTTCCTTCCTCTGCTTTACCTGACAAAGAATAACCAGATCATCAGCATTCAAAGATCGAAATGGGTTAGTAGTAGCCTAGGTGTGTGTGCCTGTGAAATGAGGAGAATTGATGCCTGCATGGTAGAGCACTGGAAGCATTGAACGGCGATGAAGAGGGTGGACATTTGTGGATATTCCGGTGGAGATGCGGGGGGTCTGCCTGCTTCTTTCACATTTTATTTATTTATTTATTTATATTTTGGGTTTTGGCGCGAAAAAGGTTATTATTGGAATGCATACATCCATTTGTTATTGTTACTAACGATCTCGACTCTAAATCATAGATTTTCCTTGAAAATGTATCAGCAACTTGATACCACATCATTTCTTAAATTTTTAATACTTTTTTATTTTTATCATTATGTTCTTTTTTAGCATATTCGTGTGCTTCTTGACTAAATTTATGTGTTACAAAGTGTACATACACACACAAACATATATATATATATAAGTAATCCTAAATGAATGTCGGTAGCCACTTTAAATTTATCACTTTGTGATTCTTTATCTATCCTTAAGACCTCAATGAACAAAATTAAAATTTGTTTACTACTTTTAACAAGTCAATTGTGGGTTTCGACCCTCATGTTCTCTCTCTTTCTCTCTCTCTCTGTATGTATATACACACACACAACTCTACTTATAACCACAACACCTACCTAAACACTCAAAATATGTGTCAAACAATTTAATTTTGTAGAAGGCTCCTCATTTCCATTCAAATTGCACCTCAAATAACTAAACAAGTAGAATTTGAGACTGAAGAAGGCAAAACAACTTGAAAATCACTCAATTTTGGAACATCAATCGCCATTTGATTGACCAGCTTGTATCAAATCATCGAAACACTGTTCAAGATCAACAAATTGATTCTCAGACTCTAAAGCCTTACTAACATCAACATATTCATCGGAATCAAACTTCTTTTTTGTTGATTTCGTTAGCATATGGGAGCCCACAAACTTTTGATTCTCTTTCAAATCATTTGGATAAATTTCTCCTGAACTTTTCATGATCGATTTTGAACCATTACCCTTCTTCCCTTTCACTTTTATAATCACTGACTTCGATTCGGAGTTGAATTTTTTTCAAGCTTCATTTCGTAAAAATTACTTTTTTGTAGATTACCACCATCAAAAGACCTAAATCAACTTCCCACACCTAAGTGATTTTTTTAACAGTAACCCAAATTTTCTGCTTAAAGAATCGACAACCAAAACATGATCAGCTAGTTGTTTTGAGATTTTTATTTATTTTGGTTGATAGTTAGGGTTTTGAGAATTCAAAGAATGGCACATAAAAATGTTAAATTTACTGATTTTGGAGTAAGAAGCATTGTAACTAGTTGGGTAGGAAAAAAAAGACGACATGAAATAACCGTTTTATCCTTGAATAAGACGAACTTAGTAGTCTCAGCTATATGACCATTACTAAATGACCATGTAAGCATCCACGATCATAGTTGTCATCACTACCATCACTAACTCATCATAATCACCCGTAATCGTAAAATACATCACTACCATCATTAACGACCATATCAGCACCAATTTCTTTTTTATCATTTATTATTTATTATAAAAGCATATAATATTTATATAATAAGAACTATATCAATATTTATTTAAAAGATACAATTTACCTAAAATATTATTAAATAATTAAATACAATAAAAAATTAAAATCCAATTAGTACTAAAGTACTACAATATAATAATTAACTACAATAATCATAAAACTAAAACTATAAAGAAATAGATTTGATGTCACTATAGTAAGAAGATAACAACCCGGACGGAAAGACAAACAAATTAATTTCTATGCCGAAAAATATATATCCATACTGCCAAGTCTAAACGAAAGACAAATCATTGACTTGATATCCTCATCGTCAGACGACAAGAATAGTTGTAAGAGGCACAATAATACACATGTTCACATTTGTGAAACATCCAATGCACGACCTTGAAGAAATTTGAAATGCATCAGCAACTTGAGGTCCGCAAGCTTATACATCAGGCAGCCTAGATAATGTGGTGCATCTAATATTCGACTTCCCTACTGTAATGGTGGAGCCATTGAAGTCGTGTGATATTAAAATGGAAGAAGATGATTTCGTTTGAGAGATTGGAGTTGAGGAGAATTAGATTAGTGAGATTTTGAAATAAGATGATTTTATGTGAGATTTTGAAGTTGGGGAGTGTAGTATGTGTGTGTTACCATCGTCACAGTTTTACCATTGTGAAAAGATAATTTATAAACCTTTAATGAGCACCTAGGTTCGTTATCACACTCATGAGCAAGCCTACAACGACCGAGTCACGATCTTGATGTAATTTGGGTAAAAAGCTAAAGACTTTTCATTTTGAAATTTGGCTTGTTATTACAACCCGTGACTCCACCAATGTGGGTGCTTTAAGTATGATTAGTTTTTGTATAAAGAACTGCTAGCTAGCATAAGTTTAAATGTATTCTTATGATGAGTAGAAGAATGAATTAGAAAGAAAAAGTAAAGGAACGTATAATTTTTTATTTCAAATTCATGAACGAAAAGAAAAAAAAAACCATTGGCGTAGTTAATGGTATTACAGAAGCTGGTATAACGGTGTCGTCTTAAATTCTACGCATCTCTATCAACCATTCATCTTGCCGTTGTCGTTCTTCCAAAATATACTCATAATGCTGGCATTTACCATTTCTGTAAAATAAATATAAATAAATAAATAAATAAATAAATATTGGACTATAATAATCAATCACAAACTACACTCACCCAAGCTAAGGTAAGAATTAAAACCCTATTCAAACCCCTTCGTAAGTATGGTGAGCCATTGCATCGACGACGATATCCTCTCCATCCTATGGTCGCCGGAGCAACTCTTACACAAAGTTTGCCAATTGGCTTCCCAAATCACCCATGATTTCTCTTCTACAAATTCTTCTTCTCCGGTCGTTGTCGGAGTTGCCACCGGCGCGTTTCTCTTTCTTGCTGACCTCGTTCGTAACATCAAGTTGCCGGTCACCGTGGATTTTGTTCGAGCTGAATCCTACGGCTCTGGAACTGTTTCCTCTGGCGCTCCCAAGATTTCGTGTGATGTGAAACTCGATGTTGCCGGAAAACATGTCATCTTGGTATTTCTTCTCCTTCCCCCTTTGATTTCTGCCTTTCAACTGTGCTGCATTCTGGCTATGGTTATAAGTACTTGACCTTTAAAGCATTTAAGCAATCCCAAACACTCTTATCTATGACAATTGTGCTGCATTCTGTTGAAACCTGGAGATCGTTCTTGTACAGGATCCGGCCTAATAGTTGCTAGGGTTTAATGGTTACTACATTAAAATATATTACAAACTTTAGGGTAATATTGCTTCATTTGAGAGATTCATTAAGACGATGTTTGAGATTGGTTATTAAAGTGCTTATTTGCCTATTTTTGCTGTTTTAAAGCATAATTATAAGCAATCCCAAACAGTCTCTTGGAAGCTGGTCATCTTCTTATTTTAGCATTTGATTTCGTTTGGCTCAGGTTGAGGATATCGTAGATACAGGAAACACGGTTTCTCGTATCATTTCTTACTTGGAAGGCAAAGGGGCAACATCTGTTTCTGTGTGCACTCTTCTTGACAAACCAGCAAGAAGAGAGGTTCAATTTAAGCTCTTGGGTGATGGCAAGTTCTACAGTGGTTTTGAGGTACACACAAATGCATATCCAGATACAGATACAGATACAGATATAATTTGCTTTGGCACTACTTGTAGATTTTTAAATTGGGTATCTTCTGATTAGCAGGTGGTAATTCTTATGAATATTTATGATTTACATGAATGACTTAAAAGACATGAAATCCAAACTCTTCATGTCTTAGGATTCATTGTTAAGCTCATCTTGATTGTTCTTAGCTTAAATTGGCATTGCCGGTATATTAAATTTTTTTATCTCATTAAGCCGCTTATCAATTTGGCATGTAGACCATGACTTGGTAACTATAAATTTTGCTGAACAAAATTGATAGAAAATGGTCCTCTTTCGGATACATTATCATGAAAACAGCAATGTCGGTTGTTAGTCTTAAATATCAAGTGGTATTTACTTATTTCCCTGTAATCATCATTTCATGTTATTGATACTAAGTCCTTTATATTGTTATCAAATGACATTTGAGATATTGCATCTGGCACATTGCATACAAAAGTAGTTAACTTTTTGCAATTTCCTGTTTGGGTACTCATAACTTTTTTCTTCTTATTTCAAGGCATCAAAGTTTTTTTTTAATTCAAAAAAATGGATATTTTTATAATTTATCTAAACGCTTGGTAAATGTTAAAGGAAGCAAGGAGAGGTTTAATGACCTGGATAATACGGCAGATTCCGCTGAAGCGGAAAGGTTCAGCCATTGATCACCATGACTTGTCCTATCACTTCAGAGATTTTGAGAGGATCTCCTTCCTCTTTCGTGAAAGCTCCTTTCGCCGTTGATGGTAGAAGAAAGATATTTTCTTAACCCAGAAATCACTCCTGGATGAATTTGAAATATCTAATAAATTCATTTCATATTATCAGATTACAAGCTCTAGTGGGATGACAACTTAATGACTATACAAAAAAATGACCGATTAGTCTATTTTTGACTAAAAAAACTTCATGCCTGAAATTAAGAAAAAATTTATTGGGTACCTCAAATGGAAAGTTATAAAAAGTTGAGTACCTTCTTATGTAGGTTGCCCTATTCCTCGACAATTCTTCACTTCACATAACACATGTGTGCATCCTTTATAGAAAGATCGTGTCTTCCTGCTGCTTTATTTTATAATATCTGCTAATTTGTATTATTTCGGTTTATTATGTGTAGCAGATGGTGTTTAGCATCTTAACATTAGAATATGGCTTTCTTTTTTTTTTGTTTTCTCTTTGACAGTGCCCAGATTCATTTGTTGTGGGGTACGGGCTGGATTACAATGAACGGTACAGAAACTTGCCTTACATTGGAGTCTTGAAGCCTGAATTATATGGGTAATTATGGTTTATGTTGTAAATGAAATCAGCAATCTTGTAATGCAAAAGACTTCGTCTCTGGCATCTTTTGTCGAAAATTGTCTGCTAGTTTATGTGAATATATTATCACATATTTGTTAGAAGAATGATCTGTTTGTGATGGAGGATATAAATTAGGAGTTTATATTACCATTAACATGCATAGATTTTGAATATCTATATAAAAAGAGGATTTTGAATTGTATAGCTGTTTAAAACAGGGTTGCCTCCCACATTGCTCAAACAATATTCATTTAAAGGGACATTTGATTTGTGGATTTCAAATACCAACTCGTTTGGTTGGCTGAAACCGGAAACAATATTCAGAATATGGAAGCTGGTAAATGACAAAATTCCCTCTTCCAAATCTTTGTGATTTATCTAAAAGATATATTAAGAGGAAATGATTCGTTATGTTAACATCACATAACTTAGATTGAGCATACAAAGTCTATTGAAAAAGAGCCTTCTCAACATCCTCAACTACCGTACCCCACCTCCTATGACAACCATGATGATGGCTCGTCTACTCCGCCTCTTCTCATGAAGCTTGTCTTCATCATTTTAGTGATCCGACCCAAAAGGTTTGCCTTCTCGTAGGCTTCTCCCCAGTAAACAAGTCAGGTCAACACTTCATTTGAGGACTCTCCTCACTCCTCGTTCTCTTACCCTGAAGTTCTCATATTCTCACTAACTAAAGGGTGGTCAAACTCGTTAGGGACTATTGATCCAGGTCCGGGATTCGCCACCTTAATAAGTGATGAACAACTCGACTCATTACTGGTCCCTTTCCCGCACTTGTGCCGACCAAGTATTCCACAATCAAATAATAAAATGGTAATAACAATAATAAATAATTGATTTATTACTTATTATAAATAATAATAATCAATAGTAATAACAACAATTATAATAGCAATGCATTGTTTTTGAAATTGAAAATCCTAAAAAACATTTTAACTAAATATGTTTTTTATTTTTCTTAGAGTTAATTACACAGTTGGTCCTATCATTTACTTAAAATCATGATTTTGATCCTTTTGCTTTGAAAATTACACTCCTAGTCTCTTTAGTATATTTTCAATATTGATCCAACCTTGTATTTGATTCACTAGTTGAACACCCTACCTTATTTTTCTAAGAGAGACCCACACACTCTATATATATATTAGAGAGATAAGAGAGAAATAATCTAGGATGGACAATTGTACCCTTTGCAATTAAAACAACATCAACTAATTTACTTATAGTAAACCATTGGATCAAAAATCAATCAAGGGCGAATAGTTATTCTCGCATATTGAAATGTTCTCATTTGAAGATCTATATGGTTTTTGTGTACGTACAAGACCACATGCAAATTCATTATTTTGAAAAACTTGTGCTGATAGTTCGTATTTTACCATGTGAAGTAATATCAACTTTGTCACACTTGCAGTCTTGTAGATTCCCCGTTTCCTCGCACCTGACCTGAATGCTTTGAGTTTCAATGTCTTTTGACTTTTCCTGCTTGGTCAGTTTGCTCGCACTACCATCAAAGTCGATACAAATTTGTCGCTTCTGTTCTTTTTTTGATTATGAAAAGAGATGCGATATATCCTTCTATTTTTTCTTTCTACTAAGTTGACGGTTTTGATTGATGTTTTCAATGTGTCAATCTAGTTGGAATTAATAGGGTTTTGATGTTTGGGAAGCTACTAATTCATGTTTTGCAAATAAACAAGGGAATGAAAATGTTATTACTTCTTTGACACACAAAAATACACTTCAAGATCAAGTGCATCTCTCATCTTCACAAAGATAAAGGGCTCTTGATATTCAAAATAGTCATTTGGGCAAACATTTTACATCCTCAAGAAACTGCACAAACCAATCTCCATCTCAACCAACCAATTTAACTCAAAAGTGGATCCAACTACACCTTCAAATAAATAAACAAACAAATAAAAGGAACCAAACTTGATACAGTGCAAGCCCAGAGTCCCTTTGGGAAATCAAGAACACACACTAGATTTTTCAAAAAACCGATTGTTAGTGATACCGCAAGGCCTCGTATACTTTAGTTTACAGATCTATCGCATCATTCTCACACCCTCGTAAACTGGAGTGCAAACTGAATGAGAAAGCAGCATGCTTTGCATACACAAAGTTATCGAAAATCATCAAGAAAGACAAACAACATTCTTTAAGTTGAAATCAACCTGCCACAGAGTAGATTGCAAAATTTTAAAAAAAAAACCATTTGATTTCATCTACATCTTAACAACCGTATGCTTTGCCAACGAAGGTACTTCAATCATAACTCAAACAAGAATCTTAAAGTTCATTGTCATCTCCCGAACTAACATCACCACTGATCGAAGTATTGCAATAATACCGTAAACCGGCAAATAGTAAAAACTACATAAACCAAAATTAACATAATAAAAATCAAAAATGCAGAATTCGAAGCTATTAATCGAATTCTCTATGAAATCATTAGCATGCCTGAAGTTGAACTTTTTGAAACAAAAATCTTAAACTCTTGATACTGACCTTCCTTTCTTTTTTCCCTTTTTCGCAGAATCTGCGTTCTGTTTCTCCCCCTTCTTCTTGGCCTTCTTGTCGCTCGATTTTGTGTTATTGTCATTCTCTTGTTCTACATTCCCTTTCCTTTTCTTCTCTTTAACACTCTTTTTAGCTGATTTTGCTTCATTCACAACTTCGTCACTGCCCAACTTGTTTTGCTTTTCATCTTCATCAGACTCATGATTGACCTCAATAATCTTCCCCTTTTTTGTGTTAGCATCATTCTCTTCAACATTCACCTTTCTTTTCTTCTCTTTAACACTCTTTTTAGCTGATTTTGCTTCATTCAGAACTTCATCACTGCCCAATTCATCGATTTGCTTTTCCTCTTCATCTGAATCATGATTAACCTCACGAATCTTCCCCTTCTTTGATCTTCCCTTCTGCCTCACTTCAACTACATTCCCTTTCCTTTTCTTCTTATTGGAACCATCCTCACCTGCATTCAATTCAACACTAATGGAATCATTATTTTCGATTTCTCCCCCTTCATCTTCATCCGAATCATGATTCATTTCATGAATCCTACCCTTATTAGATCGCTTCTTCTTCTTGTTCTTATCCACTCCCTCGATTTTCTTTACTTCTTCCTCAACAGCCTCCACATGTTTTTCTTGAATTCCCTCAATTTTTAACTTAATATCAGGCAAAGATTGATATAATGGCAAGGCCACAGACTCTGAAAACTTCAAATGCAACGATCTCACACCAGACAATTTCTTGGGAACAAAATCAATACCGCCATTAATTGCAGCATTCACATTCTCCACAATCTCATCTCTCTCCATCGAAACCTTTGCAACACGAATCACACTACACGTTCCTGTTCTGAAAAACAGCAAACCAGAAGAACATCCTCTTTCGATTTGCTCCTTCCAGTTCTTATGGCTCAAATCAACAGGTAAAGGCAGCTTCTTTTTCCTAAAAAACTGTTTCCCTAATAACTTAGGAAGAAGAGGGATTATCCTTCTGTCAGCAAAGAACATCTCGTACGAATCACAAAGCTTTCGTTTCGACTCAAACGGTTTGTAGTTTGTTTTAAGCTTTGAAAGCTTAATAACTTTGGTGACTGAGATTCCCTCTGCTTTAATCTTCTTTTTAGCCATTTCTGAAGTGAGTTTCGAATTGGGTCTGTCGTCGATTATCAGACAGATTTCAGAGATGGAGGTGGGAGAGATGAGGGGATGAGGGAGAGGGATTTTGTTAGGGTTTGTTCGGACTCCACCGCCTTTCTGTGGGATCTTTTTGAGCGTGAGAATTAGGTATATGAAATCATCTTGGGGTAATAGTTGGGGATTGTGGGAATTCGATTGGGTGTTCTTCCATTTGAGAAGAGCATCAACGGCCTGGGAGACGGTGGAGGTAGGAACCGCCATTGAAGAACGAACGAAAGAAGGGAAGAGGAGAGGAGAAGAGAAGGGTGAGCGGCGAAGACGAGAGTGAAGAAGAAGGTAAACCTAGGTCTAATTTTATAAAATTAAAATACCAAAATAGTCCCTCAACTATTACATATGTGATTGTAACCCCTCTGACTAAAGAACAATGCTGAACTTAGATGATTATAATCACTTAAATTGTATTCTTAACTTGTTGTAAATAAATAATCATTAAATAAAAATGCTATTAACAAAACTATATAAAAAAAGACACAGCTAGTAAAATAAACCGATAAAAAATTGATTATTTGAGTTATTACAAGCTTAATATAGTAAGTTTAAATGCTTAAAACATAAGATCACACGTACTATATTAAAAATGTTCATCATCCGCTTTTTGTCATTACCTCGTTACCGTCGTCAACTTTTGTCATCCACTACGGCCGCCTCATCGTAGCCATGCTCATCGTCCGAATGACGAGCTCAACGGCTCATTTTCTATTATTTACAACGGTACATATTTCAAATATATATTTCAACTTTAGCATTTCAATATATATATATATATATATAGAGAGAGAGAGGTAGGTTCATACGAAAAGGGTTTTATTTTCGAAAAGTACGAGAAGCGTTCCTGTCCGTTAGATCATTTGATCAATGGTTATCTTTAATTATGGCATTTTTGTAATTTAAACATACTTTAATACTTTTTAATTAAATAAGAAAAGGGTAATTAAGTCTTTTAAAAAATAATTACCTCTCTCCTCTCTCTCTCTCCCCCCCTCTCTCTCTCTCGTTTATATGGTCTCCCAAATCAGCCATTCAGCCTCCTCAAATTTGCAAACCCTAAATATAAATGGCCTCTATATCACGATACTGTTCACCGGCGAATCCGGCGATCTCCGACTCCATTTGCCACCGCCCCTTGCCGCCGCACTGAAGAACCTTCATCACAGTCGAGCACATCACCCTTCCCCTTTTCACTGCTTGATTTCGCCAGCCGTTTTCGCCGCTGCTTGATGCCGTCTTCGCCGCCGCCATTACCGTGCTCATAACCACCGGCACCTATTTTCTACCGCCGCCAGCACCGCATCATAAGCACCATCGTACATAGATCTTGAAGTCGCTAGTACCTTTCACCAAGCACTTTCATAGCCAGATGAAACTGTGATTTGCAATTGAAGGTGGCTTAGTTTTTTTTTCTTTGTTTTGTTTTTGTCTTGGTTTTATTTTTTTATTGTATTCACCGGAAGAAGTGATTTGCAATTGAAGATGGTTTAGTTTTTTTTTCTTTGTTTTGTTTTTGTTTTTGTCTTGGTTTTATGTTTTTAATTGTATTCACTCGAAGCAGTGATTTGCATTTGAAGATGGTTTTGTTTTTAATTGTATTCATTACTGAATTGTTAAAGACGCATAGATACGATGATATATATAAATATGTTCAGTGTTGAATATTGTAAAGTTAATCTTAAAACACGTAAACTTTTGGATGTGTTCATTATCGAACAAAGTAATGATGAAAAGCTTGTAAATATTTTGGGTGTGTTTTCACCGGTGAATTCCGTAAAATTAATCATTTACTAGTAAATTATTTTTATTTATTTTGTTTTTTATTTAAAATTTAGGAGAGAAAATAGGAGAGAGAAATAGATTGGAGAGATAAAAGTTTTGTTTACTATTATACCATTTTAAATTAAAAAAAATAAAAACATAATTAATATAGATCAAATACAAATAAGTGGCTGAGATTGCTTCTCGCACTTTTCGCAAATAAAACACTTTTCGCATGAACCCTCCCCTATATATATATATATATATATATATATATATATATATATATATATATAGGCAAAAGTTCAAACGAGAACTGTTTTTTGTAGGAGAACCGCGAGAACCAATCTTAGACGTCCAATTCCCTCTCATTCAATTGGATTGCCCACCCATGAATTCCTTACATGCACCATGTTACACTCAATCCCCCCACGCTCTTCATCCATGAATTCCATTATCCAAAATGAACGGCCAAGATTGGTTCTCGCAGTTCTCGTACGAAAAACAGTTCTCATTTGAACTCTCCCCTATATATATATATATATATATATATATATATATATATATATATATATATATTATATGTATATGTATATATAGAAAAGTTTAATCGGGAACTGTTTTTCGTGCGAGAATTATTTCTAACACCATTAGTGACTCATTAATAGGGTATTTTGGTCATTTATATATTTACCCAACCGTGAATTGTGTCCGGATAAGCGTCATTAATTTGTGAAACTTGATTTTTCCAAAATACTCACATTAATGTGTCATTAATGAACCATTAATGAAGCATTAATAAGCCATAAAAAATTATTAGTTATCGATTCATTTTAATCAAGGGTTAAGATTGGTTCTCATAGTTCTTATATGAAAAACAGTTCTCATTTGAATTTTTCAATATATACATAAGGTATATATATATTGAATAATTCAAACGAGAACGGTTTTTCGTACGAGAACTGCGAGAACTATTTGTAACATCATTAATGACTCGTTTATAAGGGTGTATTGGTCATTAATATATTTACCCAACCATGAAATGCATTCAGGTGTACGGTCATTAATGAACAAGACTTGATTTTTCAAAAATATCTCTTATTAATGAGCCGCCAAAAATTCTTAAACATTGATTTATTTAATCAAGAGTTAATATTGGTTATCCCAATTCTCATATGAAAAATGGTTCTCACATGAGATGAATACATGTGTGGGTGATGGAATTGAAGGAGGTAATTGGATGACTCAGATTGGTTCTCGCGATACTCGCAATAAGAATGATTCTTAAATGAAATTTTCCATACACGCTCACACACTCACATTTAGAGGAGGGTTCAAATGAGAATTGTTTTCGTATGAAAACTGCGAGAACCAATCTTGATATTTGATTAAAATAAGTCAAAGGTATTAAAATGGTTCATTAATGTGTTCATTAATTAAGCATTAATAAAGGGTATTTTGGGAAAACCAAGCTTTATAAATTAATGACAATCCACGTGGATGTACTTCACGACTAGGTAAATATATAAATGAATAAAATGTCTCATTAATGGGTCATTAATTGTGTTAAAAACAGTTTTCGCACGAAAAACATTTCTCGTTTGAACTTTTATTATGTATGTAGTGTATATATATGTGGGAAAAATTCAACCGAGAACCGTTTTTCATACGATAACTGTTTGTAACACCATTAATGACTCATTAATAGAGATTAA
The DNA here is from genome assembly GCA_038502395.1 of Dittrichia graveolens. NCBI lineage: Eukaryota > Viridiplantae > Streptophyta > Magnoliopsida > Asterales > Asteraceae > Dittrichia > Dittrichia graveolens. The sequence goes on from JARJIL010000004.1 coordinate 96,213,683, forward strand.
TTGCTGAGAAAACATCTAATAGCCTAAAATACTCATATTAATGAGCATTAATTGTTGTTACAAATGTTACTCGCGGTTTTTTCAATAAGAATAGTTCTCAAATGAACTTCTTCCTACATATAATATATATATATATATATATATATATATATATATATATATATCAATTTCACATTTTTCTCACTTTCATTCTCTCTCAATTTTTGAACTTTTTCCTACGTAAATTTATAAATCATCTTGTGTATACATCCTTCCTTCTTCTTCTCTCATGGTTCGTTGTCCAACACATATCACCGTAAACGTTTACTACGGGGGGAAGTTGAATTTCACCCGTTTCCCCATTACTGTGACGACGAGATGTATCAAGTCAAAGATCTAGATGTTATCCATTGGGACGTACAGGTATTCAAGATTACTACATTGGAGGATCCACAAGTTTGAAGACTTTTTATACTATGCCCCGTTCGACATCACCGGATGAAAATATGTGACGTGGGATATTGACTTCCTGTCACTCATTTTCTCACGAGTAGGCTTGGCAGTGTTGGTATCTGCTTTTCTTACGTAAATATTGATGAAAGGGAGAATCACTCCTCCGACTCGTCATTGTCTAGTTACGTAAGAAACACCAAGTCGTTTTCATATCAGTTTTAATTTATTTAGTTCTTATGTATTATTTTAGTCTATTTTATTTAGTTTAACGTAATATTTTAGTTTATAAATTATTTTAGGTTTATTGTACTAATTTATTTTCAATGTAATATTCTAGGCTTATGGCACTAATTTATTTTTAATGCAATATTATGTTTTTAATATAGTATTTTAAGAGTTAGATTAGTTTATAAAAAATTTTCCTTTGAGGTTAAAAATTGAAAATTAAAACAAAAATGGGTGATGTGACCGTTAATAATGGTAATCATAACAGTCACTACTAAGACAGTTAATTATAAGTTAGTCATATATTAAAAAAGGTAATATGACAAACAGTCATTACTACGTATGTGATTTAAGAGGAATTAACATCAAATTTATAAGAACTTTTCATGTGTTTATTGAGTTTTCAAAACCTTTGGTGTATGTGTCTTGTTTGAGATAGAACTGACTTTGCAACACGTACAGGCGACAGCTTTTGTGTTTTCCTTTGCGTTTACTAGACATTTTCTTAACAAGTCTATATTTAAAGAGTTGTCACAGTGACTATCAAATCAGGTTCAATGAATGCTTAAGTCGTATGATCTTTAGAACGAGACAGCATCTACATTCGGGGAGGGGAATCAACATTTTTATCTATGAATTGAGAACGTATCGTTCTATCACTAAAAACCGCCCGTCTCTAACAACATACAAATAAATCTCATAACTTGTTCATAATACCATACCTTGTAGTTGTTGGTATACACAGCAGTTTTGATGCTAAATGCAGACATAAGATTACCAAACACCCTTCAAAAACCTGTCTTTTCTTTTCTTTTCTTTGTACAGTGGGAATTGGGAAGGCAGAGGGTGGGTAGGAAATAGGGTAAATGGTCATTTTGATCCATTCTCACGTTCGAATTTGAACCATTTCCAGTTTGCGTACATCTTTTCTTCATCATTATATGGCAGGGCGTCCGATGGAAGTTGTTCCAACTTTCGAGTAGTTGAAATTGCTGGTAACTTTTGCCTGTACTTCTTTGCCATTTCTGCAGCTTCTGAAAATACTCTCTGCCATAATAGAGAAAGCCATGTAAATGCTTATAAACGAAAAAGGGCTTTTTGGTCAAAAATGAAAGATTTAAACTACCTCCTTGTTTGATAAGATCAAGCCAGGTTCACTCTCAAGTTCTGCAGTACTGTTTCAGTTTCACAAGATCAAAATTTATTTTAATACCAAACTTGTAACTTAAAATCATGGGTTACTATATTCGTAAGGCCACCCAAATGTCATAACAACTTTTGATGCCATGTCGCCCGCCACCCCTAGTATCAATTTAGTTTCTTCCGATTGCGTTTGTAAAATGACAAGAATGCCATTGAATCTACTGAAATAAGCTTTTTATAATCCACTAATTGTTGATTCTTTTGAATTTTGATGAGTAGATTCATGGGCATTTTACAACTTCAAACTCAGAAATATATAGTTGTTTTACAAATTTTCCAGCAAGTTTGTCAGAAGCAGCATAAACAAAACCAAATTGATTATTTGGTGGCCTCTAAAGTTGTTATAACATCTGGGTGCTTTTAGTTAAAACTTATGAATCCTTGGATGACCTATGTAACTATGTTATTCCTAAAATCTCTCATAGAAATGATATGAAGCAAGTTTATGCAACAAAAGAAGTAAAAACCTAAATACTTCAATGTGAAATAGATGTGCAGAAAAGCATGGATTTGAGGGGGGGTTGTTTCGCCTGTTACCTGAGAGAGATTTTGTCAGGGAACATCGACTTCACAACCAAAACTTTAACCTTTTCATCGAGTGCTAGCACGTCACTGACCGAAACACTTTCTCCTCGAGTGATGTTAGAGATATGCAATAATCCACTGAAAAAAATTGTTTAAGAATTCTTAACAAAATACAAAGATATAAATCAACAACAAAAATTGTTATTTGATATCATATAATCACCTCCGGTTGCTTTCGCCAATCCTTATTTGAGCGCCATAAGGGAAAATTTTCTTCACTGTTCCTTCCAAAAGAGTTCCCTCCTTAAGGTGTATCGTATTCTGTAAACATTACACATTGTAAATACTAAATACCAAATGATGTATACAAAAACAGATTATAAACCCATGATCATTAGAAAAACCAACCCAGGCTTCCTTTTGACTCAGAATTAAGTCATTCGTATCCTCACTTATTCGAGTAATTTGAACATACATGCGACGTCCCACCTACATTTATCAAATACCATGAGTGAAGAGCATAATTATCTAACTAACAACCACCAAATGGTGTAAAGTGAACTCAATCGAGCGACAGTTTGATAACAATCAACAGAAAGGTGAATTAACTTACATTTTCTTTTAACTCGATGAAATTATTAACGCGGTTGACGAGTTCGGCTTTAGGAAGAAAAGCTCGTAATCCCTGCAAAAGCCAACTCTTAAGATAAAAAATCATCTGTAAAGTGCATAATGTTGACAGAGTAAAGATAACTAGAGCTAACCTCAATTCTTGTAAGGAGACCACCAGTATTCCACTCAGTAATTATGACCTCTATAGGTTCATTAAATTGCTTAATCTGCAGGAAACATGGTCTTAGTGCAACTAAAACAACAAAAAGATAGATATAAAAAATACTAACAATAAAAGAATGAATGCTTTGTTAGGGTTAGAAAAAGAAGTGTTTCTTGTTAGTTATAAGAACGATAAACAACTTATAAAGATGCACTAAAAATGAACACAAGGATTTACGTGATTCACACGATCAGAGTAATCATGTTATGTACACGTGCAGACTAGAGAGATTTTATAACGCATTGTAGAATACATAGGTTTTCTGCCTTTTGGATTAGACTAGGGTTATAAAGATACTAGGAGATCTACTTATAGACAAACATTGACCTAATATGCTTGTGGGCCAAGGCCCATGAGCCCATGACATCACAACTCGAGCCCAAAACGTCACAATTTTCTTTTAGTTGTCGGCAGCAACCATCTTCAGCTGTGTTGACCTTTCAGCATCATCAGTGCTTCAGCACTGCAACTCAGCTGTGTTGTGTCAGCACAACAGATAGTTCAACACCTCCCAAAATTTCTTCCTGGGGTGTTCCCTCCTTGACCCCCACCTGGCACCCGCTCTTTCTGGGGAGGGACCCCATCTCTAAGTCTCCATAGCAGCAATAAGGTCAAAAGGGCAAATCAGTCTCCACAGCTCACAATAGTAATATCCAAACTTTCATATAGATTTGTTAAATGGTCATTTTATTATCTGAAAAATGTTGTATTGTCTTCTAACAAAAGAACGTGTTTTGACAATTCAATATGATTATTTTCTCCAATCACAACATTCGTTTAACAACATTCGTTAACATCAATTGGCAGCTATGAATGTTAATACGTCACTTGGCAACTATGAATTTTAATCCCATGTTCTCTCAAAGTGTTGTTTCTTTTTTGTTTTTCATTTTTCAACTTGTTAGCAGCAAACCACTTCTCATAGTTGAAAAAGTAAATCAATAGTCAAGAAAGCAATTTCATGAAGCTAAGGAGGGTGGTTTAGGGTATGATTAATTGATTATTAATACTACAAATCTTTTCTAAGTAAGCAGTTCGGAATAATCAACTCGAAACCGCTTCTCCTAAGAATCTTTATACATCACTAACAAATAATCAGAAGGCACTTTAGATAAGTAATCTCAAACACCCTTAAAACAACTTATTACTTACATAAAACAGCTAAATGTTGTATCCAAAAGCAATAAGTAGATAAGCATTTTTAAAAAGCAATTCCAAACAACCACTAATCCTGAAATCACTAATAACAAATTCATCAAAAGACACGAAAAATGAAAAGAAAGCTGAGGTAAGAACCTGCCTCACTCGATGCCAAGCTAGACGGCGAAAAAGCCTTCGTGTAGATATCAATGGTCGACCGCTAAGCGTTCTACCCAAAACCTCTGCAAACAAAACCGTTCCATGCTCTACAACTGGCCGCCCCGCCACCACACCACCACCACCGCTTAACGCCTCTTCATTTCTCATAATCCCCATCTTCCCTTTCATCATAAACTCTTCACTGTTTTTCTCAAAATCACACAACAAAGAATCCAATTCTTTATCATATAATGGAAGCACTTCTTTAGTCAACATTGTTCCTAATAAATCTGCACCAATATTAACATCAAGCTTATACTCATTGCCGGAAACCACAACACCGACCACAAAATCTCCCGGTAATGGGTCATAATATTCTACTGAAACCTTCTTATTCTCTTGTTCATCCACGGAAATCTCCTCAATTACCTCTTCTGCATCACTAGTTTCGTCTACAGATTTCCCATCTCGAAAGAACTTATAAAAAGGTTCTAAAACCTCATCTTTATCAGGTTTATTGTATTCGATTTCCGATTGAGGTTCACTAATGGGCATTGCCACCCGCATTGGCGATGGTTTACCTAACAATCCAAGCTCTTCGATTTCATTTTCTTGATTGTGGGTCAGATGGGTGTTTGTGAATTCGTCAATAAGTTCATTGTTGGAGCAATTTAAGACATGGGTATTTCTAAAGATTGAGTATTTTGTAAGAAAAGGTGTTTTAATAAAGGGTTTTGGGGTTTTAGGGCTTGAAATGAATCTGTGACCGGGGCTTTTGCAGATTATGAAGCTTTCTAAAGGATGAAAAGAGCTGCAACATGGATGAAGAAGAAGAAGGAGAGACATATCTTGTTGTTTATCATATGAGATTGTTCTGTAGATTAGAACTGAAAGTTGAGACCAGTTGTTTCTCTCTATCCTTCTGAGTTGTGAGTTCAGAATACAGGCTACACTACAGCATCTTATTTGATTGGGCTCCTAAAGAGTGTCCTCTTGAATGGACTTTTTCCAAGTATAAATAATTTTGAGTTGTGGGCTTGAGAGGAGTGTTGTGTTACTGGTGGATCTGTATGACCAAAACACAAATTAAATAATTAAGATGAGCATAAGATCAAGTTGAGTTTGGAGCTGAAGAGGATCAAAAAAAAAAAAAAAAACTTTTATTATTCACCATAAATAATCACCACTACATGAATAATTGCTCCTTTCAACGTTATTCAAGTCCTCTGGGATAGATTCAAAAAAAAAAAAAAAATGAAAAACAGGAAGAAAAAAAAATGTTTTACCACTTTCTCAAAATAATTAAAAGAAATTAATGTTATATCTGTAACTTACTCATTTTCATATAAATTTCAAACGTAAATTTAAGTGCTAATTTATTTTCATGCAAGATAATGTGCTATCACAGGTTATAACCTATACATTGATACATTCTGGAAAGTTGGTTGTTTATTTAAAAAAATAAAATTTATCATACAATGAGAGTTTGGACAACGTCTATCGTATTTTGTTGTAATTTGCGCAAATTATAACATAACATAGTAGTTAATTATTTGATGTAATTTATTTTGTGTATTATGATTTTGAAAAAATAATGTTTTAGATAGATATTATAATAAGTTTATATTGAAATATACAAGAAAATCACGTCCACAAATATATATCACTAAATAACAATAACAAATTCGATTTCATAATAAATAAATAATAAACTTATTATAAAAAGGAATCATGTCATGCGAAGCTGTCAACCCACTTGGATTATAAAAATTAGTGAAATATAAAAGATGACGAAGATGGATCATGACAACTTTCAACTATCACACTTTTTTTACAATGGTTAGAGCCAACGTAATGGAAGGGGTGTGGCATCCGGCGTAAAGCTTTTTATGGTTCGGTTTGGTCGGTTCTTATCAAAAAAATGAAAACTAACCAAATAACCTTTGTATCGCTAAATATTAACTAAATCGAACATATTAACTTGCAAAATCAAACCAATCAGATCATGAAAATTGGTTCGGTTTGGGTTAGTTTCGCATTTTTTAGCTTATAGTTGTATTTTTTTTTTATTTGGTTTTAAGCTTTTATCCTTTAAGTGCAACAAGTCTTATTCTTAAAGGTCATATGGATATGTATGTGATGTACTATTGTGAAAGCGTGAAGTACAACAAGTTGATGAGGTACAAAAATCTTATAGAAGTATTTACAACTTTAGGTTTGATATGTATGCGAAGTAAGTTGATTTTAAAATACTTCGAACATAGTACTACTTTAAAATACATACAAGAGTTCAAACAAGAATTATTTTTTATACAAGAAGTAATCGAAAATTAATGACGCATTAATGAGGGATATTTGAAAAAATCAAGCCTCACTCATTAGTGACAATCCACCGGACGCAATATACATTTGGATAAATATATAAATAACCAAAATATCCTTACTAATGAGTCATTAATGAAAAAAGAAATTAAAGCAAAAAGTGTAAAAGGGATGATTAATGATAATTTTTTTAGTATATGCATCAACTGATAATTGTTAGTTCATCATCTTTATTGATTAAAACTAGTTGTTTATCGATTTATTTTTGATGAATCCAACATATTTATCACTTTTTAGATGAAAGCATTTTGTTCATCAACAAATTATTCCAAAATTTTGGTTTCAAAATCTACATTTGAAAATCTCTTTTGCTCTGTAAAAAGTGATGAATATGTTGAATTCATCACAAATAAATTGATGAAGAACTAGTTTTAATCAATAAAAATGATTTTTTTATTACCTCTTACCCTTTTTACTATAAAATCATTTTTACTTGATCTCTACCCTATATAAAGGGAGAATTCAAACTAGAATTATTTTCGTTAGAGAACTTCGAAAATCAGTCTTAGTCATCGATTAAAAATAAATCAATGGCTAATAATTGTAAATACTCATTATAAGTGGTATTTTAGAGAAACCGGCCTCATTAAATAATGATTCATCAACTTGGACACAATTTAGGGTTGTATAAATATATAAATGACCAAAAACTTCTATTAATGAGTCATTAATTGTGTTACAAATAGTTCTCGCGATTATCATACAAAAAACAATTCATGTTTGAACTTATATATATATATATATATATAAATGTGTGTGTGTGATGGTTCATTTAAGAACCATTCTTATTGCAAGAACCTATTTTGACAATTGATTAAATTAAATCAATAGCTAAGAATGCTAATGGTCATTAACGATCCCTCATTAATAGAGGTATTTGGAAAAATCAAGACTCATTAAATAATAACTTATCAACCCAGATGTAATTCACGGTTTGGTACATATATATGTAGATGACTAAAATACCCATGTATATAGGTTCATTTGACAATTGATCTTAGAGCGGGAATTGCGAGAACCATTTGTAACCACTATTAATAACTCATTGATAGAGGTATTTTGGTTATTTATATATTTACTCAACTTAAATTGCATCTGGGTGGACCGTTATTAACAAACAATTATTTAATGAACTTGATTTTTCTAAAATATCCATTATTAATGAGCCATAAGCATCATTAGTCATTGTTTTTTTAAAATCAAATGTTAAGATTGGTTCTCGTAGTTCTAGCTCTAATATTACTTCTCGTAGTTCTAGCTCTAATATTGCTTCTCGTATGAAACTACTATGCGTGTGTACGTGTGTATATATTACAAATAAAAACCGTGAACCAAACCATTAAAGTTAGTTTTACGTATTGAAAACCATGGTTTGATATTGCAATTCCGGAACGAGCCACTTAGCCTCGGTTTGAAAGTTTCGGTTGGTTTTATGCTCACCCTAATTTGATGTTGTCCGATTTCACATTATGGGTTGGTGTGAGAAATCAACAAGAGGACCACGATTGGCGTAGAATTATTATTATTATTATTATTATTATTATTATTATTATTATTATTATTATTATTATTATTATTATTATTACTATTATTATATTTTTTTTACTTTAATTTTCAATGATGGGTGAGTGCATACAATACAATGATCTAAAGTGAAGTGAAGTGTTTTTGGTATGATAATGGTGAAAAAGATCGATTGATTTAACGCTAGATGTTTGAAATCACACACACGACTATCATACCAAAAATGTTTTATAAATATTCACATGTTGTTATCTGTGTTTCTTAGCTAGTACGTACGTACTTATCTATTAAGGGGGTACGTGGCATTTTTTTTATCATGGGAGTTGGTAAATCTTATATTTTTCTAAATACATTAAATGACTATTTAACTACAAGTTATTGCGTATTAAATACAATTTTGTCATTTACAATAATTATGATATTTTTATAAACTATTATTCTCGTCTACTTGTTTAAGTGCATTAAAGTGTATTTATTTTTTATTGTGCATGATAAAGTTTTATTATGTTTAAATCATGTTCTAATATATGATAGGATGACTCGAAAATTTTGACTTTTGTGTATATTGATATTGTTATGTGATTTAAAATTATTAATTGTTCGATAAAGGGACAATATTATTCAGGAATACAAATTCATCGAAATGAGTAGTATATTATTTAGAACTTTAAGTAAATTACACGTTTGGTTTTTTAGGTATATTTAAAATGAAACTTTAATTATTTATGAAATGGTTTATTGTTAATTATTTAAAATAAACTAGATTAAATATCCGTATGATATTGTTTAAAAAATATAAATATTAATAAAAAACTAAATATTTATAAAACGTGAAATAAATGAGAATTTTAAAAATGACGACAACCAACGTCAATACTCAGACCAGCGATGGAGGGTGTCGTGCAAGTGTGTGCTTAATAGTGATGGTGGTGGCATGCGACAATGTGCTTAACAACAATTGTGGTGGTGTGCGATAGTGTGCTTAACAACAATGGTGGTGGCGTGTGATGGTGGTCTACTTGTATGAAGATGGTTAGGCGGGGAAAGGGTAATGGAGTGACAGAGATGCGATGGTGGTCCGCTTGTACAAATATTATCTCGCGGCGGTGCGTTAGTTTGAAGTCCGGCGGCGGTGCGATGGTGCTCCGGCAAAGTTAGGTCCAGCCATGTGAAAGGTTAGGAAGAGATGAGAGTGAATATTTATTAATATGAGAGAGATGGGGATGTTTGAGTGTTTGATGAAGTTGTTTGTTGACAAGATTAAAAGATAAGCTTTAATAAAGCATGTTTGGTAACAAGGATAATGTAAGAATATGTTTTGTAATAAGGATAATGTAAGAAATGACCAAAGTACCCTTACATTAATGGCTATACTTAACATAAGTTAGCCAAAATGACTAAAAGTGAAACAAAATGGCAATCACAATAACTATTTTCGTACGTTTTAAAGTTAAATAACTAAAAGTGAAATTTTATAACAACCACATGGACCCTCTTGTATACAACAACTTTATTTTATACCTAAATAAACAACTTACTTTCATTATTAGCATTTATGCCAGCAATAGCAGGTTATTAACCTAAAGCAACTTGTACTTGAATGTTTGAGAAATATTTCCGTATTCCAACGTAAATTACCAGATTCCAGCAACAATATCTAGATTCTGATGAATTTAAAAATATAAAAATCATTTACATTCCAATCTAAAATTTAAACTTCATTTTTTATTCTTAAAGACCGATCTAAACTCTACCTTAATCTATCATATGCAACTCCTCGATTCCATTCAGAACACAAGAAAACAAGTACAACTCAAAAGAACCAAAGTTTTCGGATCCTATCACAAAGGATTAGGGTTTCTTTGATTATATTTCTTTAGACCCCCGCCTATTCTATACAGACTTCTTTGGATTTGCGATTAGAGTTTTAAAAGTTACTGGATAGTAAGGTGTTCGATGTATTTCTTCTTAAAGGGTCTTTGATGGATTTTGCTGCAAGGTATTCGATGGATTTCTGCAGCGTGTTTTACATTCACCCACATAATGGTGGCGCAACAGAGTAAGATGTTCGATAGGTTTCTGCTCAAAGGTCATCGAATTTGTTCTTGGGTTTCTACCCAGAGGTCTTAGAGTTGCAATATCATATGGGTTTCGACTCAAATCTGGTATAAGGTTTTCAATGAATTTCTTTCTCATTTGAGGTTAGGGTTCTTAATATGTTTTGCTCTCAATTTTGTTTCAGATAACTAGCTTAACACCCCGTATATAAATACCGGGGCTGATTAAAGCAAGATTTAATTGTTTCTTTATAGTAAAACAATTAAAGCATACAAAAAGTATTACAATAACGAACGTCACGAACATTGTTTGTATTCTCTACCAATACTATTTTTTATATAGTGAATATGAATAAACAACAAACATTTTTAATTAGGTTTAACGAAACAAATAATATATGACTATGGAATAAGTTTATGATCGAATTAATATGAAAAATACACTCAGATATATCGCTTAAATGCATCCGTGGAATTCTTCCATCATTTTCATTGATACTGCTAAATTCTAAAAATGATTGTCATTTGTAGTTCTGGTGATCGTGTTTTCTTGTTTTTTTCTTAAAAACTATCTCATTGAAGTTCTCTTTAGAGCTGATAAAAATTGTTTTTTATTCATCATAATTGAAAAGTAAACAATGAAGAAGATGAGTTTCTTAACAAATATATGAAGAAAAAAAAACAAAAAGGCCGCCGCTATTTGTGAATCGTAGCTGTTTGAATTGTAATTAACTCCATCAATCTTCATGATTAAAAACAAAAATAACAAAGAAATAATGTACTGGAAATGATATGTTATAATTAGTTTCAAATTTTGATTCCTAAAATAAAATAGTATCATAAATCAAATAATAAAAATATGATGTTTTAGTTTGATCAAATTGGTCTATGTGTTTGCATAAGTAATCATAAAAAAATGTATCTATTAAATGATTTGAATAAATCTTTGAGCAAAATGCGCGAAAATAGAATAAACTATGTCAATATTGACATTGTATGCAACCAACTTTATTTTGTACATAAAAATACAAACAACTTACAATTTTGATTCATTGTATGTAATTTGCCCTAAATCTTTTTGTTAAAATATTTTTACGTTAACAAACTAAATCACCTAAAAAAATGAAAATCTTAGACAATACGCAAGGCTTAAGTTTTTGACGTAAAAACAACTAGTTCGATTGGTGGACTTTATTTTATAAATAGGACGATAATATTATAACTCATTTCTTTTAATATATATTAATGATTAACGATTAGGGTTTCTTGTTTTGTTGCATAATGAAATTGACCTGTTTTTGCTTTGTTCTTAATTTGTGATTTGTATTTTATCGCTGAGATTTGAAAACGAGATCTACATTTACGATTTCTTTGATCGCTTTTGGCTCTTCAATCTGGGGCACTTGTATAACTTCAACGTTGTTGAGCATATGAATACATCAAGAATATATGAATAATTGACAATAAAAAAAGAAAAAGATGGGTAGAGTTAGAACATTTATCGTAGATGTTTTTACTCTCATAAATATTTAAATGAGTAAATGATCAAATGACCAAAAATACCATTCATTTTAATTGTTTGTGAGTATGAAAGCACTTAGGATAGATGCTACCAAAAGCATATATTCATCCCCTAAAAATCAAAAAACTAAAAAAATACCTATAACCTTCTGAGCAAGTCCTCTATTGCATACAGTGACTTGTAAGAGAGAGTTGGTTGTAGTTATAGGTACAATATAAAATTGGTTATATACAATGATAATTTAGGCATAGCTGTATTTTAACGTAATTTGTCCTTCTTTTAATTGTTTTCAGTTTTAGAGGCTGTTTGTTAAAACAAAATGATTAAGCATAATCTGAATAATTCAAAGACTCTATATAAAACTGTTTTTGAATGTGACATACTGTTTGATAAAGTTTCTAAATGAACAATGTGAATGATACAAATTACCATTTAAATCTTAATAGTGATTTATTATATTGTAAGATAAGATATAATTGTTTAATAAAACAACGTGTAAAAGAAGGGACATAGGGTAAACTAGTTGGTGTTTAATTATTCAGAATGTACTTTAACGTGGAATATTTAGCAGTGTTCTTCTGTTTCATTCAGTACAGTCTTTATTCAGAAGTGGCAATTAAACATGCTGAATGCTGAACGATTTAGTATTCAGTGTTGAATGAAACATTCAGCAGCAAACAAATAGCCCCTTAATACGTATGTTTGATTTTTTTACTAACAAGGTGGTTGGTACGTACCCGCACGTTGTGGTGCAACTTTTTTTTAAAAACGCATAGCTCTTATTACATCTAGCATAACATTAGACATTATTAATTGCACAATTAAAGAAAGATTTTCAAAAAAGAAATATTATTTTCGTCCAAAAAAAACTTTAAAATGTGACCTTTATAAAAATGAAGAGAATCTTTAAGAAAAACCCTAGATAGGAAAAGAAAAGAAAAGAAAAGAAAAGAGCATTAGATCTCTAAGTCTTAACAACGAAAAATTAAAAAAAGCGTGTTTTACAAATTTGTCAAAGCAATTTAATAGAAATTAATTTAATGAATTATTTATTTTTCTCTTACAAGTTTTAATATGTGGTAAAAAACTTATCATATCTACATTTTGATATAAATTATAACTTGATAGGTTAGTTATCTAATGATTTTTTTTTTATAATTTACTATTTCAAAAAACATATTTATTTAGTTAAAAAAGAACCTCATAATTTTTTTTTAAAATTTGAATACCATTTCGTTTTTGTTCTTCCGTATGTTGTTTCCTCCCAAACATTTCGAGGGGTAGAAGATAAGAACAAATGGTGTACCAAGCTTGAAGCACCTTATGCTTCAAGCTATATTAGCGTTACATCAACATAACATATTTCATACTTTAGTCATGCTTAAACCCCCGTATTATTCACATTTCACACGCTTCAAACTTTTTTTATTTTAAATTAATCATATATTATTTTATTTAAGTTTTATTATTAAGAAATTTAATATTGAATTATAAAATTAGATTATAAAAATAAAATAAGATTAATAACTAGTTTTTATTAAAATAAAAAAATTACAACTAATAAGAAAAACATCAACGGTTTATTTTTTTAAGAGTTAATTTCATAAATGGTCCTTTAACTAACCGCAGATTGCAAGTTTAGTCCTTTTTTTGAAAAAGTTGCAAACTTAATCCTTAAACTACCATTTTATTGCATAGATTGTCCTTTTTAACGTTTTCTGTTAATTAACTCAGTTAGTTTTTTTAAAAAGACAATTATACCCTTATTCTTTTTTTTGATTTTTTCTTAATATTATTATAAATATTACTTTTATAATCAATTATCAATTAAATATTAAAATTTAATATCACCAAAACTCTCCTCCCTCTCTCATTTCATCCACTTCCCTTCTTCTCTTTCCCATAAAAACCAAAAAAGCGACTGGCACTTCAACCGACAGAGCACCACCGCAACTGGCACTTCCATCGTACACCATCGCCGTCGCCGACAGAGCATATCTTCAACCGGCGACTCGCACTTCCATCGTACACCACCTATGACCGGCGAAGGAGCACCACCGCAACCGTAACCAGCGACTGGCGCTACCATTTGTTTGTGGCTCTCATCACCACCATCATCGCCGTCACCATCGTGCACCATCATTGTGTTTGTGTTTGTGTTTTAGATTTAGGGTTTTTATGGGGTTCGTTTTTGGGTGTTTTTTTTAACAGTTTGGGTTTTCTGATTTTGAGTATGTGTGTGTGTGTGTTTAGATCTAACATCGATTTAGGGTTTTCTGGGTTTCGAATCCGGGAGTGTTTTAACCATTTGGGGTTTCCTTTTTGGTGTTGGGTTTTGATTTTGTAGTGATGGTAGCGGTGGCAGTGGTTTAACAAGGTGTCGATGGCGGTGGTTGGGTGTGTTCTTGTTGGTTGGAGTTTTAGAGAGACAGAGAAAGAGTGTGTGTGTGTGTGTGTTCTTGGCGCCGGTGATGATTACAACGGCGAATGTGGCGGTGGTGATGGCAGAGGTGTCGGTGGTCGGTGGTGGTGGTTTTCTTGATGGTTGGAATTTTAGAGAGAGTGTGTGTGGGAGTGTTCTTAGTGGTGGTGGTGGTGGTAGGCGGCGGTAGGCTGCGGTGGTGATGGTAGGGGTGGTAATAGCGGCGGTGGAGTTGGGCGGTGGTAATAGCGGAGAGAGAGAGAGAGAGAAAGCAGTATGTGTACTAATGATAATAAAGATGTATTTAAAAAATATTTAAAACCAATTAATAATTATAAAATCAATTAATAATTAGAAAAATGTAAAAAGACATAAATACCCTTAATTTAACGGACCTAGTTAATGGAAAACGTTAAAAAGGACTACCTATGCAACAAAATGGTAGTTTAAGGATTAACTTTGCAACTTTTTCAAAAAAAAAAATGACTAGACTTGCAATCTGCGGTTAGTTAAAGGACCATTTATGAAATTAACTCTTTTTTTAATTCATATTTTTTTTCGAATAGCGTCTTTTGCCCGTTGAACAATCTCGATATTCTCGCCTTCCAAACCTTTGTTGGAATGTTTTAAAAATTGTGACACTTTTCGAAATTCATTTTCTTCTCGTAAAAGCAACTTCCGCTCATTTTGCTCAAGAAGCCTTGCGTTGTACTCGTCCATTGAACCTCGATGAAACCAACGAGGTTGAAGAAACCGCTCCTTTTCCTTTCTTTTTTTCCAACCAGGCATGCCGGTTCAACAAATTCAACCTCGTTTTCGTCGTTGGTTTCTTCGTCGAGGGGGTGTGCTTGTACGTCCAAGAAAGCATCGGAGTCGGATGTTTTGGTCTTGAACTCTTGAACCATACGATGGCGGTGGTGGTACGGGAGCCCATTTTGGGGAAGCTAGAAGGATGTCCCAAGCGTGTTCAAGTACAAAGTTAGTGTTGTAAATCTCCCTATATTGTATATAAGCGTTTTTCTTGATGTCCGCGTCACTTAATCACTTTGTCCACTTTTTCGGCTCGTCAACAAATTGTTGTAGATCCCGTTGAAGGCGCCCACTTACTTGTTCAATGTTTACCATTTGGAGTTGAGTTGGTGGTTCGTGCAATGAGTTTTTCCCGTTTTTTTGTGGAAGTAATCCTAAACACGGTTCCAAAAAGAAGTAATTTTTTTGCGAGTTTCCAACTTGGTTGTCTTCGGAAACATCGACCTACCCCTTAGCCAAAGCCACCTCCTCCTCGGGAGTCCATTTGGTTTTGGGTTCACGTCTTTTTTTCCCATTTCCTTGTGTCGCGATCCGGACGCGTAATGGGTGTTGGGAAGGGGTTCAGTCTCTGGTATGGTGTCGAGACCGGGTTGGATGTCGGGTTTGAGTTGGGTCTCGAAAACGGATAGAGGCTCATATGTAAACTCGTTGTAGGCAAATTGGGTGGGAAGGTTGAGATTTTGGGTAGGAAGTTGATTGTATATTTGTATCCCATATTGTATTGAGGGATAGGGAGGTTGAAGAATTGTGGTGGAGCAAACATCGGGTTGGGTACGTACATTGGCTGTGGTGTGTCAAGTCGGAAAGGGTTAAAAAACGGAGTTGGTTGACGGTTTTTTAATCAAGATGAGTTTGAGGTGTTTGAAGAGGTCTCTATTTGAAGTGAAAATGTAAAAAAAGTGTAAGTTTTATAAAGTTTGTAGAGAGAATATGTAGAAGTTTGTGGTGTAAAATGATTAAAAGTGAGGAGTTTATATAATAAGTGGGTAAAAAAAATTTAATTACGTGGAACAGTCATTTGACCACTTGGGTTTAAATGGTCCTCGGTATCATCGGCATTCAAATGCCAACTCTTTTTATGTTTTCTCAGTACTGCCCCTTCGGGGGTGGTGTTGAGGTCGGTACCGCGTAGCCATCTTAGCATGCCAAAAGCATGCTGATGGTATACCCAATGGTCTGACGACGTTTAACCAATCTAAAATAATTCTCATAGATTTTTACCATCTGAAATTGAAATACCTCATCAAGCGAAAAGAGCATTCCAAGCCTTTTGAATTTAGGACAACCCAATAAAGCGTGAATCATTGTTTCCTAAACCTCCGAGCATCTTCAACATAAATACATAATCGTAAGTATTATTTTAAAATATAATTTAACTATGCTTTTTATTGTTATTACATAAAACTCGAATTATAAATTCTATCAAATACATAAATTATCTCATTGGCTTATAATAATATTATTGTAAAATTCGGATGTTACACTAACAAGTTTCTTTTGTGACATGCAAAGCTCTGAGCTGGTTTTCATCACTACTAATAAGTGTATATTAAAACTCTCATAGATTAAACTATATTTTATTATGAAGTCCTTAGCATAGAAAAATAGATAAAAGAGTTTAACGTTGTATAATTATGTCAACGAAAGAGATAACTGATTTAGGAATTCATAAATATAAACTACCTCATAATGGTAATTCAAAACCAAATATGGTAATTCATTTTTTAATGGTTACGGAATAGACTTTTTTTTACAAATAAAAAATTTAAAAATATATATTTTTTAAATTTTGTGTCATATTATGGTAAAATTTATATCAAAACGTAGATAAAAATGAGACGATAATAAATATATAATTATTTATACCAATTATTATACATTAAAAGTAATAAAAGAAAAACTATAAACATATATAATTAAATAGATCTATTAAATATAAATATATAACTATAAACATATATAATTCTTATATATTTTCATATAACCCGGTCAAAATTAAATTCTAATTTTATATCAAAGTCAAAATTAGAAGAAATTAAGTATACCTATTGGTTGAGTTAGAGATAATTAAGAAAAAGATCTAAATTTTTTATGTTTTAATAAAGAGTAAGATAACGTTATTTAGCAGAAATTATGTAAAACATCTTTCTAAATAATAATTTTTGCTTTCTTGCTTGTTAATTGCTTCTCCATGTAATTGCACCATGCGAATTTACAAAAAAGTGACACTTTTTATTGATGGCTTTTAAAAAATAAACATAATAATTAAAAGCTAATCACATAAGTAAGGAATATACAACATATAACTAAAATGGAGTATTGTGTGGCAGCATATTTTTCTTCAATCTAATTCTAATGAATGGAGGGTCATCATGTGCACTCCAATAATTTAATTTTAAATATTATTTTACTCTTTATAAAATGTTGATTAGGCACCTCGTCACATGCACCCAAACCTTAATTAAAAAGATGATAATTGAAAAGGAAAGACTTTTTATGACTTATAAATACACATAAAAAGAGAAAAATTATATACAAATACATAGTTTATTAAATAAACTTTATCATAGTTGTTATCCTTAATCCTTAATATATATTATAAGAAAAAAGTTATGATTTCATTATTCTATTTTTTAATTTTTTCCTCAATAATCATTCTCATTTATTTTCTAAAATGGCTAACAAATGAATAGTTTTTTTACGTCAAAAGACTTAACTCGTGAATTTTGAGTTGACTGTGGATCTTAAGCAGAAACGGGTTACCAATCTTCTAATCGGATCCCATGTCATTTAAAAATATTTTTTTAACAAAATCTTAATTCCTGATTCAACTATTATCGCAAATCTGTTGGGTAATTTTCACCAACGACTATCAGATCCTATGTAAATTCCTAATTTTAATTTCACTAACAACCACCTGCTCAAATTTGTGAGTATATACACAGGGTATTAAACCAATTATATATAATATTAGAAAATTATAAAAATTCAAATAAATCATGAAAATCATAGTTGTAAAGTTAAAACTATTAAATGAAGTAACTATTAGATGAAGTAATTGATAATTTTATATACTATTTTTTTAACCAAAACTTTTATAATAAAAAATAATTTTAAAAAATCAAGTGAATGCAATAAAATTAATAATTAAAAGAGTTTAATAATATAGCATTAATTTATAAACATTCTTGGACTTTTTTTTAAAGGGTAATAAGTTAAATAAAATAAAATTGTGATGGTAACACTCTTGTAGGATTTTATCAATCAATGTGAATTTTTTTAACCCATGATAGTTTAGAAAATAAACACACCACCCCGATAAATTGTCGAGTAAAAAATATTCACTCCCACTGTATCACAGGATACAATGCTAGTGTGATATTAAGGATACAACCATACCATCTTAAAGGTATTTAATACCCACCTTGAGTTACACCTTATATAGCAAGTCGGTGTAATCCGAGTACGAGAGTTTTTGTATAAATAAAAGTAAACTCTTCCCTCGTAACTACAGATTTCAACCACCGTAGACATCCACACTGCTTAGCATAGAAAACTTTCTAGTGTTTGTGTGTGTATATTTGTATTATCTCGCTATCCTTTAAACTATCAAATAATATCCTTTGATATCATGTATCTTATACATATATGCATGAATAGAACCGATATACTTCTCGAAATTGCATTTTCCAGTCGACCAAGCACCATTATGATCCAAGGAGCATGTTAACTTGTTTTTTGGAATTGGTTCTCTAAGCTTTAACATTATAACAACTCTTAATGATTTTTGTTCTTTACAACACTATCTTCATAAAAACAAGAAGAGTGGTACTCCCTATCGGTCTTCATCATATTGTTACATCAATTATCAACTTTCATTGCTAAGCCATAGTATGGTCACTTATTATTATACCAAATTCTAGGACCCACATACTACAGAACCAACCAATCAAAAATGAAGAAAGAGGAAATGTACCACGCCACTCCATGCATGCTCTTTTACCATGCCCAACCACCACACCGTGGTGGTGTGGCTTTCATTCTCCATAACGTCATGGTTGGCTCCTACCACACTACCATGACCGTCCACTCTATTCACTACTCTAATTAACTTCTTATCAAAGTCTGAGAAAGGCCTACCAATAGGTTTTTCAAAAGATTTTGAGAGAATTAATCTCATGACTAAGCAATTACGCGTGTAATAATATATTCAATTATGTAATGTAATTCATAATTATTTAATCTGCATGTTGCGACAAAAACTTAAGACATAAATATTTCACATCAAAAATTTATGATAAAGTTTAAGGAAAAAGGACGTGTGTTGCTGTAGCACTTAAGTTAGGTGTTGTCATATTTACATACCTGTTTAATGAAGAGTAATTTTGTTATTTTAGTATTTACTTAATATAAACATATGTGAGTGTGACAACACCCATTTTAAATGGTGTTAGCAACGTATATCATTTGACCAAAGTTTAAAAGATTGTACTTTTGTCCCTGAGATAAAGCGGAAACCTTGATTAAAAAAAGAGCTATAGACCACTTTTTTTTAACAATGATAACGACGATAATAATAACTTTATTAAAATAATCAAAGAAATAGTGATAATAGTTTTATTTGAAAGTTGAAACAATCAAAGAATGAGAAAAAACCAAAAAATGAAATGCATTTACACGTGGCTCCTCTTAATCCTATAATCCCAATTACCAAATCATCCTCAAATAAGCAATTCTTTCAACCTCTTTTATTTTTTTATCTTAATAAAATCTCCATAGTAGTTATCTTTCAATCTCATTGATGTGTCAATTCTTTTAATATTTCTGGCTCCCAGGAGTTTTTTAGAATTGAGAGAGATCAAGAATTTTAAATATATCTTGATGGTCAAGGGAGTATATATTATATCCCGGCTAATTAATCCCTTATCATATTAAAAGAAAAAGGAAAAATGAATGTGAGTAGGGTTAGTATCATTTTTCTTCGGGACAATTAACCAGCTTGACTAGGTGAATTCCAACGAGAGGGATGATATGTGGGATCGATGGTGAGGCCGAAGGTGTCGTTTTCAAATTTTCATCTACCCTGATGAGAGAAGTAGACGCTCCGCTCACCCTTATAGACTTTTTTTAAACACTATTTCATGCAATTTACTCTTTTAGGTTACATACACCCCTCTTATTCTCACCTGTGGTTGAGAAGATGACGGTGAAACCGAGAGAGACAAGTGGAGAATCAGTCTATATGATTTCCTTCACACTTTGCAAAGCTTTATGTGTGTCTATATATGTGTATGTATGTATAGCATGATATAGAAATAAAAGTGAATAGTATAGATGATTTAATTTTGTTGTGACATTAAAAGTGGTAGTAAACGTTGTCACTTGCTTTTATTGGGTGTACAAACTTAGGCTACGGCTTCCTGCCGCAAACAACAGAGAGAGCATGATTAAGTCCATCTGTCCATGTTTTAATTATTTAAATTATCATCAAATATATATATATATATATATATATATGTTTTGTATTAATAAGAAAAAAACAACTTACAACAGACCATGATAGGTTGACAATAACGTACGATGCGTGAAAGATGACACAATCATGTTTGAATACTTTATATATATGAACCTTCTATTATTACTCGCCTGTTATAAATTATATTATATATGTCTAACCTTAATCAATTCTTCTTTTAAAACAATACCCAATTTCGTGGGGGGAATCAATTATGGGAAAGGTAAGACGTAGACGTATAATGGTATGTGATGTAGACATGTCGAGCTACTATTTTAAGCTATCTAAGTTCGGATCGTTGAAAACTTGATTTATGTGCCATCAAGTCTTAACGAGCTAGAGCCTAGGCTAAAGCTTATTTAGTAAACGAGCCGAGTTCGAGCCTTGTTTTGTCTTTTAAATAAATGCATCTAAACAATACATGAAGATTGTCTTATAAGATTTCACTAGTCGGGCTGGAATTTTACCAAATTAATGATAGATTGAAAAGTGACAAAGACACATTAGTCAAACTTCATTTGGTTGCTTACATGAAAATTGATGATTGTGGTTGTATCATTTCCGCCAACTTTATACCTAACATGCATATATGTCCATGTGTTCCGTTTTCTTGAAATGTTTATCATTCAATGTCTTTTACAGATCCACTATTTTGATGTAAGTTCGGTGAAAAGTCTTAAAAATGTACGTGTAAATCTAATAGTCGTTAGGTAAACTTACATCTTAAATGGTTAAAACTAGTATATGTTACAACTAGAGAAGTGATTAAACTCCATACTCACACATATACATATACAGGAAAAAGTTTAAACGATAACTGTTTTCATCCGAGAACTATTTGTAACATCATTAATTACTCATTCGTAGGAGTATTTGGTCATTTATATATTTATCCGACAATGAATTGTGTCCGCGTACCCCTCATTAATGAGCTCTTACAGTTATTACCTATTAATTTACTTTAATCAAAAGTCAGGATTGGTTATCGCACTTCTCGTACGAAAAACAGTTATTGTTTGAAAATTCCCCTATTTACATATACATACCTATATATACATATACAGGGTAAGGTTCCTAGTGAGATCGAATACCTTCTCGAGGAGTACACGAAATACGATTGCAAAAATCAAGATTATTGTCAAAATTGCCTTCGTTATTTTTAATTCACACTTTCATAGTAACATAAAAATAATAAAATTTTTTAAATTATTTAAATAACAGATGTAAAAAGTAATGAATATAATATAGGGAAAAATTTGTTTTAACCCTTAAATTTTATATTTTAAAATAGTTTAACCCTTAAACTCTTTTAATGAATATTTTAATCCCTAAACTATCTCTAATATTTGATCAAATCCTTATTCTTGTTTAACCTAATTGTTTTAGTCCCCAACCTAATATAAGTTTACCTGCTACCGCCTAAACCCGAAGTTCACCATTTTTCCCAAGTCGATTGAGAACACAACGTTCAACACCATTGATTTTAGGCCCTAGAAACAGTTTTTGACACCATCGATTTGAAGAGGGCCAACCCGTGACTAACCGCATTGAAAAGGACCAATATGTTTTGACACCATCGCATTGAAGAGGATCGACACCATCACACAAAAACTCTCGATTTTGTTAACTTATTCTTTGAATGTAATGTAAGTCTTCTTCCTTATGATAGTAATGCATTTATTCTCTAATTAGTTCGACAGTTCCATCTAGGAGAAATTTGTCTTTCTCTTTAACTATATTCCAAGGTTTTTAAAACGATTTAAGACTTTGTTAGTTGTTATCTCATGTGTATTTCCTCAATTTAGCTGTAAAGTAATTAGAGGTTTAAAATGTTTATCAAATATGTTTAAGGATAAAACTATGTTTTAAAACTTTAGTAACTTGCTATACTAGATTAAGTGATTAAAACAATTAATTGTAACAACTTTAGGGGTTAAAACATTCATTAAAAAGTTTAAGGGTTAAATCATTTCTTAATACAAAGTTTAGGGGTTAAACCATATTTTACCCTATAATATATGCATCTATTTTGTGTAGATGCGTCATATTTTTATAGCCCTTAAATTAATATTTTAAGTGATCAGATATGTTGTTCCTGAAAAAATGTTCTTTGTTCATCATGTCTCTGTACATATGTATATATGTCATAGTTACACTTATTTTAGAGAGTACACGTAGAAACTAGCAAAAAATGAAAATTAATAAAAGTACTCTAATTTTCGATTTAAAATAATATAAAAACAATAAAATTTTAAACTATATTAGCAAACGGATATAAAAACTAAATAAATAGAGAAGATGCATTATGTGTTATTAATGACTCATCAATGAGAATATAATGAGCCTTTGTAATTATTAGCCACTGATTTATCTTAACCAAGAGCCAAAATTGGTTTTTGTAGTTATTGTATGAAAAACAGATCTTGTTAGAATTCTTCCCTATGGGAATGTTCATTTGAGAAACATTCTTATTGTGAGAACCAATCTTGACGCTTGATTAAAATAATAGTATTTCGGAAAAATCAATCATAATTCACGGTTGGTTAAATACATAAATGACCAAAATACCCTTATTAATATGTATATATAGGGAGAGTTTATTTGAGAGTCATCTTTATTACAAGTATCGTGAGAACCAATCTTAACAATTCATTTGATAAGCAAAATTCATGGATGGAGAGCGCGAGAAATAAAATGTGACGAGATGAATTAGATGCATTTATGGATGGATGATAGAAATTAAAAGAAAAAAAATTGGATGGTACAAGTTAATTTTCACGCTACTCGTAATAAGAATTATTATTGTTTCGAAAAATCTAGAATTTGGGGTAAAGAATGAGAGATGAAGAAAACTAACAAATTGGGATCACTTATCAACCACGAATTTGCTTAAGAAAATCACTATAAATGAGAAGCATGTGACTTATCGACTCTATAACCATTAACCAAGTAAAAACAAAAGAAGCTTTTCGGAAAGAAAAAAAAGAGAAAAAGAGTTAAAAACAAAATACATATCACTTTTCTACTGTATTTCTTATATATAATTAATAACAAAGTTTATTAGAAAACTATAAAATTGTCAAAATCCTTGATACAAAAGGGACAAAAAAATAAAGGTTGTAGATTTATGCCAAAGTCATTTTCCAATGCCAGGAAAGAGAACTCCAAATTAATGATGTACAATTCATAATGAATAAGGTACAAGTTACCCAAAAATGCATTGGTCTAAATTCAATAAGTACAGGTGTATAGCTCATGGAAGAGAAATGGCCCATATAAATACTTCTTCACCCAAAGCACACCTCATCCTACACCCACAATTCCACATCCACACAACTTGATCCTTTTTTCTCCTTTCATCTTCAACAATACCAAAAAGGGTCTTTGGGGGGTTTTCTTTTTCCCAACTTCAAGTATTCAAATACTTCTTCTTTGATCATCATCCAAAAAGGTTACAAGTCAAGAAAAGATGCATGGCAAAAGGTATGTTCATCGATCCTTCGTGTGTATACGGATTACCTTTGTCACGTAGACTCCTATACATACACGTATACGTTGTCAAATATGCATCTATTAGATGAAAACTTACTCTATCAACGATCATCAAAACCATGTTTCCACAAATGAATTTTGGATGTGTTCAACATTCAAACTGTGCTTTAAAATCTAGTTTTGATATATAGTTGTATGTATACACTATTGATCTTGTAACCTTAGTGTATTCATAAAGTAATTTTTATTGCTATATATTATACACGATATATATATATATAATAATGTAATATAATATTGGTGTAGATAGATGATTAATTTCAAATAAATTGAGAAATAAACATGAATTCAATGAAGGTGCATTCACTATTGGACATTTCTCCTTTGATTATTAATAAATATAAATAAGGACAATAAAAGGTTAATTTAGTAATTACAACTTTAACACCTGTTTTCTTCCAAAAAAGGAAAAGAAAAAAAGACGCGACTAGAAGTTTTTGACTAAGTTTATCACACTACAACAATATTTGGGCATGTTCATCACTACAATTAGAATAACTTTGAGTTATATATATATATATATATATATATATATATATATATATATATATATATACTAGCATTGTACCCGCGCAATGCTGCGGAATCGAATAGTTTTTCTTTTATAATATGCCGCTTAAAAAATGTAATGATATGTTATTCGCAAAATTTAATGTCACAAAAAAATTTCTTTAGCAACATGTCCCATTTTTTTCAAAATTTCTTTTATTTGCATAAACTATTTTATTAATTTTAAAAATAAAATCTAAAAGACATTACAAATAAGGAAAAAAAATCATATTTGTGAAATAAGAATAAAAAAGTTAATAAAATATTAGAAATTATGTTGTTATAGATGTATAATTATGTTTGTGTGAGAGTATATTTTAATTGAATAAAAAGTTAAAGTAAATTAGGAGGGAGATTGGAATGGTTAAAGATTGAGTGGATGAGATTAAGTTAAATAGAATGAAAGGCCAAGATGTTATTTTGATTGAATTTTAAGAAGTCTTAAAATTAAGGAGGAGAGAGAGTGTTAAATGCTTTATATAGTAGTATATATAGTATATATATATATGTGTGTGTGTGTGTGGAAAGGTTCATTTGAGAACCATTTTTATTGCGAGAACCAATCTTAGCTGTTCATTTTGGATAATGAAATTCATGGATGAAGAGCGTGGGAGGATTGAGTGTGGCAAGGTGCATATAAGGAATTCATGGGTGGCAATCCAATTGAATGAGAGAGAATTGGATGCTAAGATTGGTTCTCACGATTCTCGTATGAAAAATAGTTCTCATTTAAACTTTTCCTTATATATACATAGATCATGCATGTTTGTATTATTAATTAAGTTTCGTTCGACTTTAAGAGTGTATGGAATAAGGCTAATCACAAGCTTGTAATCCCATTTCCATCCTCGTCAAGCTCATCATGCCACTCTTGAGGGTGCGTGATTCCTTCGTCATACTTTTCTTGATGAAGGCTCGACGTTTATGACATGCCTAATCTTGTTTTGCAAGAAAATTAACATCGTGTAGTTTAAATGATGCAGTTGTTACTATAGAGTATTAGTCATAAGTTAGTCATGCTAATGTAACAATCAACCATATCAGTTACTACTAAATGTACTTAAAGAGCAACTCGCCTTCCATTCCTACCTTTCTACCATATCAATATCACAACATTTACCTTCTCTGTCTTTTATAATTGGTAATGCTCACATTTCAACCCAACATTTTCTTCATGTTTTTATTTAAAATAATACTTAAAAAGTAATTACATAAATATTAAAGTAAAAAAATTTAGAAATATAAGTTAATAAATTAAATCGATGCAATGAAAAAAAGAGAAAATAAAAAGCCTAAATCATTCCCGGCACAAACTCACCAATTCGGCAATTCATATACGTCATCTTTTAAAGAAATTATACTAAAACATCACTAAAATATAAATAAAACACTAAGATAATGATAGTCATTAATTTATATAAATTTAACTCAGAACCATTTATTTTATAAAAATTAAAATTTAATTTTGACTTTTTTTATTAAATTTGATTTAATTTGAATTAAAATTATTTGAAACTATTTCAAACATGACATTCTTAAACTTTAACTTGTCAAAATATCATATTTAATAAAATTCTTAGTTTTATCATTTTAAAGTATTTTATAATCATTTTAATTTTTTAATTAAACCAATAAATACTTGACCTGATTGCCCATAATTGTAACAATATTATCGATGACTTCTACAAATAATGCAATTATGTTTATTCGTATCATGATGTCATATTTTTAACGTCACGCCTGTCCCCCCCTCCCACCCCACCCTCCATCGCTAGCCTGGGGGTTGTTTCTGTCTATCACCATTTTTTAAATTCTTATTTCTTTTGTATTTTATAATTAATTATTATTTGTTTATCAATATTTAATATTTATCATTTTTAATATCAACCTGTGTATTACACGAACATTTAATCTAATTTGATAAAAATTAAAGTATAACTTATTAAATGTTTGTGCACACAAACCTATTCAAAATTCACCGAAAAATTATACGGGTGTTTGTTTTAGCTTAATATGAGCTTATATGTTCGGCTAATTTTTTATAAATTCGTCCTATTTTCTTATTTTAAGCTGTAATAAGCCTGTAAGTGAGAAAATAAGCCGAATAAATAAGCTTATTAAAAATAAACCGGAAAAATAAGCTTAACCAAACATCCCTTGAATGATTGTTTTTAGCCTTGGAACTCGTTCTTCCTCACAGAGGGCTTGGACACCCTCAGCTAGCTCCTCGCTAGTGTTCCGTGAATCCTGCATAACCACCTTAATTAGTGATCTTGCAACTACAAAATCTACTTGTATGTTTTGGGGATTTCTTAATTAAACATGAATTTTATTAAAAAAAATAAAGCAAAGATCAGCGTACTACAAGAAAATTTGCAAGTAGTCCAAAAGGGTTTGGCTACATATCTTATAAGAACAGCAAACTAAGAAATTTCAAAAGCAAAAACTCGATCGATCATCTATACAGTGCCACCACGAATACATCTAAGAACAGCATGATCATTCGCCCCCAATAAGTCAGGATCTATACCCACTTTAATAATGTTTCCCCAAACACTACTCTAAGACCTGCCTACCCTCTCCCTCCCCATGCATGACCCCTCCCCTTTGAAGCCATACATACTTTTAATAATGAAGATCCATAAAGCATCCTAAGACCATACGTTATGGTCTACCCGATGAAAGCGGGTATCATCGGGTACCCTTGGGAACACCAAAACGTGGAGATCGGGTATCACCAGCGAGTAAGGGTTGCGGGTATAGAGGTCGATTGAGAAGCCACCCCCACCCCCCTTCTCCAACGGTTTTTGTTAATATAAAAATTAAAAAAGTGGGGAAAGTTTGGGTAAGAAAATAGAATGTATAACACTTAATTTGGGTAGGGAGAAGGAAAGAAAAGAAGGAATGATGTGACGCTGATATGACTTTAAGTAAGAAAAAGAAAAAGGAAAGATATAACACATGACTTAAGACTCCAAACATTCAAACTCCCGAACTCGAAACTAGAAAGGATATTACTCTATTTAACCCATGTCATAGAAAGTGAATTTTCTCCCGACCCCGGCCCTCTCCAAAAAATTAATCATACATAACAGGACAAGAAACAGAGAAAAATAATACTATTTTCATTAGAGTAAGTCGACCCCCAAAAGAAAGATAGCGGGCCTTTCACGATGATAACCTTGAATATTTTTTGAGGTTTATTAGAAAATAAGCTTATAAAATAAAGTTTTCTTTAAGTAGTGCTTAAGAACTATAGGATTTTTTATTTTTATTACTATCTTTAGCTTTAACATGGTCTTTATCCTCTGTTCGACCTAGTTTTATTAAATACACCTATAAAGTTGTGTTCAATAAAGTTTATGTAAAAACATACCCCTAAACTTTTAATATTTAATCATAAGTGATTCAGTATATAATTACATATGATTTGAAAAAGCATTACATATGAATTACGAAAATACCACTTTGCTCAAAATTTTAAAATATAATCTGGACAATTTATTCTATGGATCCAAAGACTAAAATTAGTTCTTTAGGACTATAAATAAAGTATGAATTATATTGAACATCATTCTGAAACTATATAGAACTACAAGTTTTAAATTAACAATTATTCCTCAAACTTTTGATTATGTGATCATTTATTTATTAGATAATGAAATAGTAGTAGACTACACTTTGAATAATCACAAAAATACTAGGCGGTTTATATTAAATTTTTTAATTTAAAGAGATTTTAGAAATTAATTAATTAATTCTATAGATTCCCAAAAGGGCACACAGAAAAAAAATGAGTAGGCGGTGGGGGATGATGGTCAAAGTCAATGGCCGACAGTAGACCTATCGGCACATGCTCACTCGCCTGAACAGCATTGCCTTCCGACGACCGCATTAAGGCGGTGGTGGACCAACCGCCGGCATCATCACCTACTATCATACTCACATTTATTGGTAAGGATATCGAAGGCTTTAATAAGCTAGGATTAATATAAATATAGAAATAATTATTTGTACCTAAAAATGAACTAAATTCGTAATCGTATATCTATACTACTATATAAATCATTTAACATCCTCTCTCCTTTTAAATTTTAAGACTTCTTAAAATTCAATCAATATAAAATCTTGACCCTTCATTTAAAATTCAATCAATATAAAATCTTGACCCTTCATTTAATCTAAATTAATCTCATCCACTCAATTTTTAACTATTTATTCTCTCCTAATTTACTTTAACTTTATTCAAAATATATATTCTCTCATACTAACACAATTATCCACCCACATCAACATAATTTTTAAAATCTTATTAACTTTTCTTTTTATTTCATCAGTATAAATCTTTTTTCTTATTTTATTGTCTTTTAGAATTTATTTCTAAAATTAATAAAATAGTTAAATGTAAATAAAAGAAAATTTGAAAAAAACCCGGACATATTGCTGTAGAGAACTTTTTCGTGACATTGACTCGCGCGAATAACATATCATTACATTCTTGAAAGCGAAATATTGTAAACCAAAAACTATTTACCGCCGTAGCATTGCGCGGGTATGATGCTAGTCTTCTTTAAAAAAGGTTATTTTCGTCGGATCAACCAACCACAAGTCTAGAATTCTTTAGATTCGAACTTACAACGTCCGGAATCCGGACTTTAGATTTGAACCGGCACTTCGCCTTAGTTCCTTTATATTCTGAAGGTTAACTTTGTGCTCCCAAGTTTAACTTTAGTAAGAAAGGAAGAGATTTGAAACGAAATAAAAGAAGTTGTGTGTTTCCAGAGTTATTTTAAGAAGTGAAATGAAATGATTTGTAAGGAAAGTTTGGTAAACTTTATTTCCTAAACTTTTCTCTAAAAATGGGAGAATTAGGAAGGAAAATAACTACAAATCTTTATGATTTTTCGTAAGTGATTAAATTACCTTTAATCATAATAAATAATTTTGAAAAATAAGGGTATTATTATAAAATGACAAATTTTCTTTCCTTCCCCTCCAATTCGAGAACATAAAATTATCTTCTTTTTTTTCTAACTCGGGAAAACGGAAAATCATAATCATTATCCATTTTTTTCTTTTTTTCTCCCATTAATTTTCTTTTCATTCCTTGATGTATCTCGAGTAAGAGCGTCTATTAACTATCCACCATCAAATCAAAATACATATTTCCTTATCCTTTTTAATTTTTTATTATTCTTATTATGCTGACATACATGAAGTTTGTCTTTTATTATTTTTGTGAAATTTAAATTAATTAAATTAATAAAGTTGCAATTTTTGGAAGGATAATCATGTGTATGCATACCACAAAACTAATTTTGTATTCAAAATTTGAAAGTTTGAAGTGTGTTTGTTTGTGTTGCTTCAATTTTGAAACACTCCACGTTGGTGTTCAAATCGATCCGACACACTTGATATAGGTAGGTAGGTAGGTATGTTTGAGTGAGTGAGTGAGTACAAATCTAAAACACTAATGAATGTTGGTACTCAAGTCTAAACACATATTCATGTTTTTCAAGAAGACATTTCAAGAACACGTCTTCAAAAACACAAGAATATATTTAACGAATTAGTTACTTTATAATTATAATAACAATAACAATAACAATAATAATAATAACCGATTGAAAGCCAAAATTCAAAAAAAAATTAGCGTGCATAAATAAATAACTAATATACTAATTTAAAATTTTACGACGGGGAAATGTAACGCACGAGGATGGTTAAGTTTACGGCGGCGAATGGTGGTAGAGTTTAATGTTCATTTAGAACGCCAAGAACACATGAATGATTGTATATGAAAACAACATTTTTTAACGTAGAATAAATTGTAAAATAATATTTTTTTTTTGTTATTGTATACAACAAACTTTAAAAAAAATAATACAATAATTTTTTAAAAACTCTTACATTGTATACAATATCTAATGTGGAATATTCTAGGCAACTGGTAAACTTTAAAGATTTTTAGTTATTTATTTTCTAAATAATTATGTTCATCTTATTCTTTGTCCTTAAACTAAATCTGGAACATTGAACCAAGAATAATGAATATGAACAACAATGAAGATTAAGAATAAACCCTAATATGTAAATAAACACTAGATCTTGAACATTGATCAAGAAAATTTTAGTTGAAGAAATTGAACAAACCCATATGAGGAAATCGATTCACCCCATCTGTAACAAAAAACTGAAAACTAAATCTTTAGCAAAAATCGCATATGTAACACACAACAATAAGACATGAGACGGTGATGGTCTGTATGAAGGCTACGGTGGTGGTTGGCTATGAATTGATCCCTCAAACTCGACAATGATCAGCAACCATTGCCACCTAATTGTAACACTGAAAATCTCAAACAATTTTTTTAAATCGCTGCGGAAGCGTCTACTAATTTTCATACACACAAACACCCACAAAATATAAAAAACTGTTTAGAAAATACAGTATCCATTTGTGTTATAAAAGATTTACAAAACACGGTTTGTCTCTATTCAAAACACAATATCAGAGCGTTGGTCAAATTTCCCTTCCCACAAACACAGTTAAACAGCTGTACGCACCAAACCTGCAAAAAGGAATCAATTATGGGGAATTAACACAAAGCTAAGTGAATGGAAGCTACAAACAAACAATCATCAACGAATATCCGCAATCAATCAATAACTGATCACACAAACAGATCTCACACAGATCTCACAAACAGATCTTACAAGCCACACAAATCTAGAGGACCGACGGTTCTGCAGAACCTGCAACCGATGCGAGCCAAAACAAAGGCTTACCAATAGCTATTTGCTACTTGGTACAGTTAAAGCTCTTTAAGTTGCAACAAATGCATCAAAAGTTCTAGAACTATGCAACCAATAGCAGATAAGCCCAACCCAATAACACACGTTAGCTGACCTCCACAACCATGTACACATACCATTAACCATACGTAAAGGTTACACTGCGTGCACATACCATTAACCATGTACACGGGTCACACACACCATGTGTACATACCATTAACCACGTACACAGGTTCACAACACACAAAGAGATCTCAAAGATCAAACAACAGATAAAGGCAATCAACAGAACTCAGACTAAACAGTCCATCAAAGCATCAATATCTCAAAATCAAGTAATCCATAACAGTTACCACCAACACCACCCGTGAGTAAACCTCCACTCACCTGTGTCCTCAATCGCACTTGCTCAGTTGTCTAATGTCACTAAGTCTTCGCAGTTCCTGAGAATACAACATACCGAAATCAGTCTCGATTCATAAATATATATATATTCACATATATTTATTTCAAGTATTCCCACATACAACAACTTAGATTCACATATAATATAAACATAAAATATACAATCCAAACGAAATAACAAACAACACTTTAATTTCCTGAATTTACGTGGACGCGTCACGTCCAAGCCCTTGACGCGTCGCGTTGGGCTTAGAATGGCCACTTCGAACCAAGAAGACTTAGAGCGGACCACTTCAAGCCATGAAGGGTTCGAGCGCCCAACACAACACTTCGAACTAACTTCAAACGGCGACTTCGAATGGTGACTTCGAATTCGAAGTCCACGAGGAACGCGTTGCGTTCCTTAATATAACACGTCGCGTCGCGTTGTCTTCCAGAACCCACCTGCAACTTTTCTTCATCTTCTAGCTTCATACAAACTCCAAATCACACATACAAAACTGGAATTTGATTTCTAACATTTCTAAAACTCATAATAACTTCATATAACATGCATACTATCACCAAGGATTCATCAAATCCATTCAAAATCACAAAATCATCAAAACTCACTTGCTTAAATCGAGCTTTAACTCATCCATGGAGTTCTTCATGTTTTCAACCATAAAACCCAATAACATGTAATAAAACAATCATATATCATGCTTAAAATCAATTAGAAACACATACCAATCTTCAAACCACCAAATCTTTGCTTTCCAAATTTTCAAGTTTGTAAAGTTTCTTCAACTCAAAGCAAACACCCACTAACACACTTTCACGAGCATGATAATATGAGGAGGTGACTTTTTCTAAATCATGTATATCCATACCCACATAGGCACATACTCATCATTTTACAAGCATGAGGTGGAATCACCTAATTCATATACATACATCCACACATACACATACCCACATACATACATACATCACAATCAATTTAACAATTGATTTATCAAATGATATATACTATACATTATCATTTTCTAGATAATCCAATTAATTAATTAATTCAAAACTATGCAAATGTATATGATTATTCTTATTTTGTTGAGTATTTTACGTCTTACGGAGTTTTATTACTAATCCCCAATGAGTTTGAAGAACATCAAATTCTCCTTTAGTATCTTTTCTTACATGTCTTTCTTGTCAAGTTAGACATGTTTATATACTCATTTAAAGCGTCAAAAGTGGTGTCGTATACCAATTGGCGTATGACAGCCATGTATTATTAAAAATAGTAAAACCAAGTTGCCTCGTACAATTTAATCGTTGTTCACAATATTTAATGTGCTCGAGAATAGGTTCTATAAAGTAAATAGAGATATCTTCGACTATTCGGAGAAATAATTCCTTGCACATTTGAAATTTGTGTTTAAAAAAGTTAGAAGGCTAAGTAGGAGTATTGAAAAAATAATCTTGCACCAAATGTTCACGAGCACCGGCTCGATCTCTACGTATGGTCTCGGTGGTGTTTTTCTTTTTGCTGTGAACTTCCGACCTCTTTTTTCAAAAACATTTGAGCACAAACCCATTCGAACATGCATTTTCGACCGAAGAAATCCTTCACAAATAATAGCGAAATTGCGACGGCTTATTGATAGATACAAGACATGAAATCACAATAACCACGTAATCAATATTAGTGACGAACTAGCGAGGGTCATGTTTTGCGACCGAAAATCGGATGCTAATATATAATGAAAATTAGAAAAATATGTAATTAATAGACCTGTAACAAATGCGACGGGAAACAAATTAAATGAAAGTGTCAGTCGGAAACCTGAGCAAACCAAATATAATCTTATAGCGTAGAAATGTAAAATTTATATCTCTAAATGATCCATCGCAAATCCAACGCAAAAAAACATTAAGTAAAGACGGAAACAAATCACTAATAGCATCCTTCACAAAACCGATATAAAATGTATTTTTTTTGATAAACGAAACGACCTGCGTAGGCGTATAAACTTTTTAAATTAAAAAAAAGACACAAGTTTAGATCCATTACAAACCACCTAAATATTCAACATTTATAAATTCATCTTGTTTCTTAGATATATGGTTATAACTTTGGTGTTGTAAGATGTTTTATTTGTGTGTGATAGACACGATTATGTGCGTTTTCATACTGTTTATATACACGTTTGTAGATAATATGATTGATTTGTGACAGAAATCCCCAACAATAAAAACGCAAAATTAACTAGATGTAGGTTTAACGACAAATTTGAGATGGCTACGAAGCATTGCTACATCAATTAAATTTGTGGCAAGTAGCCGATGGAAAACAGTTGAGAGGTATCCGAAACAAACTGAGGAAGCAAGCTTCATATATACGCAAATCCGTCGCAAAAGGAATTAATTAAATAACAAATCGAAACCATTTATTGAGAGAATCCGCCAGGAATCTGTCGCAAAATATCTTTAGTGCTGGATTAGCGAAAGAATTTTCCTTGGCAAATGACCCTTTGTGTTGTAGTGGGCGCATTGTTTCTTGAGTTTTTTGTGTATAAAAAGTAGATGACGTGATGAAGTACGCTCTCACAACGATGATTGTGTGATAACCAACGTGGTAGAGAAAAAACTAATATAACACGACGTAACAGTGTTACGGTGTAAAATGATACCAGCCCTAGTTAGTTAGTTACATTAATTATCATGAGCAGTAATACAACGAAGTACAAGGTAATCTACTGTAACATATATGAATTAGAATGTGAGGAAGTTGACCCCTTGTTTTATGTCACATGACATAAGTTTAACTTGTAGGGTGATTTGTCGGATGATGCACCATTAACCTTTTCATTTAGATTCATATAAAGGCATATATATGTGTGGTTGCCTCTATCTTTGTTGATCATGTTGTGGGGTCAGGACTAAGGTCAAAACAAGAACAACGAGGAGGGGCCGGTGAATCATTGTTGCCTTCCTTGGTGGTGGGGCAGCAGGCGGGGGCATGGAAGAAAAATTGGTAACAATCTCTCTCGTCTTTTAGAGGGACAGTAGTACGGTTAGATTATGGGGAACGGTGGGATATATGTGGTGCTGCTGGAACACCATCTGCCCGTCTACCTTCTATTCCTGTAATATATATACATATATATATATATATATATGTATAATGTTCAGATGAGATTTGCATATCGCTAGGATCGATGGCCACTCTCACATTATTAATTATTTTTTCTTTTATAAGAAAAGGATAGTGAAATAATAGGGTAGAATGATGAAAATTATGAAATATTATTGGGATAGTAGAAAGATTAAAGAGGTAGGAGAAAAAAAGGTGATATATATAACAAGTAGGATAATATATAAGTGTTAAGTAATTTCTTGAATAAAACTGACTTTGTAATGTGTTTAATAATGATCATGAAATATTCTATTGATAGCTAATTTGGCTCTGAGTTGAACCCCACAAACTTACATGATACCGGAACAAGATTCACTTGCGGTTGGTCAAAAGTCACCCGATCTCCACGTAACCCATAAGAATCCACATATTAGGCACGAAAAAAACCACACGTGAGGGGACATGTTGAGTAATATCTCACATTAAAAGAAAAATAATTTTATAATATGTTTAAGAGTTATAAGCTACTTTACTTATGTTTAATTGGTTTGAGTTATACAAACTTACAATAAGAAGATTATAACTTACAAAAGTATCTAGTTGTTAAGACTTATAATATATTAACTTTGTTTTTTCGTATAATAAGTAAATATAACTGATAATTATAGAAAAAATCTTGAAATCAGAACATTACATGTGTTCATTTGTAGATGACTAAAAAGGCATAATTTATTTTCTTGTGAAACGATAGAATTAGATCGTGTATATATACAAATTCACTATATTAGTATTTTGTGTACGTGTGTTCTTTTGCTTAAAAAAACCAAAGGCATCATTAATTACAATTTGTGATTGTGTATTAGATATATTAGATTAGAAGTTCGGATGATATACGAATTGGTTTAAAAAATGATAAATATTAACATTAATAAAAAGATATTAAATAATTATAATATAGGAAAGAAATGTGAATTTAAAAAGATGATAAATAATAGGAATTTAAAAATAGTATGCCCAAATATTAAAGAAATATTTATTTACTATACGGTTTAAAAATCAATCAAATGATTTAAAGATGTTCAATTAAAAAATAACTAATGAATCAAATGATTAAAACACTTTCATAGCCTAAATGAATGTCAAATTTATTTTCTTTTTCTATAGTGAGACAATATATACGAGCATATCTCAAAATAAAAAAAAGTAAAATTTCACAAAGAAATAAATAAATAGACTTTGACAAGGTTTATGTTATATTGATTTTTACTATACTACATTAATACGTGTGTAGTAGTAAAATAATGACTAGGTATAAAATTGATTTTAGTGATTTACTTTACTAATTAGTTATAAATCTATTAACATATTACCTTCTTTCTTATCTTCATTTAAAATTAAAATTGGATTCTAACTTTTAATTAAAAAAAAGCCAAAATAGAATTTTAATTTTTATAAAAATGGATGGTTAAGATTTGATCATTATAATATCCATTTATCTAAATCAATACATTAGGATAATTTAATAAATTGTATTCATGTTAATATTTTATTTAAATAAGAAAAAAAACAAGGGATTAATAAAAAAATAATTTATTTTTGAATAAAGGTTTATTGAAAATAAGTTGTGTATGTTTATACCTTGAGACCAAACACCCCCCGGGTAACGATCACCGTACTTGCAACTCTCAAAGGTAGTTTATGATACATCACCTTCTTCTTTTGTCAGAACCCAAATATTCGATTTCAAAGTCCAGAAATCTTTCATCTGTTTTCTAATAATATATGCATATATTTTTCTTAAAATTCAAGCTTCATGAATCAAGAACACCGTCATTCTCGCTCAAGGAATCGCAGCTCTGAGGTACATTAATTAATTTGCTTCTACTTCATTACCTTACACACAACCACCGCCAAAATATATAAATCAATCACTTGTTTCGTCCGATTCCAACCATAATCAACTTATTCGCTCTAGAAATTCTAGCGGATAATCACATGAATTGGTTGTACAAGACGGCAGTAAGATCTGTGAAGTTTTTCGGTGTTGGTTGTGTGTTGTTGCAGTTCAGATTTCTACTTTAATAACAACTGCAGAGCTGTTTTTTTTCTTCTTCTGATGAAAAAAATGTTGTTTCGATTGTACGTGATTGCAGCTGTTGTGGCCGAGAATCGTTATCCGGAAGTGGCTCACTAGTTCTTCTAAAAGTTCTGAATACGGCGCCGATCCGGAGGAGGATGATAGTACCTACGAAACGGAGGGCGAAGGTCAGATTTGGTTGAACTCTATATCTCTGAACTGTAACTCAAAAGCACCTGCTAGTCCGGGAGTAAATTTAGATTACATATGCATAACTAGTATAATACATACCAGATTTGTCACATTCAGGTCTTGTTAATAAGAAAGTGAGTTTGGATGATATATATGACAAAATAATTGATATGGAAGGCGGTTCTTTTATAGAAGAAATTGATTCATCTACAGAAATTGAATGTTTCACTAACTTGTAAGATAACTTCAATGGAGGGTGGGTGTTGTAACGTATGTGGAAGAATCACCTCCCGATTGATATAGACCCAATTTAGGGGGTGTTTGGAATTACATTGTGTTTTTAGAAAGTGTCTTCTCCAAAACTGTGTTGTCAGGCAAAGAATAGCCTATAGATTGAGTTGTTTTGTTTTTTTGCTTTTTGAAGGGTAAATGGTTTGCTGTCATACCATATTGATTCTCCTTGGTTGAAACTGAAAACTAAATGGGAAACAAGAATTCTTGCATTTACCATTTAATGTGAGCTAATTTTAGAAACTTATTTATATGCTCTCGGAATGATCTGTATTATTTTGTTTCAACAGAAGAGTCATATGACTGGCCAACAGAATCGCGATTCAAGGATAAACAAGGAGATGATTTCCAGAACGATCCTAATGGTAAAAAGATTAATTCGTCCTTTCTTGGTTATGCTTCTAGAGAAGTAGATACAATTACAGTCATAAAATCTTGCAAGATGTGTTTAGGGTTTTCGACTAGATTAACACTTTGATCTGTACGCTTTTTGTTGCCTTCCTCTTAACCTTTGATGCTTTGAGTGAATCCAGGAAATGACTCTACAGGGGGCACTTGAAACTAGAGGTGGCAATATGAATGGTTTGATAACGGGTCAAAATGGGTCGGGTCAGAACAAGGCGGATAACGAGTAACATAAACAATAACAAATAATAGCAAAAAAGATCCAATTAACACAAATAGTATAACAGTTATCACAGGGTGGGGGCCTGA
The DNA here is from genome assembly GCA_038502395.1 of Dittrichia graveolens. Taxonomy (NCBI): domain Eukaryota; kingdom Viridiplantae; phylum Streptophyta; class Magnoliopsida; order Asterales; family Asteraceae; genus Dittrichia; species Dittrichia graveolens. Next base: position 96,252,130 of record JARJIL010000004.1, read on the forward strand.
CCAAAAATTATAAAAGCTAACACTTAATGGGCTTAATTTACGGGGGGAACCCCTCCTCCCCCTTCCCCTTCCTTCTAAACAAGTGCATCTGCCACTGATTTAAGAGACCACATGCTTCATTTATCTTTAAAGAATGATACCACATTATGCCAATACAAATTGAGTTAAAGATTTAAGCACTCTTGAAAATGGTCGTAACATTATTTATGTAAGTCAATGCATTAATTTAACTCAGTGGCCTTGTACTTTGCTTATCTTTAAATAATGCTACCAAACTAGGCCTCTATTTGTGCATGCTCAGAAAAGGTCTTCAACTCATCAAGAAATATTCATGATTTATTTAATCATTTTGATTGCTAGTCCCAAGTCATATCTGAAGTAAATGAAAAAAGAAGCACACTTTGAAGCTTATATTTCTCTTGAGGGGAATCAGTTGTCACTTATCTTCATGAATTATTATTATTATTATTTTTTTTTTTGTGTTTTAAACTTTATTTCTGCGCTTATCTTAGTAAAATTATTCGTATTTACGACTTGTGGGAAATTTAAATTTATGGCATAACATCATCCAATTTGATAATTTTTGGTCCGTGCTTATTTTTTTGTCTTCAGGAGCATTTCGCAGGTCAAGACGAAGAAAGTCGGAGACATTTAGAGCACAGTACATTGATGCAAAAGAACTCAAGTACTGTGCTAGCCTTCCTTGGATCTCAAACGGGATTTACAAATTATATCTGCATTATTTGGCTATCATTAATATCAACATGTTTGATCTGATACTGTATACTTTTTCTTGCTTTCTTTAATTTGTTTTTCTAGAGTATCTGTTAACACTTGGAATGTTGGAGGGAAACTTCCACCAGAAGACTTAGATATTGAAGACTGGCTTGATGTTGACAATCCTGCTGACATATATGTGATTGGGTAAGTCTTTCCTTGTAAATAGTTTTTCGTTGCTAACTACAACTATGAACTCGGCTTAATCATGAATTTACTTCCTACTTATATGATCATATACATGCCAAAAAAACTGAGCTTACAAACTGTAGTTGCCAATAGTTGATTAATTCCCATACAGTTTTCAGGAGATTATACCTTTAAATGCTGGCAATATTTTTGGTCCTGAAGATAACCGTCCAGTCCCAATATGGGAAAACATCATTCGTGGAACACTTAATAAAGTTCAAGTTGAAAAGACTAAATTCAAATGCTACAGTAACCCTCCTTCCCCATCAAGGTTTAAGCCATCTGATGATGCTCCTGATATAGAAGATGAAGTGGTGCTTGAAAGTGATAGTGAGGGTGAGGAGGAAGTCCACCCATTGAATATTGATGACCTCATGGATGGTCCACCTGTGCAAAATGGTAATTTGAGTACAGTTATGAGTATGCCAGCTGAAGGAGACTCGGAGAAACGTTTTTCCTCTCAAAAAACACTAGACAGAGTAAACTGCTTTTCAGTTCAAGATCATGAAGAAAATGTAAAAGAATTGGTTTCAGGTAATAGTAAAAAGTTATCCAGAATACTTAGCGGGACCGAAAGGATAGGGTTGTCTTGGCCCGAGCCACCATTAGATCTGCTGGCTCAGTGTGTATCAGAGAGACCAAACCAACACCCTTTGAAAACTGTTAAGTCATTCAAAGCTTGTAAATCTTTCAGAACCTATGCTTCTTTCCAATCATATGACAATAGAGTCATACCAGAAGAACTTTTTCTTGGAGATCTGGACCTTGATTCCACCATGTACCGTAAAAGAAGACCTGCATATGTAAGAATAGTAAGCAAGCAAATGGTTGGCATATGTATCACCATATGGGTTCGTAGACACTTGAGGAAACATATCCAGAATGTGCATGTGTCAGCTGTTGGTGTTGGTGTTATGGGGTACATTGGTAACAAGGTCTGTCTGCTCGTCTGTTTCTGGACTAGTTTTAGGATTTTCTGCAATTCAATTCCTCTACTTTTATGTTTTATGCTTATTAGGTTGTTTGCAGGCAGGCATGTATGTGCTACTTGAGATAATTATTTAATAAAAATATGCACACACTTGATGCATGTATGTATGTCTCTTTCAGGGGTCTATATCAGTGAGCATGTCAATATATCAGACACTCTTCTGTTTCATCTGCAGTCATCTAAGTTCTGGTGAAAAGGACACTGATGCAATTAAAAGAAACGCAGATGTTCATGAAATACATAAAAGAACTCGTTTTAACTCAGTTTTAAACCCTACTCTCCCCAAAAAGATAGAGAATCATGAGTAAGTACTAAACGGACATCTCTTCTTTTAACTTGGATTTTTTATTTCTCATAAGCACACATGCACTTTGATTACAAGTAACAAGGTTTAATCTTGAATTTGTTGACCATAACTGGAATGAGCTATTTCAGCATAACTGTTGCCCACAATCCGGAAATAGGCCTTTACTTTACAGATCCCTTAGTTATAGGGCCCTCAATCTGCCACTTACACATCATTTCTTCTTGCTAGTTTATTCTTATCATCCTATTCTTTCTGAATGTAGGCTCACATCTAATTTACTTGTTATTTCAGTAATAATTTTAACTGTACAAATTATGTTTAACTGGGGCCGGTGCTGTAATTTTAACACAAAAGTTGCAGGCTAGTTTGGTCCTGACTGTTTTCTAACAAGTTTTTATATGTTCTTGTGGTAGTCTCAGCTGAAAGAACCTGATACATGGTTGTTTTCTGATGGTAAAGCATTAGGAATGAACATGCTGAAATTTTTGGCAATATTGCTCCCATGTAGTAGTCCTGAATAAGAACATCATATCATAGACTGATCTAGTGTAGTGTGTAATTGTTCTGATAGCTCGCTGAATGCTGGATTATATCAAAATTTCTGTTCTTTTCTGTTGTTTGAAGCTCTTCACTTTCCTATTGTTTCCAGTCGAATGATCTGGTTGGGTGATCTAAATTACCGTCTCAATTTGTCATATGAGAAGACACGCGACTTGATTTCCAAAAATGACTGGTCCAAGTTGTTAGAGTGTGATCAGGTGAGTTGGTAATCTTCCTTGGATTCTGAAACTATTATCCTGTTGATTACAAGTTTATGTTTTGCTGCAAACTAGCTATTAATTTAAACAAATATGAGTTTTTCTATCTACATAAATTATGCAAAAATTTTGCTTTTTTTAACCTCACATACCCCACCCCTCTTTCTTTTGTAACATTATTGCTACCGATGCCTTAGTTAATGAAGGTGGTGGCGATGGAGGCAGCAATGGCTAGGGTGGAGGCCACAGTGCTGGTTAAGAAATAGAAATGAAAGATAATTTATGTATATTCAAATGGATTGACCCATGTATTGATCTGCCTAAATGGGTCAAGCGCTTACTGGATTGATCCGTTGGGTCTTGTAAATTGATTTTGGATCGGATGAGATTTAGATCAAAAGCTCGGCCCATTGCAGGCCTAAATTGCCTTTTGCTATTTCAATGTGGCTTTGCATATGTACACATACTTTAGACCAGCTATTAAGTGGTAAAAAGATCTCTAGGTAGTCATAGAAAACTTATGCATGTTCGTGACTTTCGGGTCTTTGCTTTGATTAAAGTAGCAATTAAAGGATTATATATGTATGTATACTCCCTAACCTAACTACGCACTTAGCTTGGGTAATAGGCTTATCCAATAAGCTCCAAATCAACTAAGACCATGGTGAGATGATACTGTTAGTACACAACCTAGTACTTTATAAGTTGCTCACACTTTATTTTTAACTCTGATATCTGTGGGATGTGATTTTATCAGAATATATATGGTTGGAGATGAAATTTTTTAGCAACTTTATAAGACCTTTTGGGTTACTGGTGAATATTCACTTAAACTAACATGTTGCAGCTTTCTCGTGAGCTAAGAAGAGGTCGTGCATTCGATGGATGGTCAGAAGGTGTTTTAGATTTTCCACCAACTTATAAATACGAGCAAAATTCAGAAAAATACTATGGTGAGGATCCTAAAGTTGGAAGGCGAACTCCAGCATGGTACACATCTCAAATTAAGCTCCTTATGTTTTATTTTTATTTTTTATTTCTTGTATCATTTTTTAGCTACATTGATCTCAAAAACACATTTCCCACCCACATCTTCACTTTGATCTGCATTCTTTTCTTTTTATTATCTGCGTTCTCATTTCTGTTATTGCCGGTTGAACTCTGCATATTGTGAATCTTTTTCAAGTTTATTTTCCTCAACATCACTTGTTTAATTAAATGAACCTCCAATAACGACTTCAAAAAAAGGGGGGGGGGGGGGGGGGTTGTATGGAGCAAAACAAAATCTATCAATTTGATCTGCAATGTCGAAACTGCCCTTTGCCACTTTGATTATGGGAATCTTAGTTGCCCATACGAGCCTTTCTTTATTTTACTATTGTATTTGTGGATATGGGCGTCTTGTATTTATATAATGCATGGCCCTATGTGTTGCTTTCAGGTGTGACCGTATACTTTCGTTTGGGAAAGGAATAAGACAGCTGGGCTACAGAAGGGCTGAACTTACGCTCTCGGACCATAGGCCCGTGAATGCATCATATATGATAGAGGTTGAAGTTTTCTCTCCAAGGAAGCTACAAAAGGCCCTCACATTCACTGATGCAGAGATTGAAAATGATGATATCATTGTAGAAATGGGAGTAGCTGGTGGAATTAACTGCTTAAGCATAACGGAGGTTAGTCATCTATTATCTCTAACACACCATGATTAGGTGCCACCAATATAAATAAATAAATCAAGAAAATGCCCGTTTTTTTTCTTTTTTGAGAATCATGGTTTTAATTTTCTTGCTTTTGTATTCATACTGGTCATAGGTGCCACCAATATAAAAACAACCGCTTGCATTAATCATGCAAGGATTAGCCGGGGGGATTTTAATACAACAATAAGGTCTTTTAACAGTGTTTGGGATTAGTGAAATAAGTTTTCTAGAATAAGCAGTTTGAAGTTGCATATTTCGACAATCAATAAGCACATGACGGTTATTTCTGGAGGCAGTCTCTCTACTGGGATAGGTAGAGAGGTACCGACTACATCTTACCTACCCATACCCCGCTAAAACGGGATTGGGTATGGTGGTTGTTGTTGTGGTATATAAGTAGATAACATGTAAGAAGTAAGCATGCCAAACACTCAGAAACATATTATAGTTTCCAACAAACATGACAATTACGCGAAGTTTTGTTTCATTGCAGGATCCGTATTGGTAGTAAACAGAGATTCGAAGTCAAACATGTGGTTGAGTTGACTTGGACATTTTGGACTCGGGAAGGTTTTCTTTTACTCGTGACGTATGTTACACTTGAAGTGTCATTGATGGTCCTCAAAAATATGCATGTGCTACTTGTGTGTAAATTAAGGGGTGTTGCACATTTTTATTGAAACTTAGGCTAGCAAAGAAATATCACCATCAATAATTAATTAAGGGAAATGTTATTTGCACTCTATTGCTTTTAGTGTACTTAAAATAACCATTTTTTTATAAAAAAAAAATAAATAAAGTGCAAATAACATGTTTCCTGGTAGGTTTTGGTCGGAAGTTTTGTTGATGTTGTTGTTGGTGGTGGTGGTGGTAAGGCGGGTGATTATTTGTGTATCATGGTTTTATTAGCTAGTGAGAAACGATACGTGTGTCCTGATTTAAACATCGTGGTTGTAAATGTTTTAATCGCACGATGGTTATTTTAGTTTAGTAGAGGCCTCCGTCCGTCCGTGCCAATATTTTGATGACGATGAGTTGTTGGTTACGTTGTTTTTGTATCTTGTATTTGTGAAATTCAAGAAAATAAATATATAAAGACTACTACTTTAATGGAGAGTTGTTGCTCATTTCCTTTCCTTTCCTAGCCTTGCTTTAAACTTGTGGGGACCAAACCGATCGCGAACCAGAATGTCTTCATCGAGGATCCAACAGGCCGGCAGACTAACGGGAATTGTCCTAGTCAGGGTTGTTTATCTGAGCTTGAAGAAAACCAAGCAAGCAACCCGTAATAAGTTTGTTTAAAAATATCATGTGTTGTAAAAGTTACGTGTTTGTTAGTTAGGCACCAGTCAAAGTACGTGGGTCTTTCCCTTGATTTCTACTCCACCCAAACCCAACACCATAATCGACCCAACATCTCCACTTATTCCTTTGAGTAACACTAACACATCGAAAGCGATTTGTACACGATAATATTTTACAATACATAATAATTATGACACTTATACTTTTAAAATCTTATTGTTAATTATTTCTATCTATGTGTTTAATGGTATAATTGTCCAATCAAATTCTTTGTTTTGTATGACAAAATATTGTTGTTTACAAATTAGGGACGGATCTAGAACTTCTGTTGACTGGTGACCCCATATAATAACAACAATAAAATTAATTAAAATTGTGGGTGTTATTCAAGTTTTTTTTTCAGGTTTCCAGTTAATCGGACCGGATTAACGAGGTTTCAGTTGTTCCGGTATTTTATGGCCAAAATTTAAAACAAAACACAACTTATATGAAGCACTGTTAATTAAATTTTTGTTTTAAAGGTAAACTTAAAAGTATAAATCGAATATTGAACTATCTTATAATTTTTTTAAATGTTAGAAATATTCCACTTGGTTTGCAAAATGCCACCACCAACCATTACATAGGTCCAATCTGCTACAAAATATAAAAGTTTTATTAGAATCGCAACTTCATAGATTCATTTTGTTCATCATTGATTTCTTATTTTGATCAGAATCGCTGGTTTATGGCTGTTTCGATTGTGTTTCTTTCGCAGGCTGCCGCTTTTATATTTCATGGTTGTTCTTTATCGCCAATTTCTATTTTTTGTACCTGCAGCTTCGTGCATGTTTCTTTATCCTTGGTTCATGCTTATGGCTGAACGATGTTTTTATCAATTTCTTTGTTTTTAATGGAAGTGCTGGTGTATGGAGGATTGTGGTGGTTGGAAAGAACAACGGTTGAAGACATGCATATTGTTGTTCCATCTCATCTCTGTTGCTGAAAAATCATATGTTTGAATGATTTCAAGGTCTCTACATTTACTACAGTAACCTGCAACTTTGTTAATTACATTTATTCTTAAAATGTGACGGTTTTTTGAACGGGAGATGATTCTTTAACGGAAGAAATTGATCCATCCATCGAAATTAATGATTCACTAACTTGTACATTAGCTTTAAGGATGTTGTACCTTATGTGGATGGATTAATTTCTTTTATGGAAGTATCATCACCCTTTTTGAATCTATAAGAAGCGAGAATACGATGATATTACATCATTTCTCTGGTTGGAATTACTAGAAAATATGTAGGTACTAATGATTTCCCATGTATTTATGATTTTATACATTTTTAATTTAATGCATCATGCTTACATCATGCATAACCTTGCGCTTTATTAATATTGGATTATTTTTAAGACATCATGTTTTCTCTTATGGCTAGGTGACCGTTTTTCGGGTAAATAGTAAGAATGATTCAAATGTTTTAATTTGTGATAAAGAAGGCGGCTCTATTAATAAAATGCTAAATGTTGTTTATAAAAAGCTTCTACAAAAAAGCTGATTATGATGTTATGTATGAATTTCTGAACTCTAATAGATTTTTTCCTCTTTTTTAAGATTTTATATTCATATATATGCTTTGAAATTGTTTTATTATACATGTTAGTATTCTTCAAAATCGTAAATATTTTAAAAATGATTTTTCTCTCTTTTAAAATAGTGAGCAGCAGGAGGAGGAGGAGGAGCAATAGCGGTAGTAGTAGTATTATTTAGGGTGAAATATGGTTAAATCATCAAAATTTCTCTTACTTTTCGGTTTAACCATCAAAGTTTTTTTTAAACAGTTTAACCATAAAGTTTCATTTACTTGCTAGTCTAACCCACTTACCTACAATTACAAGTAAAATGTAACCAAACACCCCCAATCTTTAAAAACTAAAGTAACTTGTCCCCAAAAATTTATTACACCACCAAACACTACCATTTACTAAATACCCCCTCCCATTCTCTCCCTGCGAAGATAACCCTACTCCCACCACTCAACCACCGCCGCCGCCGCATGAAGGACCGGCTCCATCTCCGCCACCGCATGAAGCACCGCCATCGATTTGGGGTCGTCGGGAATTGAAGGCATGGCCACAAGCGCCGCCTCCGCATGTTGGTTTGAGGTCCTCTTCCCCGCTTATGCAACTGTCAATCGAAGTACAGACAAAGATTATGGGTTTTGAACTTCAACTGGTTTGAAGGCTTCTGGATTTGAAGGCAAGGTCGCAAGGGCTTCTCATTTTGATAACATTGACAATCTCTCTCTCACTCTCTCTCTCTCTCCAAACACTCATTTCCAGATGAATGAAGAAAGTTACGAAAGTGGTACTACTTGATGGTGATTTCTGATTAAGGTTTGAGGGTGTTGGTTGTTCGTCTTTATTTCTTTGTAGTACATTGAGATTTTGCAGTGTTTTTGATTTGTAATTTGTTCATTTCTGGGTTTCTTTACAATTTTGTCGATCCCTTCAAGAATTTCAAACCTTCAAGATTTGTTTATTTTTTGTTTCCAGAAATTCAAACCTTCAAGAATCTTCACCATTGATTTTTTAGAAATTCAAAAGTAAATAAAAGAATAAAAAAATGATGTGATGAAGATAAAGGAGGTATGATAGAGATCAATTGTTGCTTGATTTAGGATTTTTTTCATCTTTGAATCTATTATGTCATCTTTGAGAAGAACAAAAATTAAAAAATATATAAATAAAAGAAATATGTAATTAACCCGCTAAACATGTTCTAGGTAAGAAAAAAAGGTAAAAATACAAAATAAACGAAACTTGATGATTTAAAAGGAAAACAAACTAAACTTTATGGTTAAATCATTTAAATAAACATTAATGGTTAAAACCAAATTGAGAATAAACTTCGATGATTAAACCATTTTTAACCCTATTATTTATACCACTTGTTTGTGTGTTTTCGATAATAAGGTCCTCCGAAACGTCAACTCACACAGATACTAACGTCATTTCCTTCTCTTTAGTCCTTGTTATTGCTTTTGATCTTTTTTCAAACTCTTTTTTATTTCCTGCTTGTGGTGACAGGTTCGTTGGTTGTGTCAGGTTCGATTGTTGTGTCGGGATTGACTGTGGTATTTCCGGTTGTTGGGGTTCAAGAATATAGTCGTCTTGTGATTTTGGTATGTCTGATTGGGTCGGGATTCTGAATTGAGAGTTGAAAGACGGGGAGGAAACTAAATTACCGGAAAGAAAACCTTGTTATTGTAGCATCACTTGATATATAAAATGCTACGAAATATAACCGTGTTGCGTAAATTGTTGGAAGCCCATGAACATGTTTTATTGCAAAATATAACCTTGTTTAATAAATTGTTGGAAACAGGGTGCTTTTCCTTTTTCAATGGGGTAGATGACAAATAGGGTAAATAGGGCGGGGTATCGAACGCCACTCCACACCAAAAGCCTCCAACCAACTATCATCCCCTTCACTACAAGAGACTTAAACATGGTCTGGTTGGGATTTGAAACAGAATTTATGTATATATTTCATATCTTAATAAAATTCTTATTTGGAATGATTTTGAGTTGTACAAGTCTAAATAAATAAATGTACTTTTTTCCTTATCTAAATAATATATCCTCTAACATAAAATAATATCTTAATTAAGGTTTTATTTCGATGATAAAAAACAAAAAAGGATGATTTTTAAAAAAAATCAAAATTGATGTGTGGAGTCAATATATAACATGAGAATTCAATTAAGGGGTTCTTTTAGCTTATTTTAGGGTTTTTTTTTAAACTTATTAGCTTTTTTTTGGGCTTATGAATTTTTTGTGTTTGTCTTAGCTTATGAGCTTATATTTAGTAAAAAATAAGCCACTTTTGATAAGTTAAGGGGGTGTTTGTTTTAGCTTATGAAGAGCTTTTTTTCGTGGCTTATTTTTCATAAGCTCGTTTTTTCTGACTTATTTTTTATGAGTCCGACTTATTTTCTTCTTCTAACTCATAATAAGCTTAAAAGTCTGAAAATAAGCCAGAAAAAACCAGCTTATAAAAAATAAGCTCGAAAAATATGTCCTAAATAAGCTAAAACAAACACCCCCTAAATTAGATTAACTTTTTTTCTCTTCTATAAACTTATTTTTATACATTTATTATATACCCTTCTTTATAAACTTGAATCACATTTTCCTTCTCTTTCCCAAGATTAAAAGAAATTCTCTAATATAAGCATGTACGTTTTTGTTATTTTATAATAATAAACTAAGTCAAAAACTCTTTTAAAAAAAACTTATTAACTTATAAGTTATAAGTTAATCCAAACACTTTTTTTTTTCACTCGTAAACTCATAAAATAAAAAGTGAAGAAACTTTAAAGCTAAAACAATCAAGCTTGCCTAAACACCCCTGATAACGGATGCTCCTACCACCACAAAAATGTTTACTTGTCACGTTAATTTGGGACCATGTCCCACTCCCTCAATGAATTTGTATGAATCTTCACCATCAATCATAAACCACTACATTTTATATATATATATATGGGAGGGTTCAAACAAAAATTATTTTTTGTACGAGAACTGCGAAAACCAATCTTAGCCATTCAAGTGTAAGTGAAATTCATGGATGAAGAGCGTGGGGAATTGAGTTTGGCAAGGTACATGTAAGGAATTCATGTGTGGGCAATCCAATTGAAAGAAAGAGAATTGGACGGCTAAGATTGGTTCTCGTACGAAAAACCGTTCTCGTTTAAATTTTTCCATGTATATATATATATAAGAAGGTTCGTACGAAAAGTGACTTATTTACGAAAAGTACGAACAGTAATTCTAGCTATTGATTGATTTTTCATTTTATGGTTCACTGTAATCATAATTAATAATTTAATTTAAATCAAAAGGGTAATCTTTCTATAATTTATTTTTCCACGTTTATATTTTTCTTTCATGTTTTTTTTCTTTAAAAGTTTTTTATAGTGTATATTTTTATAATTTGATTGTCTTTATATAAAAAATCACTAATAAATAATTAAAAAATAAACATTTACTAATGAACCAATATAGTTAAGTGTTTTTTTTATCAAATATTCATCGATGAACAAGCTAAAGAGCTAAATTCTTATTTAATCACTGATTAATTAACTAATAACTTAAATCAATAAGCCTACTAAAAATTTATGTTTTCAAAAGTTTAGTAATGAATATACTAAATAACTATTTTTCTGAAAGTTATCTTACTATTCATTGATGAACAAATTATATAAAATAGAAAAAATGAAAGACTTTTGTGCACCTAAAACATAGATCTTAGTTAATCACTAATGAACCAACTATTTACTTAAAACAATAAACCTATTAAAAATCAATTTTTCCATAATTCAGTAATAAACAAACTCAAAAAAATCATTTTTCAAATGAAATATATTACTATTCATTGATGACGAGCGATATAGAACAAATACGAAAAAATGTTTTACATACAAACAAATAGATAAAAAAAATAAGAGTTAATTACAAAATTGGTCTTTTCAGTATACCACTTATTTCACTTTTAGTCCTTTCTTTCAAAAAGTTGCGGATTAAATCCTTTAAATGAGTTTTGTGTATACATTTGATCCTTTAACCGTTAACTTTAACGGTGTTACTGTCATGCTTTTTAAAATACCCATTTAGCAATTTCTGGTGGTCTGAAAACCTGTCTCGAAAGTACGGAGGACAAATTGGCTCTCATGAAGGATCATCGCTTCCAAGGCAAGCACATATATTACACCTAAAAACCCTAAACCTGCCCCCACACTCACACACTTCTCACCTACCATCTCTCTCAAATCATGTTCTTCGTCCGTTTTCTGTCAATCAGATCCTAATTCGTTTTATAAATGTGAGTTTTACTGAAATCCTTAACATAAAAGATTGTAGAAAGCGGATTATGTTGTTTAATCGCATTTGGACAAAGTAGAAGTTGAATTCGGCTATGACATCGATACTTTTTTTTTCTCTTTTGCGATCAGCGATCGGAGTTCGAGATCAAGGTTGCTTCTCCGACAAGACCACCCTGCCACCGTCACAGTTGATTTCAGCCTTGCTGCCACGTCCGCAGCCATCGACTATTCAAAGATAGAGTCTGTCGCCGTCGACTGCTTGCTGCCGTCGACCACCAGGCGCTTATTTCCCTCCGAATCACGGTTGATTTCAGCCTCCTAATCCGCTTTTGGTTCTGCCTTCTTCTACTGATTTGTGGTTAGTTCCAGATTTCTTAAGCACCCTAGCTTTACAAATTTAATTTCATGATTTGTGCTTTACACCTAGATGGCCAAATTCGCTAATCTCTCGGCTTCAATAAGCTTCCTAAGTTCCTCCGACTTCTTCTCAATAGATGTGAACACGTTATTAACGGCGGGGATGGAAGATCCGTTGGGAAGTACCTTCGCCAGTTGCGGCTGCTGCTTCGCCGGATTCTTCCTCTGCTTCTTGGCGTAAGTAACCTTTTGCCATCCGTGATTGTTGTTGGTTTCTTCAGCAATGATGTTGGACTCGAAATCCATTTTTGGTGTTTGGATTGAAGAGAGATTCGGTGAAGAGGAGATCGGGAATTTTGACGGGAAAAACGATGCAAATGCAAAAGGTTGAGTTTGGTGGTCGAATACAGATTATACACGACTTTTAAAGAGTTAATTACAAAATTGGTCCTTTTAAAAGGGTAAAATGGGTATTTAAAAAAACTTGACAGCAACACCGTTAAAGTTAACGGTTAAAGGACCAATTGTGTACACAAAACTCATTTAAAGGATTTAATCCGCAACTTTTTAAAAGAAATAACTAAAAGTGAAATAAGTGGTATACTGAAAGGACCAATTTTGTAATTAACTCAAAAAATAAAGAATGACAATTACTTCACTGATGAACAAGTAATTAAAAAAACAAACCTACAATGTAATCTTAGAAATAATCTATAATAACTTTTAATAACAACACTTAAATTTTTTTGAATAAGGTATAAAATCTGGAAAACAGAGAAGAAAATAAAAAAACATAAAATTTAAATAAAACATATAAAAACAAAATAAAAAAACATAAAATTTAAATAAAAAAATTAAACCCATTTGAGACGGTTTGGTGGAGGCGGTAGTTTGGTGGAGGCGGTGGTTTGCGGAGGCGGTGGTGATGGCTTCAGATTTGCAAAAGTTGGGTTTTACACATGTAACACCAGAAAACTCAAGCTATTTTTTTTAAATGCACTACGGAAGCTAAATTAAACAAATTCATTTACATACAAGACAACAATTACAAATTTACAACAACCAACAACGAATGTCTTGGTGTTACTAAAATAAACTGGCTCGTTTCTTTTTAAAACAAAATATCAGAGCGGGGTCAACTATTCCTTCTACAACCTCAACAAACACAAACCTGCAAAAGCAACAACTGAGGGGAATTAGCACTAAGCTAAGTGAGTAAAGGCTAAGTACAAAAGCAAACATCAACAGTCAAAATCAAAGCATGTAATCACATATCCAAGAAGACTGGCGGTTCGGTGCAGAACCTACAACCAATGCCGGCCAAAGCAAAGGTTTACGGGTAACCCTCCACTGAATTGGCACAATAAAAATCCAACTCTGATGCAACAGTAAGGCTATCATTGTTCAACCAACCAGTGAACGAGCCCAGCCCAATTCCACGTGTAGCTGACTTCTCAAACGCAACTCAATATCATCCAAAGAGCGCGTATCGACCAAATAATCATGCAACAGATATCATCAATCAATAATCACAATCAACAATTCAATCAATCAATCTTCCAACCAAAATCACATGCATCACATCAATAACATTAACCATAATCTTTATCATCCGCGATTAACGTCCACTCACCTCAAAATCGGCACGAACTCAGATGTCTAATATCATTGAGTCTTTGGATTGCCTGAAAACACAGCAATAACCAAATCAGTCTCAAATTCATAAATATATTTAACCATATATATTTATATCTCAACAATCTATCAACACAAAACTTGATACCCAACAAATAGTTTAAATAACAAAACACATCAAATCTGATCCTAAACATCGGATTTCCAAATTGTCGGATTTGAGAATCCGGTGGATTCTAAGTCTTGGATTTGGGACTATCGGATTTAGAAAATCCGCCAACTACAAGTATTGGATTCTTGATGTACCGGATTGAGATTCATCAGATTTCTATGTTACGGATTCATGGAATGTCGGACTTGAGTTCTGGGTTTAATCAATCGGGTTTAGGTTGTATCGGATTTGGGGTATCAGATTCTTTGTGTCGGTTTACAAAGTACCGGATTTCAAGAGTTCCGGATTTATTAAGGGTCAGATTTATGTTCCATCAATTTTCATCATCTTCTTCCTCACTCAAATTCCGCCAACTTCATATCATCAACAATGGTAATACCTAGAACTTATAACATTCATCAAAACTTACCAGAAACATGTTTAAACATATTTAAACACGTATCCATGCATCTTAACATCTTATAAACACGTATCCATGCATCTTAACATCTTATAAACCATAAGAACAAACAAAACCCACAAAATCAAGTTTCTACAAAATCAACCATGGTGAATTTTCATATAAACATGTTATTCAGCAGTAATCATTCCAAGTCAACATTTTAAACATGTCAAGAATATAAATCTAACCTTCTTGAATTAAAACACACAAATCTTTGAAATCCGATTCTTCTTTCTTTTCTTTCTTCAGCCGAGAGCAAACACAAAAACACACACAACACTTTTTCTTTCTTTTGAGAATAACAATCAATTGTTCCCCATATTGACATATATGCACACGTACACACTTTCATAATACCGAAGCAGGAGGTGGCTATCCCACCTCTTGATTCACATATAATATACACGTATACATTTTTATATACATACATACATACACATATATACATACTATCATATGCATGCATTCAATTAACCTTAATTAATTAATCATTTAACCACGTTAAAACAGATAAACACATACCGCTAACCCGCTAATCTCCTAGCCCAGGTTTGCGGGTGTTACAATTACTAACGGTATTTGTTCAACTAAAGAATATGATACATTTGAAGAATTATTACAGTCACCTGAACTTTTGAATTCAATAAAAGTACCTGGTTTTCCAAAACTTTAAAGGTTGGTGTGACTGTAATGATGCTTCGTAATCTTGAAAAGTCTAAAGGCCTTTGCAACGGAACAAGATTACAAGTTACTCGACTTTGTGCACATGTGGTTGAAGCAATAATAATTGCAGGTAAGAATGTTGGTCACACTACTCATATTCCAAGATTGAAGATGATTCCATTAGACCCTACAATACCATTCAAGTTCCAGCGAAAGCAATTTCCTCTCTTGGCTTGTTTTGCAATGACGATAAATAAAAGACAAGGTCAATCTTTATCGAATGTTGGATTGTTTTTTAGATGACTCATTTTCACTGTTATATGCGGTGGTTTCTCGAGTGAAGAGTAAAGAGTGATTAAAAGTTTTAATTTGCAATGATGAAGGCAACCCTATTAATAAAACCATAAATGTTGTTTATAAAAAGGTTTTACATAAAATCTAATGATAATCTTATGTATGGATTTTAAAATGCTGTAATGTTTACTTGTTTCTTACGAGATATTATATTCCTATATATGCTTTCTAGTTATTTTTACTATACGTGTTAGTACTCTTTAAAACTATATAAATTTAAAATTGACGTATATCATCCCGTATTAATAAACAGGTCGCTTAGCTACTATATAATTATATGTTTTATTCCATCCATTAATATTACATGTTCTTAATTAGTGCAATTCACTTAATTGTAGAAATATAAAAATACATTGAAGTACATAATAAATAAAATCCTAAATAAGAATCAAAATTAATTGACGGATATTTATGTAATTTGGTTTATAAGAAATAAACTTTAAATAAGAAGTTTATTTTTTTAAAGTAAGATATTAAGTTTTTGCAACCAAACATATTATTATCTATACTAATAAATAAATCATTTAACACTCTCTCTTCTAAATGTCTTAATCTCTTAAATTTTAAGTCATTTGATATTACTAATTTACCCCTTATTTAAATCTTAAAAGAAAACTATTGAATACCATTTTAATAACTAAACTTTCTATAAAAATAATGTTTAAAAATGTCAACTCAATTCAAATTAAATTTCAACCTATAAGATATTACTCAAATAATTTAATTGAAGTATTAGAAAATTCGTATAACTAAAACTCATAAACTTGATAACATGTAACCGAATTTATAAACACTCATATAAGTAAAATAAAAAGTTTAATTTATAATATATTTAATATTATTTTACTTGAACTCTTAAATTTTAAGTAATAGAAAATTATCAATATAGTCTTAAATATATTTACATTTTTTAAAATACACCAACCCAACCACTAATATATTATCTCATACCTACACGATTTTTTATTCAAATCATGTAACACCCAGAATTTTATTATAAGTTAAAACGAGAAAGTGTACAAAGTGTTACACGAGTTAGAAATGGATATACGTGATAAGATGTGGTTTTAAACTAGAGGGGCTAAAACTGTCAGATTTCAAGTTAATTAAGTGCAGGGGCTGTTAAGTACATAGCTGAAACTTATATATATATATATATAGTGCCAACTTTGACTTCTAAGTCAAAGTTCTCTTGTTGCTTCCTGCAAACCCACGTAAACACACATACTAGCTTCAAGTTTCTTCTTTTTCAGTGAACTAATCAGTATAGCAAGCATCTATAGCAAGAACTTAGCAAGTATCCAACTCAAGGTAAGATTTAAACCTTTGTTCTTATGGTTTTATGAATTTAAACACATGATTCAATGGTGGAATCATGTTAAGGATGTTTTATAGTGTTTAGATCATGTATATCAACTGTATGAGGTGTAGGAAAACACCTCTAGGCAATATGATGATTATATTAGCAGATTTATGGTGAAATCCGGCAGTTCTTGCTTAGAACAGTCTGCTGGGTCTATGATGTACACGGCCCGTGTAGCGGTACACGGCCGTGTAGTAGTATAGGCGGTCACAGGGCCATGTAAGGTTACATGGTTGTGTAGTACAAGAGGTACACGGCCCGTGTAGCGGTACACGGCCGTGTAGTGTGTAAGGCGGTCATAGGGCCATGTAGGGTTACATGGTCGTGTAGCATGAGTGGTACACGGCCCGTGTAGAGGTACACGTCCCGTGTAGGATGACTAGACCACACTGGCCATGTTGCCAGCTTAGGTCGTGTAGCATATATGTGACACGGCCCTTGTAGGGATACACGGCCCGTGTAGGCCCTATTTCAGATCAGAATGCCTTATGTATTGTTTATGTATTATTTATATAGGAGGTGATTGACATATTACCTGTATCATTGACCGGTGGAGTATTGTATATTACAGTCAGAAGGTGAGTCTTCTAGACTTCACTTCATATCAGCAGCATGTGTAGTTTCATATCAGATTGTTAACATGCTATGTTATACATGTGAATATGTAAGCTTACTGCTATGTGCAGTAAAGCTCAGATGAGGTACATTACTGTGACCTATGATGCTGCCCTGGGTCTAGAACCAGAGGCTAGCTTTGATTGCCAGACATACGTGTATTATCTTCATATGATTTTATACGTGGGTTTATATGATGTTTAGTCTGGTTTACTCACTAAGCTCTCGTAGCTTATCAGATACTATTTTTAAAATGTTTTGCAGGTTTTAACAAAGACAAGGGCAAAGCTTCGGTTTGACTAGCATTTGATAAACTCTTTGAAATTAACGCCTGGTTTGTAAATATCAAGTTTTTGGTACCAAACTTATGTTAGTATTTCTGTGCGTATCTATTGATACATCAGTTTTTCAATCAAGTATTGCTTCCGCTTTTATGTTAAACCTTGAGATGCGAACACTTATAGGTGTTTGATCTTAGTATTTTAAATTTGGTTTTTTTGGGGCGTTAAAAATTAACACAATTCACCAAGTCATTGATATGTTTTTATCATCTTATTTTATAAGTAGAGATTGTTTTTTCTTATTTTATTGTTTTTCAAAGGTTATTTTGAAAATTTACGAAAGAGTTGATAGATAATAAAGAAATAAGTAAAATGGAAAAGAAGGAAACAAAATGGACATACTGCAAATGAAAATTATTCGACGTCATCATAGTGTGTATACCATACCCTACATTACCGAAAACGAACATGTTATTGAGAATGAATTAGTTATGGTCGTCACATTACGCGGGTAACATTCTAGTTTTTTTCAAATAAAGCTTTTAATAGTAAAAGCTTGGAATTGAATTAAATGCTAAGCAAACACTTGTTTTTTTTTTTGAATTTATTTATCGATCTATTGCACTTAAAATGGTACGATCATAATGAAATTGAATAAAAAAAGTCTTAAAAAGGTTACTTTGGTTTATTTAATTATTAAAGTCTAAATACGTTGTAATCCATCTAATTAAACCAATTAACTAAAGAAAAGTCTAGCTTGATTCGTGTAGTAGATCGATATTTGAAATTCTTACCTTGCCCGGTCAACAGGGGATTAGTTTGAAAAATCTTGATCCACGTCATTCATGACACAAATACTGAAAGTGACCCAAGAATATATATGTGAACAGGTATTAGCTAGACCGTCCGTCTTTATATATATATATATATATATATATATATATATATATATATATATATATATATATATATATATATATATATCTTACTCCTTTATAATACATTTACAACCTTAAAAACTCTTAATTTTAAGTCACTTGAATGTACTAAAATACCCTTCTTAACCATTTTATTCTATCTCCTAATTTACTTTAACTTTTAAAATACTCCTTTTTAACCATTTCATTCTTTCTCCTAATTTACTTTAACTTTTTATCTATTTAAAAACAACATATTATTATATTTTTAAAAGCAACATGATGTAAAATAGAAATTATTTGTCGTTGTAGTATTGCGCGGGTACCTTGCTAGTATATATATATATATATATATATAGGGATGAGATCAAATAAAAAGGAAATTAAAGTAAAAATTGTAAGAGGGATGATTATTTGATCATTTTTCGGTATATATCAACTGATAATTGTTAGTTCATCATCTTTATTGATTAAAACTAGTTCTTCATCGATTTCTTTTTAATAAATCCAACATATTCATCACTTTTTGGATGAAAACATTTTGTTCATCAACAAATTATTCCAAAATTTTGGTTTCAAAATCTATATTTGAAAATCTCGTTTGCTTTGTAAAAAGTGATGAATATGTTAGATTCATCAAAAATAAATTGATGAAGAACTAGTTTTAATCAATAAAAAGGATTTTTTTTGCCCCTTACCCTTTTTACCATAAAATCCTTTTTACTTGATCTCTACCATATATATATATATATATACATATATATAGGGGAAGGTTCATTTGAAAACCGTTTTTATTGCGAGAACCAATCTTAACCGTTCATTTTGGATAATGGAATTGATGGATGAAGAGCGTTGGGGGATTGGGTGTGGCAGGGTGCATGTAAGGAATTCATGGGTGGGCAATCCAATAGAAGGAGAGGAATTTGACGGCTAAGATTGGTTCTCGCGGCTATCGCAATAAAAACAGTTCTTAAATGAACCTTTCACTATAGGTTCATCTATATATATATATATGTATATATATATGTATATATATATATGGGAAGATTCATTTGAGAACCGTTTTTATTGTGAGAATCGTGATAACCAATCTTAGCCGTTCATTTTGAATAATGGAATTCATGGATGAAGAGTGTGGGGGGATTGAGTGTGGCAAGGTACATATAATGAATTCATAGGTGGACAGTCCAATTGAAGGAGGGGGAATTAGACGGCTAAGATTGGTTCTCGCGGTTCTCGCAATAAAAAGGGTTCTCAAATGAACTTTTCACTATATATATATATATGGAAAAGTTCAAACGACTCGTACGAGAACTACGAGAATCAATCTTAGCCGTCTAATTCCCCCTCCTTCAATTGGATTGCCCATACATAAATTCCTTACATTCATCTTGTCACACTCAATCCACCTACGCTCTTCATCCATGAATTTCACTTACCACTTGAATGACCAAGATTGGTTCTCGTACGAAAAACAGTTCTCGTTTGAACCCTCTCCTATATATAAATATAGGGGAGGGTTCAAACGAGAATTGTTTTTCGTACAAGAACTGCGAGAACCAATCTTAGCCTCGCAAATTAATGATAGCTCACCCGGACGTAATTCACGGTTTGGTAAATATATAAATTACCAAAATACCCTTACTAATGAGTCATTAATGACGTTAAAAATAGTTCTCGTTTGAAAATTTGCATATATATATATACACACATACTTGGGTTCAATTAAAAAGGATTTTTTGCTACAAAATGTAAGCAAAAACAAGACACTACCATGTGTCATTTTACACATAAGGGTATTTTTGACAAAAAAATATTTCTCTTTCCAATAACAACTCGTCTCTATCTCCTCTCCCATCTACCCACCACCGCGCACACCTGGAGGCTGAGTCTATCCACGCTGAAACCCTTCTGTAACCTAGCCTCACTTTCGATTACCATCAACACCTTCACAGACACCTTATCCTATGTATTCCACGACGCCACTGGTTTCCTTCTCCATCGCTAATTGCATTGCCTCCAGTTTTGCGTTGCCGCTTCCGCTACCGTTGTAGGTAACAGTTGCCGATGGTTCTCCCTTTACCCTCGTTCATCTATGAAATTGAGACATAACAACTAACATTGACATAGATGGTTTGTTTTACCAGATTCGATTTTGGTCCGCAAATCTATTCTACAAATCAAAGGTGGATTTTTTTGGTGCATCAACACTAGATTCAAGAATGATTCATGAATCACTTCGTTTTTTTGTAAGCCACCGCCACTCGTCCTTCGATTTAGGGCTGTGACCAACGGTGCACAATTCAATTTTAGGGTTGTGCATCTTATGTATTAGGTACTGTATTCATCAATTTTATATGTATCGTTTTCAAAATTGTTCATCAGTTTCTCGTATATTTGTTGTTGAATTTGTTGGATTATGCATCCATCCAGGTTTGACATTGTACATCCATAGTTATAATTGATTATTTCTAGAAGTGAATAAATTTTATAATTGATGATTCGTGTTGTGCATCAAATATATTGATCCATCGGTTTTTGAATTTTGAATCATTGTTTTTAGTGTGAGATATGTTTACATGATTTTAGGAGGTGTTTAAGTAATTAAAAGACTAATAAACTTTCAACTAACCGATTTAATTAATTATTTTTTAAAAAAAAGTTAGTTATCTGAATCTAATGACTGAGATTGCTCCTTACCCTTTTTATCTAATTTTGGTTTAGTTCCTAAAATTGTATCCAACTTGTGTTTTGCCGTGGTGAGTAACATGGCAAATGACATGGAATTTCTAATTTAGAAATAATTTAAAATAAAACCGATATTTATTTTAAATGAAAATAATAGTAATAATAATTAATACTAATAAGTTGCAAAGGTTTTTGGATGTGGTTCTTCAAACGTCAGATACACCCCTGTGATATCGATTCATCTCCACTTCTTCAATTCATCTCCTCTTCTTCGATTCATCTCTAACCTTAACTTCGTCTATGGATTACGATTTGTGGATTAGGGATTCTTCATCCTTCGATTCATCTCTAGCTCACCTTTTTTTATTTTACTTTGAGTTACGATTTGAATGGATTACAATATGTGGTGTTACCGATTTATGTGAGGTACGATTTTTAAGAGTTATGCTATCTGATTAAGCGTTCTTCGTGACTGGTTTTATCTATGCAGCTCCATCCTCCCTTCTTTGATTAGGGTTCTTCAGGTTTGTGATGTAGGGGTTCGATGCAGCTCCATTCTTTAGGGTTCATAAGGTTCCAAATGGCCTAATTCAGATCTGCCATTAAAGAAGGATTTGGATTTCATACATCAAATTTCGATTCATAAAGTTCGATGCTCGGATCTGCCATTCGTGAAGGGTCATCGACTCATATGTAAGAGACACGAGTAAAGGTTGATTTCCTTGGTCTGTATGTTTGGTCGCTTTTCTAGTTGTAAACTTCCGATTTTCTTGACCTGTTGCAATTTAGGGTTTCATAATAAACGACTTGAGTACTATGGGGTTTTGATTTTCTAGATCTGTTGCAATTTAGGGTTCATATGATTTCCATTTATGTGGATTTCATATGGGATTTTGATTTTGTTTCGATTTTCAGTCTTCACCTGTGGGTTTCATATGGTTCAAACAATATGTGTTTTTGTTCATTCTTGAAGGGATGAATGAAGATGATGATTTGTTTTGATTTTCAGTCTTCATCTGTAGGTTTCATATGGTTCAAACCATATGTGTTTTTGTTCATTCTTGAAGGGATGAATGAAGATGATGAATGTTCTTCATGAAATAATGAGGTGGCAAGAATAATGAGGTGGAAATGTTATAATATTACAAATAAATAAAAAATATTAAAAATTACCGGTTACCTGTTGTGTAAGTAACCGGGTACATTAATTGGTAACTTTTAAGACTTGGATACATTAAATGGTAAGTTTAAAAGTTTGATACATACAATAGCAAAAGATGGCAAGTTGGGTATATTTCTATAAACTAAACCCTTTTCTTTTTATAGGATCCTCACCCTATGTGTGTATGTGTGTGTGTGTGTGTGTATATATAGTGAAAATATCATTTGAGAACCATTTTAATTGCGAGAACCAATCCTAGCAGTCCAATTCCCCATTATTTAATTCAAATGGCCACCCATGAATTCATCACATGCACATTGCCACACTCTATTCCCCACGCTCTTCATCCATGAATTTCACTTACTAATTGAATGACTAAGATTGGTTCTCGTGATTCTTACAATAATAATGGTTCTCAAATGAACCCTCCCCTTTATATATATATAATTTAAGGATCCACATAATCCCATACTTAAACATAGAACCCAAAGGCTAATTTTCAGTCACTCATTTAAAAGGAAAAAATAGGAATTACAAAATACTAATCTAAACCCATGCGCCTCCTATAAGACTTCCCCAAATTTTTATTTTTTTATTTTTTATTTACCCACTAAATTTTTAAATAGCTATAACTATTTCAATTTTGAAAATTTGAGTAAGAAAATTATACCAATCTACTCATTTTTTATTCATCTTTCAAACAAGATCACTCATCCCATATTTTTAAAAATTTTATTTCAAAAATGTAAACCATATGAAAATGATACCAAAATGTTATCATTTTGAATCATGTGAGTGTTTATCATTTTCGGGTGTAACCATTTGTATCTATATCATATTCGGCAAAAAAAACATTTGTATTTATATCTTTTTCAGCTAAAAACATGTGTATTTATATCATTTTGAGTTAAAACATGTGTATTTATATCATTTCCAGGCTAAAAACATGTGATTATTTATCATTTTCGTTTCTAACAATTTGTATTTATATCATTTTCGTTTAGAAACATGTGTCTATATACCATTTTGGGCGGAAAAGAGTCTATTTTTATTTTTTTCATGTGAATAATGTTATCATTTTAAATGTTATATATTGTTATTATTTTCATCTGGAAAATGATATCATTTTCAACTTGAATTGTTATCATTTTCGGCTAGAAATTTATCATTTTCGGCTAGAAAGTTATCATTTTTTGTGGCTAGAAAATGTTATAATTTTCAACTGAAACTATTATCATTTTCGGCTGGAAAGTTATCATTTTCGATGGCTGAAAGATATCACTTTCAGGGCTGGAATTGAAAAGGAAAGTAAGGGACGAGATTTATGAGGTGGATGATTTTCATAATACTCTTCCTTCTATAATTAAATCTTATAATTGTTTACTTAATTACAATAATACTATTATTAGATCTTGACCATTGATTTAAAAAATCTAATGGTCTAGATTTGGCCTTTGGTATTTATGTTTAAGCATATGACCTATATTGATCTTATTTCTCTATCTCTCTCTCTCTCTATATATATATATATATATATTTGAAAAGTTCAAACGAAAACTGTTTTGTACGAGAATTGTGAGAACTATTTGTAATATCATTAATGACTCATCAATAGGGGTAATATTTGGTCATTTATATATTTTCCCAACCGTGAATTGCGTCTAGGTAAGCCGTAATTTACGTGTGAGGTTTGATTTGTCCAAAATACCCCTTATTAATGCGTTATTAATGATCCATTAATGACGGTTCACCTTGAGCAATTCACGGTTAGGTAACTATATAAATAATCAAAATACCCCTACATATATATATATATATATATATATATGGGAGGGTTCATTTGATAACCATTAATGCTGTTCATTTGAACCGCGAGAACCAATCTTAACCGTTCAATTGGTAAGTGATATTCATGGATGAAAAGCGTGGGCGATTGAGTGTGGCAAAGTGCATGTAAGGAATTCATAGGTGGGCAATCCAATTGAAAGAGGGGGAATTGGACGGTTAAGATTGGTTCTCGTGATTCTCGTAATAAAAACGACTCTCAAATGAATTTTTCACTAGAACTTTTTTTCGTACGAGAACCGTGAGAACCAATTTTAGCCCTTGGTTAAACTAAATCGATGTCTAAGATTTTTTAGCGGCCCATTAATGCTTCATTAATGACTCATTAATGGATCATTAATGATGCATTAATGAGGGATTAATGAGGGTTATTTCGAGAAGATCAAGCCTTGCAAATTAATGACGGCTCATCCGGACGCAATTCACGGTTGGGTAAATATATAAATTACCAAAATACCTCTATTAAAGAGTCATTAATAGCGTTAAAAACAGTTTCTTGTACAAAAAATAGTTCTCGTTTTTCGTATATATGTATATATATATATATATATTTATATATATATATATATATATTTATATATATATATTTTTATATATATATATATGGAGCGGTTCAAACGAGAACTGTTTTTCGTACGAGAACCATTTATGGACAATCATTTAATTTCCTGTTTTTTTATTTATTTTAAAGAAGAAAGAGTAGTATGAACATTTTTACAAGAAGAAAGAGTAGTATGAATATTTTTACATTACCCCAACTTTTCTAAAACTAATATATCCATTAAACGAAAAGGTGTTAAATTACGAAATTTATACCAAATTAATGAGAAAATTGTGCTATTAAATTGAGATTGATCTTGCTATATTTTTTCGGGGAAAAAAATTCGCATTTGTTGGGTTTTTTTGCACCGCTCTCGACATATGCACATGTGCATATCTACGTCTATGCTGAAAAAACTACGTGAATCTTTGCATATATCTGCAGATGTGCACATGTCGACTGTACTGAAAATACCAGCAAACAGAAAAAAATTCCAAAAAATATAGATAAATCGGTCTCAAATTAAAGAGCATAATTTTTTCGTTAATTTCGTATAATTTTCGTAATGTAACACATTTCCATTTGATGGATATGTTAGTTTAAAAGTGGGGGTAATGTGAAAATGTCAAAATTGCCCTTAATAATTAAGGATGAGTTTGATTAGTTTAAGGTTATCAATTAACAACTCTTTAATCTTGACTCTCCATCTTTTTTATCAACAGCTATAGTTGGTTCTCGCAGTTCTCGTACGAAAAATAGTTGTCGTTTGAACCGTCTCATATATATATGGAGAGAGAGAGAAAGGTTCATGCGAAAAGAATTTTTTTTGCAAAGAATGTGAGAAGCATTTTGGATCATTTGATCAAGTAATCTGTGGTTATGATGTCTTGTGGCATTTTCGTAATCAAAACAAATTTAAATGACCTTTTTTTTAATAATTAAAGGATAAAACAGAGATTTCTCATATAATATTTCTCCCTCCTCTCTCCTATCTTCTCCCTTCTCTCTCCTATCTTCTACCTTCTCTCTCTCTCCTATTAAACATCCCAACCCATGAGAAACACTATTTTTCTCATCAATCTCTCTTTAAGCCGCCGGTTCCTCCACACCTTTATCAAAGAACAGTCGTCGGCACTGCCATCAGGAATAGTCACATGCCCTCGCCGCTGCCGCCTTCAAGAATAGCCGCCACTGCCTTCAAGAATAGTCATCGGCCCGGCCATCAAGAACAATCACTGGCCCTCACCGCCACCGCCTCCAAGATCCATCACTGCTGCCTTCGAGAACAGTCTCCGCTCAGCCATCAAGAACAGTCGTTGGCCCTCGCCATCGCCGCCTTCAAGATCAATTGCCGCTTCCTTCAAGAACAGTCTCCGGCCCGGCCATCAAGAATAATCGCTATCCCTCCCCGCCGCTACCTTCAAGATCAATCACCGACGGTGAACAAGTGCCTCTCATCGCCATTTCTTTCTACGTTCAGCATAAGGATTTGCGCGTAACTAGGGTTTACCCTGTAATACCCGAATTTCCGAAAAATAAATAAAAGAATATTTATTGAGAAATGGTAAATTATATTGGATTATGAATTTAATTGTGATATATGTTAAAGAGTTATGGGCTTGAATGGATAAATGAATAATGAGTAATGGACTATTCATATATATGTTATTGGACTAGATATGTGTGTATGATTGGATTTATGCTCTTGGGCCCAATCAATGGGAGTAATGGGCTTAAGCCTCTTTGGAAAGTATATGTATATAGTGAAATAGGGCACAACCCCCAAAGGGTGTGTTACTATTACATTGAGAAAGAGAGAGTTTTGGTGTGTGCTTAAACCCACGAAAAAGAAGAAGAAGAGTCAAGCATCATCTGAAAACTCGAAGAATTGTTGAAAGATTTATCAGGTAATGTTTCTTACCTCACTAGGATTCTGTAGGCATCAATTTTATCTTGTTTGGTTGATGGTAGCATGATTTAGCATCTGGGTTTTTGAGTTATGGGTTTATGAAGAACAAGAGAAAGAAATTTGAGAAATAAACTTCAATACTTGATGAAATGTAGTTAAATCTTAAAGGAAGTGGTTAAATGAATGGAGAAAGGTTTTGAAACAAAAATAAAACGATTTGGTTAAGTTTTGAAAGAGTTTGATTTTTGACTATGGGGTCTGGGATTTTGAAAATGATGAGCTATGAAGAAGGTGAAGGTCCATGCGACTTTCATAAGCCCCATGCGACTCTCAGAGGTGGTCCATGCGACCTTTTGTTTGTTCCATGCGACTCTTGTATGGTTGCCATGCGACCTTCGAATGCCAATATGTGAACACTCATGCGACTTATGTGAAAGTGCCATGCGACTTTTACAAATGTACTATGCGACTTTAGAAAATGATTCATGCGACACTTGATAGGATTTCATGCGACTTTGAATAAGCCCATGCGACTTTCGCATAGGGCACAATGTTAGCACCTCCCATGCGAAAGCATGCGACTTTCGCATGGTGCGACTGTCGCATGGAGAAACCCACAAAACACTTATGCGACTTTATGTATGTGTATATACCTCATGCGACTTTCAGTCGGCACGAACAAGGGTCATGCGACTTCCATAGGCCCATGCGACTTTCGCATGGGCACCATGTTAACGTTCATGCGACTTAAGCATTTGATTGAAAATCCGATAGTTAAGTCAAAAGCTGATAGTTGCGAAATGAGTTGAAATCCGACACTTTAACACTCGACGCGACACGTCGGTTTGATGGACGCGATGCGTCCCCGACTTAATGGACTTTAATACTTTTCTTATTGTACATGCCATATGAAACCCAAATGTATTACGGGGATAAACGAACGAGAGATTCATGCACAGAATTGATATGTTAGACCTATTGTAGGTGACGGTTGACTAGCAAGTAACCACAAGCGTGTTAGTGAGCTAAGATTGAGAACTAAGACTGCTGACAGGTGAGTATTCTTACTTACCATCTAAACCTTATCGTGTATGTGTTTCATGTGCTACATGCTATATGATTATTGAATGATTAATTGATGATTTGATGAAATGATGAAATGGTGAAATGACGATTGATGAATTGATAAACGGATAATGTGTTATGCCATGTTATTGATTAGACCGTTCACTTCGGTGACGGGAATGACTAGACCGTTCATTTCGGTGACGGGAATGATGAGAACGTTCACTCCGGTGGCGGGAATGATTAAACCGTTCACTTCGGTGACGGGAATGGTGAGACCGTTCACTTCGGTGACGAGAATGATTAGACCGTTCACTCCGGTGACGGAAATGATGAGACCGTTCACTACGGTGACGGGAATGTTGGGACCGTCTACTACGGTAGCGGGAATGTTGGGACCGTCTACTACGGTAGCGGGAATGAAAGACGTAACATGATTGTGAAGCAGAGGATTTGATGCCTTATGGTTGATTGTAAGTAAGTGTACTCTCTAAGCTTCGTGCTTACGGTTGTTGTTTAACCTTCTTTTCAGGTGATGGCCCGGCGGGGCTCCAGCACGCGGTTGATAGCTCATACTCCCCAAGCTTCCGCAATGTTTAAACTATTTTGTGTCTCTTGATATATTTTAAACAATTACATTTGCATTCGACGGGTTACCACCCGGGTCTGTAATTAACTCATACAATGTTTACTTGTGAGGAATTATTAATCGTATTGTTAGTTTAATTGTTCAAAAAATAATAATTTTGGGACGTTACATACCCTATTTCACGCAACAGCCGCCCCTCGTCAATAATCTGATCTTCACTGTGATTACAAGTTTTTGTAATTTTTTAGTCTGTTTTTATTGATTTATTATCATAATGATGTCTATTTTTCGTTATATCTATATTCATCTCTATATTTTTTAGTCTATTCTTTCAGATGGTTGCACCATTTTGGTTTCGACTTTTTTAGAATTAGGATTATCTTTTTCTCTTTTTATTCACACTAAAGCAATATGTAATGTTTGTATATTATTCACCAATGACAAATCTTTGTGTATATGAGATTTGCCTATTTCAGTGTGTTTATACAAAAAAAAGTATGTTTATTTTTTTTATGGTGATTAGTATGCATCAAATGTATCTAACTATAAGTTGTTTATGTGTTTGTTGGGATTTTAAAATTATTTTATGGTTGTTTAAAAGTGAACATGTGTGAAACTCAATTCAAGAGGATATCTGTTTTAAATATATTCAGCGGTGAACAAGTAATAAAAAGATGTGTTAGGGGTTGTATTCACTTATGAATACATTATACATAACAATTTTTTTGTAAATCGTACGTTGTATTCAGTGGTGAACATCGTATTAATTATAAATTACTAGTTTTGGTAGCTGGTGGGTTTGGTTGTATTCACCGATGAAACAGTACATATAACGAAAATTATGTAAATCAAACATTGTGTTCAGTAGTGAACACCATATTAATAATAAATTATAATTAAATTCTATAAATCTGGAAAAAATTAATTAGAAAGAGAAAAAACTAATTAGAGGAGAGAGAAATTTTTGTTTACTAATTTAGCATTTTAAATAAAAATAATAATTATGATTAATGTGAACCATAAGATCAAAAATAAATCAATGGTTGAAATTATTTCTCGCACTTTTCGAAAATAAAACATTTTTCGCATTTTTTCGTACGAGAACTGCGAGAACCAATTTTAGTCGTCCAATTCCCCTCATTTAATTGGATTGTCCACCCATGAATTCCTTACATGCGAGAACCAATCTTAGCCATCTAATTCCCCCTCCTTCAATTGGATTGCCCACCTATGAATTCCTTATATGCACTATGCCACACTCAATCCCCTCATGCTCATCATCCATGAACTCCATTATCTAAAATGAACGGTCAAGATTGGTTCTCGCAGTTCTCGTACGAAAAACATTTCTTGTTTGAACCTTCCCATATATATATATATATATATATATATATATATATATATATATATATAGGGGAGGGTTCATTTGAGAACTAGTTTTATTGCGAGAACTGCGAGAAACATTTGTAGCCATTGATCATTATTAATCAAAGGTTAATATTAGTTGTGGCAAACATGTAATTGATAAAAAAACACAGCCGTCATTTTTAATTTTCAAAATTATTGGATGGTTATTTTAGGCAAATAGACTAAATAAATGTGAGGACCACTTACCCCCACTTTCTTAAATATCTACTAAACGCAAAATTATTAAAATACGAAAAGTATAACAAATTAACGAGAAAAATATGCTCTTTAATATGACATCCATATTACTATACTTTTTCAAAGAAAAAAATTTCGTTTTTGCCGGGGGGTTTTCTGCACAGCATGAGATCTGTGCACATGTGCATATAACCCTTGATTTTTTCAGGCACGGGTGCATATGTGCACAACCTGTTCATACTGCATAAGTGCTTTTGGGTGCATATATGCACCGTGTACGTGTGCATATGGTGCAGATATGCATATGCACATGTAGACATGCCACTCGCTTTTTTCAAAGAAAAAAAATTCGTTTTTGTTGGGTTTTTTTCTAACGCATCATCAGATATGTGCACATGTGCATATTATAGTAGATTTTTTTTGGCACATATAGTAAAGTCGTATATGCACAGTGCATATGTGCACAACCTGTTCATATTAGGTTTTGTTTTAGCACAGGTGCGTATGGGTGCATATATGCACCGTGCACGTGTGTATCTCGTGCATATATGCACATAAACATGTACATCTAGATGCTTGTGTGCACGTTAAGGTTGTAAACAAACCGAACATTCGGTGAACCATACCGAATATTTGGTGAATCGTTTGTGAACGGTTTGGTAGGAAATTCGTTTATCTTCGTTTATTTAATAAACAAACGAACACGTACAAAAATATTTATTCGTTTAGTTAAATGAACGAACACGAACAAAGACCCTTGTTTGTTTATTTATGTTTGTGAACGTTCGTTTATCCGTTTGTTTATATTCGTTTATATGTATGTATAATATATGTGTGTGTACATACATATATATACATACACACACTCTCTCTCACACACACACATATATATATACACGTAGTTAGTGTCTGTTTATATTTAATAATGTTTAGATTTGTATTATATTTATATATTTGTGTGTGTACATAGATATATATACATATATATATATGTATGTATACTCATTAATTGTCATACTACATATTATTGTAACCTACGTGTTAACAAACGTCACAACAAAATCGTCTATTTGAATCATTACATTAAACACGAGAGAAAATAAATGAAAAATAAATATACAAATTTACATTTGTTTTTACACATATTATTATAAAATTTAAAATTTTGGTGTTTGTAACAAAATGTACGTCAATCAATTAAAAAAGTGATCTTTTTAGATTCTTTTGGTTATTTTACTGCAAAAAGAAAACAATTCTCTCCTCGTTGATCTCCAACAAAAATATAAATAATTATGATTAATAAATATAGAAGAAGGTAAAGATAAAAAAGATAAGAAAGTAATTATTGTAATTTATAAAAAAGGAAAAAGGAAAAATAAATAAATAAGAAAAAAGATTGCGCATGAAAAAAATTACATTTACTACAAAACGGCGGCCACAATTAAAATTGGCGCTGCGTCGGATATTTTTTTTAATTTGACCATTTTGTCCTTCTTTATTTAATTTATTTAATTAAGACAAGGTATTAATTGATTGGTCCACATTGTTTCTTACGATTCTTGTAATAAAAATGATTTTTAAATAATTTTTTCATATATATATATATATATATAGGGTGAGGTTCAAGGGAGAACTCTTTTAAAATGTACGACAGTGAGAATCTGGATAAACTTGTAATTTAGCATTTCTACTTTACGTTTATATTCACCCATAACTACCCAAAAGTTAAGTTTACATCCTAAATAATAAAATCAAAATTATTTCTATAATATTAACAACTTAAAGATTTGTATGCATTGATGCATCAGGTATATAGTCAAACAAATGATCAAAAAATGTGACAATTTAAAAAATTCGATCAATGAAATCAAAGGTTCAAAAGAAATTTGATAATTTTTAAACCATCTGATCAATGAAATCAAAGGCTCAAAAGTGTTTTCACTGTCGTGCATTTTAAAAGTGTTCTCATTTGATCCTAACTATATATATATATATATATATATATATATATATATATATATACTACCGGGTTACCCGCGCAATGCGGCGACGGTGAATAAAAATGGTTTGTAAGGAGTTGTTTTGGTAGGTATTAATCAAGAGGACACACAAGACGTAATTTTGTAATTTTTATTTAGCAGGTGAAAAGTTAATGAAATTTAGATGTAATTTTTATTTAGCAGGTGAAAAGTGAATATTATATATTTTCTCTTTCTTGAATTTATAGAATGTTATTAAGTTTATGAAATATTCTGTTTTGTAAGTTTTGCTATGGAATTTATGGAAAGAAAATATTCTGGAATTTATAAAAAAGGAATGTTATTAAGTTTATTTTATAGAATTATTTTTGGTAGATGAGGGTAGAATAGTAATATTAAATGACTTAAAATCTAAGAGTTTTAACAAAAAGTTTAGATGATTTATATAATAGTATAGATAAAGTATGAATATTCAGAAAATTTAGTTAAGATTCAAAAAGCCGGGTGGCGTTGGCAAAAGTAGGTAGGACCCACATCACCATCACAATCAATAAGACAATAACAATGTTAATTAAAAGCTAATAATAGTATCTCCTCAGACATCACAACACCACACATCACAATAATATTAAAAAATGGAGAAAACAAAGAAAAACTCATGTTCTGGATTTTGCTTCTTCTTCATTTCTGTAGCAATCAATATATTATTAATCATAAATCTGTATGTAAGTGGAGGAGCTCCATGGCCATGGAATCAGAATCAGAATCAGAAGCAGGAGACTATTATAAGTTCAACGTTGAGTTGGAGCGAGAAAGCGGCGGCAGAGGCGGAGGCTGTTGCAGCAATCTCATGCTCCGGCCATGGAAGAGCTTACGTCGACGGTTCCATCTCCGATGAAGGCCTTCCTGCTTGTGAGTGCTATGATTGTTATGTTGGAACTGATTGCTCTCAACTATCTCCTGCCTGCCCTGCAGATGCTGATAGGTACCATCCATCCATCCATATATTTATCTCTCATCGTTCTGTTGGCCGCTGTATTAAATCGTTTACCTCAAAAGCCTAATTCCTGTAATTAATCCAGATGTATGTAAGTAATATAGACAGAGTATTTCTTTTTTTTTACTTTAGTTTTATATGGGTCGAGTCGGTTCGGGTCGGATTGACCGTTCATTGTTAAATATTAACACTTATTTTATAGTTATTAGATGACTACAAAAACAAGTCAATTAATTAAATAGCAAGGCATAGTCGCTTGGAAACTACATTATCGGTTTACGTAAAATGCATATTTAGTCATAATCTTAATCATTAATCATCCAAAATCTAAAAACTAAGATTGGTTCTACAGGTTCAGTATATAAGATAGTTTTGTACTAAACCTCACCATATATATACGTGTGTGTATAGTGAAAAGTTAATTTGAGAACCGTTTTTATTGCGAGAACCGCGAGAACCAATCTTATCCGTCCAATTCCTTCTCCTTCAATTGGATTGTGTGTGTGTGTGGATATATATATATATATATATATATATATATATATATATATATATAAGGGTTCAAACGAGAACTGTTTTTCATACGAGAACTGCGAGAACCAATCTTGGCCGTTCATTTTGGATAATGGAATTCATGGATGAAAAGCGTGGGCGGATTGAGTGTGGCAGGGTGCATGTAAGTAATTCATGGGTGGGTAATCCAATTGAAGAAGGGGGAATTGAACGACTAAGATTGGTTCTTGCGGTTCTCGTACGAAAAACAGTTCTTGTTCATATATATATATATATATATATATATATATATATATATATATATATAAGGGTTCAAACGAGAACTGTTTTTCATACGAGAACTGCGAGAACCAATCTTGGCCGTTCATTTTGGATATTGGAATTCATGGATGAAAAGCGTGGGGGGATTGAGTGTGGCAGGGTGCATGTAAGAAATTAATTGGTGGGCAATCCAATTGAAAAAGGGGGAATTCAAACGAGAACTGTTTTTCGTATGAGAAATGCGAGAACTAATCATAACTATTGATCAAAAAGATGAATGGTCAAAATTAAAGAGTTGTTAATGGATAATTTTAAACTAATTAAACTTATCCTTAATTAATTAAGGGTAATTTGGACATTTTTACATTACCCCCACCTTTTTCAAACTAATATATCTCTCAAATGGAAATGTGTTAAATTACGAAAATTATACCAAATTAACGATAAAATTATGCTCTTTAATTTGAGACTGATCTAGCTATATTTTTTTGAAATATTTTTTTTAATATTTGCTGAGGTTTTTTTGGTACAGTCGACATTTGCACATGTGCAAATTTGCATATGTACAATTATATACACTTGTGCAAATGCATGGATTCACCTAGTTTTTTCAGCACGGATGTAGATATGCACATGTACATATGTTGAGAGCTGTGTAAAGAAATCCAGCAGACGCGAATTTTTTTTCGAAAAAATATAGCAAGATCGGTCTTAAATTAAAGAGCATAATTTTCTCGTTAATTTGGTATAATTTTCGTAATTTAACACATTTCCATTTGAGAGATATATTAGTTTTAGAAAATAGGGAGTAATGTAAAAATGTTCATACTACCCTTTCCCATTTAAAATAAATAAAAAAGACAGGAAATTAAATGGTTGGCCAGAAATGGTTCTCGCAGTTTTCGTACGAAAAACAGTTTTTGTTTGAACCGCTCCCTATATATATATATATATATATATATATATATGAGTTGTGTTCAATAAATTTCATTTAAAAACATAGTTCTAAAATTTTAATATTCAATCACATGATTCAGTATACAATCACATGTGAATTATGAAAAATTACGAAAATGCCACCTGGCCCAAAATTTTAAAATTTAATCTGGATCATTGATGTCATTGATTCAAAGCCTAATATTAGTCCCTTAGGACTATAAATTAATTATGGACTATATTAAACATTTCTCATATATATGTATGTATCTATATATATATATATATAGATATACATATAGGGGAGAGTTCTTGAGAATCCTTCTTATTACGATTACCGCGAGAACTGGTCATTAATTAAGATAAATCAATAGCTAATAATTTTAGCGGCTCATTAATGGCTAGTTAATGAGAGGCATTTTAGGAAAACCGAGTCAACCTAATAACGACTCACCCACCGGATGCAATTCACGGTTGGGTAAATATGTTAAATGACCAAAATACCTCTATTAATGAACATTAATGGTAGTTACAAATGACACTCGGGATACTCGTAATAATAATGGTTCGATCAAATGAACTTCTTCCCACGTACGTACATACATATGCCCGCTTTCTATGTGTATAAAATTTGGGATATTTATGATATATATATATATATATATATATATATATATATATAGTGGGGATCCAATATTCTTGGAGCCATTCTGGATGCAACATGCAGCCGAGAGCGCAGTCGTGGTATCGGGATGGCATCGTATGAGTTATCATTACGACGACTACACTACAATGTCAAAAGAGCTGGAAAAGTACATCCGTAAAATGCATTCACTTGTTGGGAACGCCATCACCGAAGGAAGATACTTAGTCTTCGGTATTGGCTCATCCCAACTCCTTAATGCAGCCGTGTATGCCCTTTCCTCTGAAAACTCCTCTTCACCTTCCAATGTCCTCGCTTCAATTCCATTCTACCCGGTAACATTTATTCGATCGATCAGTTTTTTAATCACAAAACAAAATTTATTTATTGCTTATTTTGTGATATTCATGTTACAGATGTATCGGGCTCAAACAATGTTCTTCAACTCAGAGAATTTTCAATTTGAAGGAGATACAAACTTATGGCAATCGGATAATTCGACAAATAACAACATGGATGTGGTTGAATTTGTAACCTCGCCCAATAATCCAGATGGGGAATTGAAGTCCTCGGTTCTTGGAGGAAAGACAATATACGATCACGCCTACTTTTGGCCACATTTTACACCCATCCCCGGCCCTTCCGATCATGATCTCATGATCTTTACTCTTTCTAAGCTCACAGGTCACGCTGGTACTCGTTTTGGGTACGTATCTATATATATATATAGAGGCAGGATCAAATGAGAACACCTTTTAATATGAGAACGGTGAGAACAGTTTATAGCTCTTGAATGATCTTTATTTAATGGTTGAGATTAAATTGATTTAATTAAGGTATATTGAATTTTAATTATTTGGTTAATTAAGTAAAGGATGTAAACTCAACTTACCTTAATTAAACCAAATGATTGGCCTACAAGTGTTCTCACCATTCTCTATTTAAAATGTGTTCTCACCGGATCCCTCCTCTATATATATATGTTTCTTAATTATATATTTGTTTCATATGCGTGTACGTGTATACGAGAGATACTATGTATTTGGGTTTTAATTAGTTAGTATCGATAATTTAACCCGATCGAATGAGTAACGAGGGCTTATTAGATATACTAAAACCCTCATTTACATTATATACAAGTGCACATTTGTAAGTGTAAATATGTTATATTGTTACAGATGGGCGGTGATAAAAGATAAAGATGTATACGAAAAGGTTTCAAACTATATATCAATTGCTGATTTGGGTATTTCAAAAGACACGCAATTACGTGTTTTGAAGATTTTAAAAGTAGCCGTTGAAGGCAATGGTAAACCTCTATTCGAATTTGCTTATAATAAAATGAGGGAGCGTTGGGATAAGTTGACTTCTGTGTTCTCAAAGTCAACAAGGTTTTCAATCCAGCAAAGGCATCCTCTTCACTGCAACTTCTTCAACCAAACTAGGCTACCATCTCCAGGTATATTTTAGTTAGTTCGATCATTCTTATATCACAAGCTAGCTAGGTTTACTTTAAACACCACGTACACTAGATTTAGTGTAACATTATTCGTTACAGCTTATGCTTGGGTAAAATGCGAGCGAGAAGAAGAAGAAGACTGTGGGGCAGTATTAGCTGCAGGAAACATCATAGGTCGTAGTGGAAGCACCTTTAGTGCAGAAGACCGTTATACCCGACTTAGTCTCATCAAGAGCCAAGACGACTTTGAATTACTTCTGCAACGACTCACCAAGCTAGTCTCTCTTGAAAATGATACTACTGCTTCTCATGTTGACACCATGTGATGAAACCAAGCTTAATTTGGATTGATCAGGATCTTCAATAATTTTGATCAAGTAACATTAAAAGGTTATTTGGATTAAGATCGTTGGGCAATCTTCATCTCGTTGCCTGTAATATATGTAATTAATTGGGAAAAACCAAATTTCAATTCATTCTCGTGTGTAAAATTGAACATATAACCTATATACAGCTACCAAAGAATATGTATATATACACATACATGTACGTATTAAAATGTACATATGTATGCTTGTGTTGTTTTTATGATCATATTTGAAAGCGTACGTGACTACGTACGATGTTGCTTCTTGTTTACTCTAATGAAGATTAAGAAAGTAACCCAAAAAACAAGGAAAAAAAATCAACTTTGGACAGGGAAGAGCTGGATTATGATAAGAGGGGTTAAGGGTTCTACTTATCCTAACACAAACCCAAAATTTAAAATATAAAAGTAGAAAGTATTTGTCGAAAATCACTTAATGAAAGAAGAAATCATAGAATCATGAAAACCAAGAATTGAAATCATGAAAACTTATGTGGAAATCTCAAACAATTGACTAAGTTCACAGATTTGGAGACTTGATATATTATTTGAGTTCATAAATATAAAATCAAGAAACAACCAAATTATGTCTCGCAAATCACATAAAACAGTTGTTATAATATTCTCAAGTAAAGGACCAAATGTGTAATGTTTACTTAGTTGAAGGGTAAATAGTGTCAAGTCTCTTATGTACTTATAAGAGAGATTTAGTCAGTATCTTTTTTAGAACGTACAGATATACATTCATTTTTCTCTTATGGTGAATACAGAGAGTTTGTAAGAGTGAAGAAGAAACCCATTGTTAAGTAGATCTTTGACTCTTGAATTCAATTCTTTCTTGTGTTGTTCATACATTTGATAACAAGTGGTATCAGAGCCTTGGGCTCTTGAGGCTGGGGAAGAAAGAATTAGGAGTTTCTTCAAATCGAATTAGGGCAATCTCTGTAAAGGAACAAATATTCTTGAATCAGAGAACTGAGGAGGCTATCTTGGAACAAGATGACTTCGGCAAAGTTCGAGTTAGAAAAATTTGATGGGAAGAATGATTTTGGACTCTGGAGGGTGAAAATGAGGACACTACTAGTGCATCAGGGTGTTGTAGGGGCTCTCGGAGGTGAAGTTAATCTGCCAGCAACATTGCCTGCAAGAGAAAGGGCGGAGATCATGGACAAGGCACACAGCACAATTATTCTAAGCCTTGGTGATCGAGTTCTAAGAGAAGTTGCAAAGGAAACAACGGCAGCGGGCATCTGGGCAAAATTGGAGAGTCTGTACATGACGAAATCCCTCGCAAACAGGTTATACCTCAAGAAACGACTCTATACTTTTCAATTAGTGTCTGGTAAATCTTTGGAAGATCATGTAGACGAGTTCAACAAACTCGTGCTCGATTTAGAAAACATAGATGTTGTGTTAGAAGATGAAGACAGGGCAATAATATTTTTGACTTCACTTCCACAATCATATGAGCATTTCGTTGATACCTTAATGTATGGTAGAGAACGTTTGTCTATGGAAGAGGTTCTTGCAGCCTTGAAGTCTAAAGAGCTTAAAAAACGGGGTGATCTAAAAGAGGAGGTTGGGGAAGGTCTGTTTGCGAGGGGAAGAATAGATCACCGGGAGTATAAACAGAAAGGTTCTTCACGGTCGAAGTCAAGATATAAGAAGAAATGCTTTATTTGTCATTTTGAAGGACATTTGAAAAGGGACTGTCCTGATTGGAAGAAAAAGAAAGGGGAAAAACACATAAGGACCAAAGAAAATCATAGTTCAGATATGCAGTCTGATGGATATGATAGCGCAGAGGTCTTGGTGGTTTCAGATTGTAAGCTGAAAGATGAATGGGTACTTGATTCAGGAGGTTCGTATCACATGACACCACATCGTGAATTCTTTGTTGATTTTAAAGAAATGGATGTGGGTACAGTTATGCTAGGTGATAACAGGCCCTGTGAAGTAAGAGGAGTGGGGAAAGTTGTGCTTCAGATGATTGATGGTTCAGTACAAGAACTCACTAATGTAAGATTTGTGCCTAAGTTGAGGCGAAATCTTATATCTCTTGGATGCTTTGAACGAGAAGGGTGTTCAGTTATCATGAAAGATGGGAAAATAAAGGTGATTAAAGGCTCTCGTATTATAATACAAGGTACCAGAATGAAGAGTGATATCTATCTTCTATATGGAAGTGCAGAAGCAAATGAAGCGGCCATTGTAGAAGACGATCAAAGGGACTTGGTTATGTTATGGCACAAACGTTTGGGGCATATAAGTAATCAAGGGTTGAAAGAATTAAACAAGCATGAAGTGTTTGGAAAGCTCACTATCAATGAACTTAGTTTCTGCGAGAATTGTATTTTTGGTAAAGCTCACAGGGTGCTTTTCAGTCGAGGGGCACATAACACAGAAGGGATTATAGATTATGTACATTCTGATCTATGGGGACCTGCCCGAACAGAATCACTAGGAGGTGGTCGTTATTTCCTGTCTCTAGTTGATGATTTTTCAAGAAGAGTTTGGGTATTCATCTTGAAACATAAAGATGAGGCATTTAGCAAATTCAAAGAATGGAAGGTACTCATTGAAAATCAAACCGGGCGACGAGTCAAGAAGTTGAGAACTGATAATAGCTTGGAATTCTGCAATAATCAGTTTAACAATTTTTGTAAAGCACATGGAATAGCAAGACATTTGACAGTTGTTGGAACCCCTCAACAGAATGGACTTGATGAGCGTATGAACCGTACATTGTTGAACAAGGTGAGATGAATGTTATCAGATTCTGGATTACCAAAGTTGTTTTGGGCTGAAGCTGTCTCAACGGCAGCTTATCTAGTAAATTGGTCACCATCTACAGCCATTAGTTTAAAGACCCCAATGGAGGTATGGTATGGTAGAAAGGTAGAATACAATCATTTGAAGGTCTTTGGAAGTGTAGCTTATGCACATGTAAACCAAGGAAAGTTAGAGCCTAGAGCCCATAAGTGTGTGTTTTTAGGATACCCTGATGGTGTTAAAGGGTACAGGTTGTGGAGGCTGGATAACGTTCGACCCAAGGTAATCATCAGTAGAGACGTTGTGTTTAATGAGTCTCTAGTGTATAAAGACACATTAAGCAGAACAGATGAATGCTTCACTGGTGGTAAGAACTCTCGAATTGAGGTGGAGTTACGAAGTCAAGATCCTGAGAGTTCAATAAATAATAGTAGTAGTGGTTCTGGTTCTAATCAAGAGTCTGTGGATTCTTATCAGTTAGCAAGAGATAGAACACGACGTAATATTGTAGCTCCTATAAGGTATCGAAGTGATGATATGGCTTCCTATGCTTTTGTAGCTGATGAGTATGGGAATAGCAGGGAACCACTAAGCTACGAGGAGGCTGTGACGTCTCAAGAAAAAGAAAAGTGGATTCGAGCAATGGAGGATGAGATGAATTCATTGTATCAAAACAATACGTGGATTTTGGTTGATAAGCCAAAGGATCAGAAGTTAGTGAGCTGTAAATGGTTGTTTAAAATAAAAGAAGGTATACCAGGTGTGCAAGAAACAAGATTTAAGGCTCGGCTTGTGGCAAGGGGTTTTACTCAGCGTCCAGGTATTGATTATAATGAAATATTCTCACCTGTAGTCAAGCATTGTTCGATTCGAATAATATTGGCATTAACTGCAGTTAAAGATTTTGAATTGGAACAATTAGATGTAAAAACTGCGTTTTTACATGGAGAATTAGAGGAGAATATATATATGAGTCAACCTCAGGGTTTTGAAGTGGAAAATGAACGTGATAAAGTGTGTCTTTTAAAGAGGTCGCTATATGGCTTAAAGCAATCTCCTCGAAGATGGTATAAACGATTTGATACTTATGTAGTAGATCATGGATTTTCACGAAGTAGCTATGATAGATGTGTGTATTTTAAAGAATACAGTGAAGGGGAATATGTGTATTTGTTACTCTATGTTGATGATATGTTGTTAGCATGCAAGAGTAAGTTGGAAATAGAGAATACCAAAGCACTACTCAAGGCAGAGTTTGATATGAAAGAGTTAGGCAATGCAAGGAAAATCTTGGGAATGGAGATCACAAGAGATAGGGGAAAGGGGTGTTAAAGTTGGCTCAAACTGGCTATGTTAAAAAGGTTTTGAACAACTATTTCATGGCAAACAGCAAAACAGTTCAAACTCCCCTAGGACAGCAGTTCAAGTTGTCAGCAAGAGATTCACCAACGTCAAGGGATGAAGTGAGTTTCATGTCTAAAATTCCATATTCGAATGTAGTGGGTAGTTTGATGTATCTTATGGTTTGCACACGCCCAGATTTATCATATGCGTGTAGTGTGGTAAGTCGCTATCTTGCAAACCCAGGGAAATTGCATTGGAGTGCTGTAAAATGGATACTTAGGTATCTGAATGGGTCAGCTGATGTTGGACTGATTTATGGAGTTAATCTTGAAAATGAAGTTGTTGGATTCGCCGATGCAGATTTTGCGAAAGATCTTGATAGAGGTAGATCGATTGGCGGGTATGTCTTTAAGGTTTTTGGGTGCACAATAAGTTGGAAGGCTGCGTTGCAACATGTAGTAGCCTTGTCAACAACCGAATCAGAATATATAGCTTTGACCGAAGCAGTAAAGGAAGCTATATGGTTAAAAGGATTCATTAATGAACTTGGTATTGCAGTGAATCGGGTTGTAGTATATTGTGATAGCCAAAGTGCGCTTCATTTATCAAAGAATCAGGTGTTTCACGAAAGGTCAAAACATATAAATGTAAAGTTACATTTTGTAAGAGATGTAATTAAATCAAAAGTGGTAGAGGTTGAGAAAGTAAGCACACAGGACAATGCAGCTGATATGTTGACTAAAGCATTGCCCGGAACAAAGTTTATCAAGTGTTTGCAGCT
This sequence comes from Dittrichia graveolens, assembly GCA_038502395.1. NCBI lineage: Eukaryota > Viridiplantae > Streptophyta > Magnoliopsida > Asterales > Asteraceae > Dittrichia > Dittrichia graveolens. Next base: position 96,294,291 of record JARJIL010000004.1, read on the forward strand.
TCTCAATATTAGTAAAGAATAGTTGTATTACTTGAGAAAGTTGGAGATTGTTATAATATTCTCAAGTAAAGGACCAAATGTGTAATGTTTACTTAGTTGAAGGGTAAATAGTGTCAAGTCTCTTATGTACTTATAAGAGAGATTTAGTCGGTATCTTTTTTAGAACGTACAGATATACATTCATTTTTCTCTTATGGTGAATACAGAGAGTTTGTAAGAGTGAAGAAGAAACCCATTGTTAAGTAAATCTTTGAATCTTGAATTCAATTCTTTCTTGTGTTGTTCATACATTTGATAACAACAGCCAATTAGAAGCAGGAAAAGCGGTATGTCATGGAGGAAGCATATTAGTGCAACAGATAGCAATACATGACTTAGTCTCATACTCTCATCAAGAGCCAAGATGACTTTGAGATGTTTTGCAACAACTCACTGATCTAGTCTCTCTTAAAAACACTAACGGGGTTGAGACGATGTGAAAGCAAGCTTTATTAATTTGGATCAATCAAAAGGGTGGATCGATCAAGTAACATTAAACAGTTATATTGGGTTGATGTAATTTAAGTTTGTGGTGTTATTGTTCTAATTCAAGCAGCGATGACTGTAACGAAGTCTTGAAAGATAGAGGTTCTTTATCTTTACACGATAGGAGGAACCATACGACAATGGGTTATAGACCCGTAACCAATCTTCATCTCATTGCCCGGCCTATAATATGTAATTATTCCAGCTTGCATGTAAAATTGAACATATAAGACCATCGGCATCCATTCTCCTTATTCCTATTGCCATATCAGTCTCATATCATTTTTTCCTCAATCTCATTCTATAATGCAAACCCGCCACTTCTATCCCACACAACCTTTTTTATTTATAAATAAATAAATAGAGGATCAAGATAGAGAGAAGAGAGAGGGAAAGAGGGGGAGAGCCGTTGGTTCTGGGCCATGCTAGCCTCTCTAGTTGGTTAGCAAAAGGAGAAGGGGTGATGGTTTTGGTGTGTGACCCGCTTCAATCCGTGCTCTCCAGTTGGTTGAATGTGGTTGGTCTAACGTATATACAACAAAGAATGTTTGTATATATATATATATATATATGTATGTATACACATGTATATATGCATTAGAGTAGGCGCCATCACGAGGTCATTCAACGGCCTCAATTTGTTTGTCGTGCACATTGTATTACCCTGCCTGCTTCATGATTTGCTTGTTATCAACGAGCTCGTGTTTAGGGTGACAACCATCACAAGCATAACTTTTTTTCTTTCTTTTTCTTTTATGTTTTTATTATTCAAAATGATCAAATTTAGAATTTACATTAATTTGTACAACAATAAATGGACAATTAGGCAAGGGGCTTCGACATGACCATCGTCCTCACCTAATAATCCCATGATATAATTAAGATCATATTTTAGCAAGACGCTAGCAAAATCATACAAATTAAACATGTCAAAATTGAGATAAGGTATTACAACACCACATTAACCAAACTAAATTACATGTAGCTCTAAACTTTAACCAAGTAAAAAGGTTAGCTTGCACCTCCCCTTCAACCAATGCCATTGAGAAGTTTTTCCCATTAAACACTTTGTTTTTACAAGCCTTCCAAATGAACCAAATTGTACGTCTTATCATAGGCTTCAATAACATCTTTGTTTTCCCAGATTTACCACAACTCCGTAGTTTGTACATTAGTTGATTTAGAGAGGTATGAAAACGTAGACCAGTGATACCCCTAGTGCTTAGCCAAGACCACACCTCTTTCACCTTTGTGTAGAAATAAAATAAGTGATCTTCCGTATGACCAATCCCAAGTCACTACATTATTCGACCTACGGGAATAAAAAGAGGCTAGTGCAACTTTTATCATTCTTTTATGCAAATAAATCGGAAAAGAGACTTTTAAGTGGTGCAACACCCAACCATCTATCGAACCAAAAGCAGGTGCAATTACCATTTCCCGCATCACGTAAAAACAAGTCATCCAAATTTAAATTAATAGATAACATTGAGTTCCTAACTTTTGCTATGTTTACCCACGTAGTTGGTTCCTAACAATTTCATATTGAGTCTCGACGCAAGATGAGAACACAGTAGCGACCTAGTTAAATTTATCACATAGTCATATTCCATTTACCCACAAAAATTACGTCATCAGCAAAGAGGAAATGTAATGAAGAGGGTTCATTATTAGGAAGAGAAACTTCCTGGAAGTGTCCTTTATCTTCACCTTCAATTATTACAATGTGGAGACCCTCCATACCCATAATTAATAGGAATTGGGGTGAGAGGATCCCTATGCCTTCCCTCACCTCCGTGAGTTCGAACTCTTTTATCGGTCAGCCGTTTACAATCACCTAAGCTCTTGCAAATTTTAGGCAGCCCTTAATCCACATTCCCCATTTATAACCAAAGTGTATGTGCTCCATAGTAGAATATAGATAACTAGCGCAATCGACCATTTCTCAAAGTCTACTTTAGAAAGTAGAGATCAATCTTTTTGTTCTTTTTACCAAATTACAAATCTCATTTAACATAGTGGTCCATCAAAGATTTGTCTACCATTGATATGTTAATCACTCCAATAGGGAATGTTGCTTATAAGGATAATGGGATGGAGGACGTATTTTAATGTAAGTGGGTCATTCACATTGGGGAAGAGAGAAATGAATAAAAGATTGCATCCGGCCTAGAAAGAACCATACACCTCAAATTAATGCACCATGATGATTGCATCCTTATCCACAATTACCTAGAACTATTTAATGTAAGCCTTTTCCCCACACAAGATCACTCTGTTTTTTTATTTTCTTCTTTAGGGAATGTTGCTTCCAGAATTTCACAGCAAGTATTTTAAAAAGCGAACTCATGAACTTGGGTCTAACGGGCATAGGCTCATGAAACTTCATGGAAAAAAATTGAACACCTCTTATTTGATTAACACCGGGATTGTTATCCAAGAACCATCGATTGATAACCCATTTATCTATCTGATAGCAATTCATGTTTGAGTTGACTATCCCATGGAAAAAACCGGTATTCTTGTGACCATCTTAATTCTTGATTTTTGTTTTAGGTCTAAGGTATTAACATACTCCATTTCCTTCACTTGTAATTGACAACTCTTTCTTCTAATTCTGCAGCGGTAAGGATTCTATGCTTAGCAACGATTCTCACTTCATCAATTTTCTTTTTCAATTCAGGAACTTGTGATCTCTTCTTATCAAGCACCTCTGATTTCCAGATTTTGATAGCTCCTTTTAGTGCTTTAAATTTTGATTTCAGTGTCAAATATGCTTTTCCCTTGCAAATTATCGAACTCCAAGCAGTATTAACAATGTTAATAACTCTTTATTGTAAATCCATGAGTTATAAAAACAAAAAGATCTAATTTTCTTGAGCAAGTATAGTAGCATGAACAATGTTAATAACTCTTCAATGTTAATAACTCTTTTTAGTGCATGAACAATGATCCTAATATTCTCGAGCAAGTATAGTAGCATGGCCAACGGCCATAAAGCCAAAAATTCCATTGAAACAAAAACGATCTAATTTACTTAAGGATATACCATAATCACCCATCCACGTATGTCTTCTCCCTGCCAGATTTATCTATGATATTTTAGTTTCGGTAATAAATTTTTTGAGACAATGTACTCCGGAGATAGAAAAGGAGGATACTATTCTTTCATTTCAATCCATCGGTTCATTAAAGTCGCCCATTAATCAGGGCCGGCCCAATGCCTGCGCAGGCCCAGGGCAGCAGTGGATTTGGGGGCATCATAGGTTCAACCCATTACATGTATACCTAGACTCATTTAAAAAAATAAAAATAAAAAAAAGACAGAAACCGAAGAGGCGACTTCAAGTTTCAACGGCGATAACTAAGTTTCCCTTTTTTTAATCGCATGTCTGCTGCTGCCTTTTGCTCTGTTATATGCTATCTACTATCTGCTTTCTCTGTTATATGCGATACGTAAGTTTCTCTTTTTTAATATGATATTATTTTGTTTTATTGTTTTATTATTTTATTAGTGATAGACATGCTATCTGCTTTCTCTTTTTAAGCTATATTATTTTGTTTTATTCTATTTGTTATTTTCTTATTTTATTAGTGATAGACAAATGATAGATGACAGTAATACATTGACACCTAAAAAGTAGTAAGTCTTTGACAGTAATACATTGAGACCACTATGACTCTATGAGCTAGTCTATTTAATCCTTCAATTTTTAAATTCTAATTTCTTAAAATTTTATTTAATCTGATTTTTTATTCTAATTTTTTATATCTTATTTGATTTTAAATTTATGTGTTTTGTATATTAAAATGTTGTAGAATTAATCAAAGTACATTTGTCTAATTATCTTTAAAAAGTCAAAAGAATAATACAACACAATCTTTGAAGCCTTCAAGTTTATTAGCTTAATTAGGTTTTATCCTTCTAATCTTGTTATTTACTTTGTATTCTTTGATTTATTGCTTAGTTGCATGATTAATTGATTGCATAGTTGATTTACTTTGTATTCTTTTTATTTATACATTTATGTTATATATTTTGTTTGTGCGTGATAAATTCCATACATAAGGGCATTAGTAGCTCCCTTCGCATAGGGCAACAAGACTCTTTGGACCGGCCCTGCCATTAATAATAAAACCTGTTGTTCATGTAATATCCGGATTTTCGAATTTAATAAAAAGATATTTACGAGAATTAATTACTATTATCATTATCATTATTCCGAGTTTCAATTTGATTATGGACTAAGTAGACCATTGGGTTTAATGATTTCTAAAGGGAAAGTTATGGGTAGTTGGTTATTGTTAATGGGTTTTGGTTATTGTGATGGGCCAAGCCTTGCTAGAAACCAAAATAAATAGAAATTTAGGGCATAGCCCCCAACACAAGAACAATTGCACTGTTCCATTGTTAAAAACAGTGAGTACTATGTTTGTGTGTGTGTCGAAGATCAAGAAAAGGATCTAGGATCTTCATTCTTTGTCACCCAAACAAGGAATTTGCAAAAGGAGATCAGGTAACGTTTCCCCTTGCCTTGTGATCATGTAGATGTTATTTTCGCTTGGATTTAAGATGAGTCCATGAAAGTTTAGAAAATCTTGGGGTGTGTTCTTGAAGTTTATAAACCGAGAAAAAAGGGGGGTTGTATTAGGGTTTAATCTTGATAAAAAAAACTAAATAAAATGGAAAGGATTTGTTTAGATGAATGAAGAAATGGTTTGCAACAAAAATGAACTGATTTGGTTGAGTTTTGAAAGAGTTTGATTTTTGAAAATGGCGACCAGTTGCACAGTGGGTGAGGTCCGACCAAGATGAATTGGTCCGACATATGATGCTTGATAACTGGTCCGACTTATGATGCTCAATTTATGATACTTAGTAGTTGGTCCGACTTATGAAACTTGGAAATTTGTCCGACCGGCCTATTATGCTTGGTCCGACTTATTAGACTTGGTCCGATTTAGGAGACTTAGCACTTGGTCCGACTTAGGACCTTGGTGTATGGTCCGACTTATGAAATTTGACACCGGGTCCGACTTGTGAAACCTAGAAGTAAGGCCCGACTTGGGGTCTCAATAATTATGTGGAATGAGTAAGAAACTTGTACGCGGTATTAATTTAATTAGGCTTGTTTTATGTGACTGCCAATTGACGAGTAACTGCAAGTGAATTTTTAAACTAAGAACTATGTGACTAAACTATAAACAGGTGAGTACTCTTACTTACAACCTAATGTGATGACTTATGTGATCATGACATGCTGAATGTGTACGGTGATACTATAACACCTTGATTAATGATTGGGACCGTCCATTTCGGTGGCGGGAATGATGGGACCATTCACTTCGGTGATGGGAATGAGTGACCACTATTACGGCAACGGGAATGATTAACGGTTGCATTGTTGTTAATTTTAGTATTTCAACTTAAATATCTACTCGAGTTGTAATTTAATATCCAGTAGTATTTATTTCCGTATATATCTAATTTTAGTTTGAATCTATTGCAAAAAAACTTTTTGGGACGTTACAGTTCAATCGAATATGGTTAGCTAACTCATTCCACATTGCATGTCTACTAGTTGGATTGTGAGGAGCATAGACATTAGAAATAGAGATTGTGGATTCCATCCCTTGATTTTACCATTGAAAATCATAAATTTGAGCCTTTGATATACCAAGCTTTATTAAAAATAGTCGAGTCCCAAATACCGATCAAACCACCATACCTACCTTGGGATGGAACCGACTCAAGATCAAATGGAATATTACACCAAAAGCTTTTAATGTTAATGTTTACATTATTTGCATATTTTGTTCCTTAAAATTGACAAAAATTTTATATTATGTTGTTTTAAGATTCTCCTGGCCTAATGCGATTTGTGTTTCCCCTAATATGCAAAGACTAAAATTCATTAGATAACCTTTGATTGCTCCTGGTTACCTACGATGTGATTCTTTGTTGCTTCTTCAAAGCCTTCCATCTAAAATCCAATGTCTTTCCCGAGCTTGATGATACTTTGGATTTCAATTTCCACCCTTTCCTCACATGACTTTCGAATAGTCCTAGGCCGAAGAGAAGATTGTGGTTGACCTAATTGACATATCAGATGTAGATCTTCTACAGTGTAGCAACTTATCTCTTTCACTCCTACATCTCTCCATGATTCTGGATGAAGCTTCTTTGGAAACTAATTTCTAATTTATGTTTCCGTGTGTCATTTTTCATAAATTTCTAGAAAATGAGGTCTAATCCTGAAGGTGTGTTGGATAGGGATGGTCCAATGATTTCTAGTTGGGCTTGAAATGTTTTTATCGGCTCCAAACTTTTCTCTTTCCCTGATTTGTTCAACCTTATTTCTCTCATCCATTTGTTTTGTGTCCTAGAACTTAAAAGGTGATGCATGTGGAATTGGACCAATACACCCGCCAGTCGTCACCTTGGGGAAGGTTGTATTGGGGAAATCTCACCATCTTCTAGATTTATCTCCTTAACTAATGTTTTGGCCAGCGAATTCTTGTTTCTTGCGATATTCTAAGATGAATTTCTTGTCAGAATGTTTGCTTCATTACCTATGACATTTCTTATTGCCTCTTCTTCTCCTTTTCACCCATCTCACTGCTGGATTCTTAAGTGGAGACCTTTTCTTCACTTTCTCCATCAAACACAAAATCTGGAACCCAGGTTTCGGCTATCTCCAAGATCCATAAATGATCTATTTTATCCCGCCACACGATTTGGATTCATTCGCCTATCCTTCGTTGTTAGGCCAATAAACAAGCTTTGTAACAGAGATGTCCGAAGTGTCCCAGTCATGTGTAACCGAAACTAAGATTTTACCAAACATTCCTAGTATGAGTTTTATGTTGGCTCCATTCCATAAATTGGTTGATAATCCGGTTATGCTAACCAAATTACCTTCTTGAGCTTTGTTGGTGCTACTTGATACTCCTGCAATCAATCAAAGTATCAAACTAGTTCATCCATACTTGTTTTTTTTCTTTTAAGAACTTATCCACTTTGAAGGATCGATGCATCAAAAAGGATGGTTAAAACCAAGACCACGTGTATATCACACCTTGCAATCATCTATTCCTTCCGCTTTTAATACTTCAATGATGTTGTCAAGCACCTGCAAACTCTTAGCTTCCCCCATAAGGACGCCCTTGTATGAAAGCTTTATATTTTGGAGCCACGGAGTAGTCCGGTAAATAAATGGTCGTTGATTCAATAGGATGAACACTTCTATTTTCACCATTCCCGCCCAATTAGAAAAAACTTGTACATATATACGTACTCCCAAGTTTCTTTGTAACGTTTGAGGAAAATCTTGCTTGAGTCTAAACCACCTATATATGGTATATGAGCCTTTTGTGGTAAAGTCTTATTTCCCTTCCGGTCATACCTTGCTACATTCACCACAAGTTTATCTCCTTTGATGTAGATCTTGTGTAATTTCTTTTCCAACAACACAATATCGATCTTGTACCCTAGCTAATTAATCTCATAAAACCAAAGTTTGAGCCATTCTTTCTAGTCTTTAAAGCAACATAAGTATCCACCATTATTCCTATCTTCTCGACCGCTCTTCGTAGATTTTTTCCATCTATACCCACCAATAGATTAGACTAGGCGTGAGCATGGTATAGGACCGGTACCGGTACCGATTTACCGAATACCAAATTTGTTTTAAATATGATACCGAATACCGTACCGAGTATTCATATATAGTACCAGTACTCAGTACCTATTTTACCTTGTTGGTTCAGTACTACTCCCAAATACCGAGTCCCGAGTACCGATTTAGCAATATTTCAAGTACCGAGTACCGGACCGAAAACTCTAACTCGGTACCGGTTCTGGTACGCTTCAGTATTTTTGATACCCATGCTCACCCCTAGATTAGACATATAAAATGTGGTACTAACAGCTTCATGTTGATCATTGTAAGATTTTTTTTCCAGCGAACTGTTTGCCACCCTCCTTACGCCCTTTGAGCTCCCATGTTCTATCAAGTTTTCGATAAGCAATAGAAAAACAGTTGGCAAACCAACAAAAGGTCTTTAACTGTCATACGAGTATGTTCTACATGTTGGGTTAATCGGGTATTGTTCACAGGTCAGCGGGTTACGGTTCGGTTATCAGTCTCGGGTCGTTATTTTTCTTTGATTTGGTATTAGTTTCACCACATTTTTGAGTCCTTTGAGGGGTACGGCCGTGCCTCGTGGCCGTGACCGCCTCTGTTCTTGAGGTCCGGGCGTACCTGGGTAGGGTACGGGCGTGCCTTGGTCCAGTACAGGGTGTGCCTGACCCGGTACGCTCATGTTTGTTGGGGCCTGTTTCTAGGCCTTGGGCCTAGGGGCACGGGCGTACCCTCAGGGGGTACGGGCGTGCCCTGCCCCTGTTCAGTTGGTTTGATGCTGAGTTTGATTATGTGATTAATACCATGACTATATATTTGTAGGAATTACTGTTTGACGTATTCTGGGTATATCTGGCATAACTCTGTGTGGTATTAATTGCGGAGGTGAGTTTTCTAAACTCTGATTCATATCTGTGATATGTGTGTGTTACATTGCAATGTGGTATATTATTGATCAGAGGATCACAGAGAGAGCTGTAGCATGCTGCCTTGTGCAGTAGTGCTATGGACAGCGTTTTAGCCTTCTTGGCGGATGCTAAGATGGTGCAGTACTGTATCCATAAGACCTGTTGTGGCATTCATATATGTGTATGCGCATGTTTATATGATTTACAGTTTAGCTTTCTCACTAAGCTCTTGTAGCTTAGCAGATACTGCTTGTTGTTGTTTTGCAGATTGTGTTAGCACCAAGGCAAGGCCCCAGTTTGACTATTGACGGTTGGTTGCTTAAAACGTGATTTGAAACAATAACGCTCCCCTTTGTGTAACAGAGAGTACTTTTGATTTAAATGCGCGCATATTTCTTTTTGTGCAAACCCGAGGGTTTAAACGAATTGTTTTATTGGCTTCCGCTGAGGTTAAGCTTATTGGAAACTGTTTTTGACATGAACTGTGATTGTAGTATCTTTTATACGAACCAGAGGGTTCGAAAATACTTGGTTGGTTTCCATCAGCTTATCAAATTTTGATTTTAGACATATTTTTTTTCAAGCTTTATTTTAAATTTTGGAAATCGGGGCGTTACAAATACAAATGTCTGTCAAAAAGTGAGGTGAACAAAAGGGCATTACTCTATCTTACCTTATTTTATATATCCTCCACCCCCACAACCGGCCGTCGCCACTCCTCTATCACTACCGGCGACTCACCATACACGGCTTCTTTAAGAAAAATGTTATCATCGATTTTTAACAATCGCACATACAAATCAGTTTCTAGAAACACGTACGCATACGAATACAAATTGGAATTAATTAAACCTATACATATTGGACGTGAAAAAACAAAATCGATTGAGAACCAAAAACTTACCACTTGAAATATCAAAACCGATTGAGAACAACAAAACGCACCACATGAAAAATCAAAATCAATTGAGAACAAAAAACATACCACAAGAAAAATCAAAATCGATTGAAAACCAAAAATTACTTAAAACCTACCAATCGCAACCTGAAAAATGAATGAAACACAAATAATCACAACATGCACAACACATGATTTGGAGAAATAGAGGATAGTGTAGGTAGCAATGTTATAGTCTTTTCCAAGACTAGAGAGGTGGTGTTAAGTAGTCGTGTAGATCCAAGGCGAGAGCGATGCTCTAGACCGGAGAGAGCGATGGTGCAGATTGTGGCTAAAATGGAAGATAACCGTGGTAGCAGCGGAACGATGGATGAATTTGGTGGAGTGGATTGAGCGTTTTGGCAAAAGTGACCGGTGTTGATGTCATGGATTAGGGTGTGAACGCGTCGAATGAGTAAATAAGTAGGTTTCGGCATTTATTTATTTGAAATTTTCAATTAATTGTAAGGATATAATAGTCATTTTACAAAATTTAACTAACTTTCCTTTGTTTTAACAGAGTGAGGGAATAAGAATGAAACAAAACACAAACATAAAAACGCTTATTATGATCAACTTTAGACTACCATAATAAAATATTTCAGCTAGTTATTTTATTATCTTATAATATTTACAAATGATGGTCCACATGTGATTTAATAGTATTCAAATGTTTGTTATATTATAAAAATGGTTACTAATTATGTAATTATTGAATCCCGATATATATATATATATATATATATATATATATATATATATATATATATATATATATCCCATTATCATTGCATCTCAAAGAAGATAAATCCCCAAGAAGCTATGGCGAAATACTGCTACGGGCTTTGTTTATTGATGTCTATATCGATCAATATATTATTTAGCGTTAACCTGTATTTAGATGGAAGAGAGAAGAAGCAGCTGGAGATTAGTGGGCCGGCGTTGACTTGGAGTGAGAAATCGGCAGCGGAGGCGGAAGCGGTTGCGGCGATCTCATGCTCCGGCCATGGCAGAGCTTACGTGGATGGTTCAATCTCCGACGAAGCTAAGCCATTTTGTGAGTGTTACGGTTGTTATGGTGGAATAGATTGCTCTGAATTCTCTCCGGGATGTGCCGCAGACGTTGATAGGTGAGTACGTGATTCCTTAATTGTTTATTACTTACGTTGACAATTAACATACATCGCATCTAGTCTATTATAAAATCACTTAATCCAATTTAAAATTATTGTATTTCAGTTAATAAATACTGTATTTTCTCTATAAATATTGCATATTGTCTAAAAAATATTGCATCTTATCTATTATATGTGTTGCACGTCGTGCACTTGCACTCCACGACGTGGAGTTTTCAATTTTTTCAATGTTGCACGTCGTGCACTTACACTCCACGACGTGGAGTTTTCAATTTTTTCAATGTTGCACGTCGTGCACTTACACTCCACGACGTGGAGTTTTCAATTTTTTCAATGTTGCACGTCGTGCACTTGGTCTCCACGACGAAGAGTCGTTCCTAGCGTGCAAACGTTCGTATCTGATCCCAGTTATATATATATACCTCTATATAGGGAAGAGTTCATGCGAAAAGTAGTTTTTTATAAAAAGTGCGAGAAACATTTATAGTCTTTGATTACATTTTGATCTAATGACACACATAAATCAGATTATTGTATTTAATTAAATAGAAAAGAGTATAATGGTGATCTTAAATTTATTCTCTCTACAATTAATTTCTCTTTCCTCATTCTCTCTCTTAGGATAGTCTTTCTAGGTTTATTAATGAACACTTACTAGAAATTATAAAAATGTCCACATATTTATTTCTAATCAACTACGTTACTAGTGAACACTCGATAAAAAGTCGATATTTCGTATACTTATTTTTTAAAAATTTGATAGTGTGTTAAGTAGTAATCATGTCTAATTAGAGTAGGCTTTATAGACATTTATTTCTAGTCACCAATGTTTATTACTAAATATTTGCTTAGAACTATAAAAAGTGTACGCAAAGTTGTAACCTGGATTTTTTATTTACTCATTAATGAACATATAGTTACAAACAATCAATAAGCAGAATCTTTAAACTCAATTAAAACCACTAGGCTCTTGTTTTCCATGTTCACTAATAAACATACATAAATGATAAAAAAAATCAAATGTCCATACTCTAATTTCCCAATGATTCTTGTTCACCGTACCCATAAACCAACCAGTACTTTTCAAGGATTTGTACTACTTACAAAAACAAAAATAATAGGATATGTGTCCAATAAACTATATCATTAAAGCATATCAAAATTAATTAGCTATGCTGCAAAAGAAAGAATGAAAGATCTTGTTAACTAGTAAATCCATATTAACTAGATAAATATTAACATTATGTTTTATGAAGTAAAAAATAGAATTAAAGCATATATTCATCAATGAACAACATAAAAAAGATATACAATATGAAATACATAACATACACATTTGCGTTCATTAGTAAACACCAGAGAAAAACAAAAAACTTATATACATGAACTCAAGCCTGAGATACTTTTTATTTTATTTGTCTCATATCAGATTCAGATAAAAATATTTAAAAAAATACCAGAGCAAGAAAAAGAAAGAACCTTCACTAAGAAATCAATCCATAAATAATATTTCAAAAAACACGATCATTCTCACCAAATTAGGCATCCAATTCAAACTATAAAAAACAAATTTGAGATTCTCCTTGTTATTCATAAAAGGGGGAACTTGAAGATGGTGGACTAGTTGTCTTCTACGACATAGATGAATAAAGGTTGAACCTTGAAGAGGGCTACCATGAGTAAAGTGATGTTGAATGGTGGCACGGGTGTGATGCTATGGTTCTCTCTATTCTTGCTGATCGCAGATACACTCTTTTTGTTCATCTCTGGCCAGAACACAGCAGAAAACCTTTGCAGCGATGCAATTGATCGGAATCCCACAAACTCATGGTTGTTTTTTAATATGTTCTTCCTTATATTCTGGAGTTTAGATCGTTAAGTGTGGTGGGCAGAAAAAGGAGAGTCAGAAGGAGATCGAGATGATGTTTTAAGAATGAGTTGGAGGTGGTGGGAGATGGTGCTGCTCGTTGTCTTATCTGATCAAAGGGGCGGCCATTGGTGTAGATTTAGTCGGCAGATCCGAAGCAATGAAAAAGATGAACATCGGTGGGGGCGACCTATGCCATGAAAAAACCCAAGTATCAAGAAACAGGATGAATGAGATCTTACCTGATGGAGGTTCTTGATGATGATGGTGGTGGTTAGGTAGCTTGGTGGTGATGACGGCTGTATTATGTAACAAGGAGGGAGAGGGTGGATTATAAAAGGATAGAATTAGGATAGAATTAGGGTTAGGATAAAATGTCAATTCTGCCGTTTTGATTTTATTTAAATTTTCTCGAGAAATAGTTTAATTATAGAATTGTCATTCTACATCTTAACCCTTGATTAAATCATACAATGGTTATAAATACTTTTCGCACTTTTCGAGAAAAAAAATCTTTTCACATCAACCACCCATTATATATATATATATATATATATATATATATATATATATATAGACAAAAGCTCAAACGAGAACTGTTTTTTATACGAAAACTGCGAGAACCAATCTTAGCCATCCAATTCCCCCTCCTTTAATTGGATTGCTCACCCATGAATTCCTTACATGCACCCTGCCACACTCAATCCTCCCACGCTCTTTATCCATGAATTTCATTATCCAAAATGAACGGCTATGATTGGTTCTCATAGTTCTCGTACGAAAAACAGTTCTCGTTTGAACCGTCCCCTATATATATATATATATATATATATATATATATATATATATATATATATATATATATATTGGAATGTTCAAATGAGAATTAATATTTAGGTGAGATTGTTAGACTTAATCATGACCCTTCATTTGATTTGATTGGATAGTCTATATTTGACCTTTTATTTTATTCATTACCCAATCATGAATTGCGAAGGCCATGAATTACAATAGGTGAATTGCGACCGTTGATCTAATAGATCAATATCTAATTAATGGCTATGATTTGTTCTTGTATTTTAACCTAAATATCGATTCTCACAATAACCCTACCCTATATAATGGGAGGTATATTTAGGCGAGAATGAGAGACCTGAACCTTCATTTGATTTGATGGATAATCTACATTTTGCCTTTCATTTTATTCATTACCTAACTAGAATTGCGAGGGTGAATTACGACCATTATATCTAATCATGGTTCTAATAAGCTCGACATGGTTTCGCCAAGGCTTGAGGCTTGACCATGTCACCACGACATAATCAAGGGCTTGGGTGTAAGACTTGGTGTACGCTAAGGTCTAGCTTGACATGTCTTCACCTATTATAAGCCGTGTTTTATAAACGTATTAGAGGCCCTAAGCCATATAAGCCGAAATATATATATAGTTATTCAGTTATAAGAATGGATTGTTATACCTAAACCAAAGAAAAAGATTAATGAACTATGCTATAAACCTATAATTATTTGTTTTTGTTATTTGTTGGTATAACTTTATGTACATAATTATTATTTATATACAAAATTGTCGTATTAAGTCGAGTCTTGTAAAACGTCATGACCTCGCCATAGCATCCAAGGCTTGAGGCTTAACCATGCCGCTACGTTACGTCTTACGTTATTTAGAACATTGGATTTAATAGATTAGCATCTAATTGATGGCTAGGATTTTTTCTCCCATTCTTACCTAAAGATCTACTCTCACAATGACCCTCCCCTATATATATAAGGGTTATTGTGAGGTAAGAATGATATAACACATCATATCCATCAATTAGATGTTGATCTATTAGATCTAATGGTCGCAATTCACCTGTTGTAATTCATGGCCGTCACAATTCATGGTTGGGTAATAAAATGAAAGGCCAAATATAGATCATCCGATCAAATCAAATTAAGGGCTATGATTAAGCCATTATCACCTATATATCCATTCTTATTTGAACCTCCCACTATATATATATATATATATATATATATGTGTGTGTGTGTGTGTGTGTGTGGTACGGTTATTGTAAGAGGGGAATAATAGTAAGAGGATGTAAGAAGGATAGTAAGCATAGGATCTCATCAAAATTCAACAAGATTTGGTCAAAATTGGTGATTAGTAACCACCATATTATTCTTGTTTAAGGGTAAATTAGTAAATTAAGAGGGTGTTTGTTTTAGCTTATTTTATGGGCCTTTTAGCTTATTAGCTTATTTTTTGAGTTTATGAAAAATTTAGTGTTTGACTTAGCTTATTAGCTTAAACTTATGAGCTTATATTTAGTAAAAATAAGCCAATTTTGATAAACCAAGTGAGGGGGTGTTTGTGTAAGCTTTTTTTTTTTGCTTAAGCTTATGAGATTAAGAGCTTTTGAGCTTATGAGCTTATAAGCTTTTGAGAGAGAAAAGTGTTTGGATTAGCTTATAACTTATGAGTTAATAAGTTTTCTTTAAAAAGGTGGAAAATGATAAAAAAAAAAAAGGGCTTCCTTATATTAGCTTATTAATGTAAAATAACCAAAAAAAGAGTATAAAAGTAAAAGTGTAAAAATAAGTCCACAAGAAAGAAAATAAGCTAGTTCAAGATGGCTTATGAATAATGACTTATTTTTATAAAAATATGCTAATAAGCTTAGCAAACACATAAAACATAATAAGCTCAAATAGTAAGCTCATAAGCTAATAAGCCAAAAAAATAAGCTTAAACAAACACCCCCCCTGAAAACAACTATTTTTTTTTCAGATGAACTTATTTTTGTACATTTACATATATATCATTATCTTTCTTTCTTTTCTCAACTTCTTCTCTTTCTCTAATGTAAGCATGTATTTTTTAGTCATTTTATAATAATAAGCTAAGCCAAACAATTTTTTTAAAAGGAGCTTAGTAGCTTATAACTCATAAGTTAATTTAAACACTTTTTTACTAAAAACTCAAAAGCTAAAAAGCTAATAAGTTTAAGCTCAAAAAAATAAGCTTACCCAAACACCCTTAAAAAATGTTGGCAACTCCTAAAATCATCTTGGCTCCTAAAAAATCACGTTAGCATAAAATTTGATGAACACCATAATTTAAGTATTACACATCTAGTTTTCTCAAAAATGATTCATACACAGATAGTATTCATCAAGAGAAAATTGATGAAAATGAATAACAAGTCTTCAACGCAGCAAACAAATTAAAACAAACTCACAATTTAAACTCCCACCATATGCTCTATAAGAGTTGATGAACATATACAATTAAATAAACAAGAGAAAGAACCATTAGACATACATAAATACATAAACAAACTAACATGTCGCTGAAGTATTCAAGATTTGAATACTAAAGTTTACAACACTTGAATCTTCATAACATGGTGAATGATAAATTTTAAAACAAACTAATAACAAACCGATGAAGCCCATTTGGATGTAAAATGATTCTTTTGAAAACCAAATCGCGACCATTCTTCGGATTTGACGCAGTTGAAGGTGATGGTCAGAGCGGCAAAAGTGGCAATTTCCTTTGTGGTGATGTCGGTGTGTGTGGCAATGGTGATTTTGCGTATAATCAATAAACAAGGATGATGTTGGATAGTAGCGTGTGGCGGTTGCCACCGAATAGAGGAGCAACGCCTACTGTGGTGGTTGAAACCGACCACTATTGAAATGGAAGCGACCGCAAACTTTGGAGGAAGGATTAGTTTAGGGTTCACATTGTTTTCTAAAAACATATTAAAGGGGGTGGGTGGCGACATTAAAGAGAGAGATAGTACATGGAGTGGAAAATTCTAAAATACCCTTAAACAGATTATGCCAAGGTGATTTTATATATATTTATAGATGGAAAGTTCGAATAAAAACTGTTTTTCATATGAGAACTGCAAGAACCAATCATAGCCCTTGATTAAAATTAATAAATGGCTAAGAATTATTGGCGGCTGATTAATGATTCATTAATAACTCATTAATGGTTCATGTATAACGCATTAACGAGGGGTACTTTGAGAAAATTAAGTCTCACAAATTAACGACGGCTTAACCGGACTCAATTCACGTTTGAGTAAATATATATAAATACCAAAATACCCCTACTAATTAGTCACTAATGATGTTACAAATAATTCTCTCAGATTTAGTATGAAAAACAGTTCTTGATTGAACTTTTCATATATATATATAGGGGAGGGTTCAAACGAGAACTGTTTTTCGTACGAGAACTGCGAGAATCAATCTTGGCCGTTCATTTTGGATAATGGAACTCATGGATGAAGAGCGTGGGGGATTGAGTGTGACAGGGTGCATGTAAGGAATTTATGGGTGGGGAATCCAGTTGAAGGAGGGGGAACTGGATGGCTAAGATTGGTTCTCGCGGTTCTCGTACGAAAAACAGTTCTCGTTTGAACTTTTGCCTATATATATATATATATATATATATATACACACACACTTATATATATATATGTGTGTGTGTGTATTATTAAAATCTATAAATATAAATAAAAGAATAACTTAACTTAAGTTTTCACTATAAATAGACGATTGAGATTTAAATTTATCAAAACAAACGGATAGAATTGTTCAATAAAAATTACTCTAATTTTAACTTTTAAGAGTCAAATATCGTTAATTTAAAAAAATTATTAAAAACTATAAAATATTGTATTTGTTTACCTTAATCTATAAATATCATAATTACCCTTTAACATTTCAAATTTAAACAAATTCTTAGTTTTATCATTTTAAAATATTATAACTGGCCTAAGTTCTTTTTAGTTATAACCAATAAATACATAAACTTATTGCTTCTAATTATAACAATAATGACTCATAGCTTCTGCAAGAAATTGAATCACATATCTTCATATCATAATATGTTTCTGTCATCTCGTCTGCCCCACCCCTTGCATTGACACTTCCATCACTACTCTAGGTATTGACTCGTCTTTCACCATTTTTTTTAGACTTTTATTTATTTCGTGTTTTATAATTATTTAATACTTTTTTATTAATATTTAATATTTATAATTTTTTTAAATCAACTCGTATATCACACGAACATTTAATCTATTATATTTAATCAAATACTAATCATCTTGTGTTAATTACTTGAAACATCATATATGTTTAAGATTTAATCCAATTAATTGCTACTATCAATCGATTATCCTTAAATACTACTCGGTCAGCATGATTATCTATTTCTATTAAAGAATGATCACACACATATATACTAGCATGGTACTCACGTAATACGACAGTAACAAATAATTTCTACTTAATAACTTGTCTATTTTCGGTATTCACGTAATATGGTGACAACGAATACGTTTTCTTTGGCAATTTTTCTTTATTTTTTTCTCAATCGACTCTTTTATTATTTTTAAAATAAATTTTGAGAACACTTAAATAAAAAAAGGTCTCTACTTATAAAATAGAGTAAATTGTATGAAAACACAGTGTAAATTAGTAATTTGAAACCATTAAAAATTAAGAGGTTAAGAAAACAGAGTAAACTAATATGAAACTATTGATTATATACGCTATTTAAAAAAATTAAAAATATATGTTTATAAATTCTGATTATAGGTTATTCACGTTTATTAGTTCTACTTATACATATTTTCTGATAATTACGTTAAAATATTTATTACATGATAGAATATTTAAAATAAAAGGTTTGGTTATAAAAATATTTTTTAATAATTTAGTTAATTTGTATTAACTTGATTTTTTTTAATATGGAATGTTTAGTTATTAAAATAAAATAAGAATCTTATTAACTCTATTTAACAATTATTTCATATAATAGTTTTCACTTAGTTTCAAATTACTTAAAATTTTATATATTAAGCAAAAGGTATAAATGCTTTATAATACAATATATATATATAGGGGAAGGTTCATTTGAAAAACGATCTTATTGTGAACATTGCGAGAACCAATAATAGACGTTCATTTGGTAAGTGAAATTCATTAACGGAGGGTGTGGGGGGATTGAACGTGACAATGTGCATGAAATGAATTCATAGGTGAGTGATAACCTTGGAGAGAGAATTACACGGCTCAAATTGGTTCTCACAGTACTCGTAATAAACGAGAACTGTTTTTCGTACGAGAACTGTTTTTCGTACGAGAACTGTTTTTCGTACGAGAACTGTTTTTCGTACGAGAACTGCGAGAACCAACTTAGCCATTGATTAAAATTAATTAATGGCTAAGATTTTTTGGCGACTCGTTAATGTTTCATTAATGACTCGGTAATGACGTATTAATTAGGGCTATTTCAGGAAAATCAAGTCTCGCAAATTAATGACGGCTCACCCGGACGCAATTCACGGTTAGGTAAATATATAAAGTACCAAAATACCCCTATTAATGAGTCATTAATGGCGTTAAAAACAGTTTTCGCGGTTCTCGTACGAAAAACAGTTCTCGTTTGAATTACAACGAATTGAATGAATTGAGACTGTGAGATGTAATATATTAACATCTAATTAACGAATAAGATTTGTTCTCTCATTATCACATAAATATCCACTCTTACAATAATCATCCCATATATATATAAGCTTACAAATGAAATACCACAAATTCTCTTGTGATACTACCATTTCATAGTTGAATTTTATGATATCGATTTTGGTCTGCAAATTAAGGTTATTTCATTTCTTACTTATAAGCATATATTTTAATCAAAAATTATATATGCCAAGTCAAACATTAATGTTTGGATTCTAAAAGTTGCAATTAATTAATGTCTATATATGTTGCATATATATATATATGCAGTGGGGATCCTATATTCCTGGAACCATTTTGGATGCAAAATGCTGTGAATAGTGCCGTCGTCATATCAGGATGGCATCGCATGAGTTACAGATACAGTGACAACACTATGATGTCAACCGAGTTGGAAAAGTACATCCGTAAACTACATTCCATCGTCGGGAATGCCATCACCCAAGGTCGATACATGGTCTTTGGCATCGGTTCATCCCAACTTCTTAGTGCAGCGGTTTACGCCCTCTCCTCTGAAAATGCATCTTCGCCGTCTAATGTCCTAGCTTCCATTCCATTCTATCCGGTAACAACAATTTTATCAAACGACTAAAATTTTAAAACTTGAGAACAACATGACCCTTCACATTCACGTTGGTCATTTTGATCTCCATCAACTTGAGAGAATTTCAATTAATTTTTCATGATATGTATATATAGATGTACAAGGCTCAGCCAGTGTTATTTAACTCGAAGAATTTTGAATTTCAAGGAGACACAAACTTATGGCAATCACAAAACTACTCTACAAACAACGACATGGATGTTATTGAATTCGTAACCTCACCAAATAATCCGGATGGAGAATTGAAGAAACCGGTTCTTGGAGGGAAGACAATATACGATCACGCGTATTTTTGGCCGCATTTTACTCCCATCCCGGGCCCTTCAGATAATGATGTCATGATCTTTACTCTTTCTAAGCTCACGGGTCATGCTGGTACGCGTTTTGGGTATGTATCTTAACTTCTTATATATATGTGTATATATATTCCTATTTAATTTAATACATATATAAATCTAACGTACTCCTTATGATCATGTAAATGTTATATATAATAATAATTGTAATTAATAATTAAGGTGGGCATTGATAAAAGATAAAGATGTATACGAGAAGTTTCTAAATTATATCCTAGTGGCCGATATGGGGATCTCAAAGGACACTCAGTTAAGAGTTTTGAAGCTTCTAAAAGTAGCAATGGAAGAAGATGGGAAACCGCTGTTCAATTTTTCTTATAATAAAATGAAGGATCGTTGGGATAGGTTGACTCCTGTGTTCTCAAAGTCAACAAGATTTTCAATCCAGAAAAGACATCCTTTGCACTGCAATTTCTTTAACCAAACTCGGCTACCATCTCCAGGTACGTACCTACCTAATTAATCTTATGTATTTATATATATCATTTATTAAATAATTTGACAGCTGTTAGATTTTAATTAATTATTGCATGCATGCGGGCAGCATATGCTTGGGTAAAATGTGAGCGAGAAGAAGAGTATGACTGTAAGGCAGTATTAGAAGGTGCAGGAAACATCATAGGTCGTAGTGGAAGCACCTTTAGTGCAGAAGATCGTTATACCAGACTTAGTCTCATACAGAGCCAAGACAGCTTTGAGTTACTTGTGCAACGACTCACGGAGCTAGTGTCTCTCGAAACTACTACTACAATCACGTACGGAGTTATGTAATACAAGCTAGCTACCTTAATTAATTAATTAATTAATTAATTAATTAATGTTGGGTCAGTGTTAATTTAGGCAATCTTGATATCGTTGCCTATAAAATGTACGTACGTAATAAATGGGACCACAATCTTAATTAATCCAGACAGCATGTATGTATGTATATATCCAAAATGAACTACCAAGATTGGTTCTCACAGTTCTCATACGAAAAACAGTTCTCGTTTGAACTTTTGCCTATATATATATATATATATATATATATATATATATATATATATATATATATATATATATATATATATATATATATATATATATATATATTCATCCCAGCAAGAATAGATAATCGAACTTATAAGTTCTTCAATGTTAATTTTAAGTATCAGCATTTATATATGGTTAATCATGGAGGCATGAATGAATTGAATGGGCTCTGTGCTTGCTTGCAATGATAATTAAGCGACCCAATAACTGTCTTTTTGGCGATCCAACTGGGCCACTTATCAAATGCCCAGCAGTCCACCACCAACTCAGTTGATATATATCCAAAACACACACACACACACACACACACACATATATATATATATATATATATATATATCATGTTAATTAGTTGATGGATATCTTGGATACGTACGGCTCTAACAGTATACAATTTGTTGTGTCAAGGAGCAACATGACAGCCCACATGAACTAGATTTGATCACTCCATATCTAATCTAGGATGCATCACATACATAATTAAACCCTGAAATCCTACTATAAATCATATAGAATACATATATACCTAAGGGTTAGGGATACTTGTTTCATTAACTTCACAAAACACCACAAATCTCTTCTTCACCTTTGATAGATCGAAAGCACCAAACTGTCATGAAAGCTAATGAGGCTGCCCAAATTGATTAACTCTAATGTAGTATTAGTTCCCTTAATCACAAACTAATCCTTAAAGTTTTCTTTTTTACCCTTTAGTCCTTATAGTTCACTTCTATATTTTTTATGTCTCTTATAGCACTAAATACTTATTTATATTAATTTAAATTATCAACCGTCTCATAAAATACTCAACGATCATTAACGGAAAAGTATATGATATTCTATAAATATTACCTCAAAAATCATGGTCGTTACATTTCGGTCGAGTTCGAGGTTCGTGTTTCTAGTTGAGTTCGTGGTTCTTGGTCTCAATCGAGTTCGTGGTTGTTTGTGGTTCTAGTCGAGCCTTTAGAGCATTGTTGTTTGGGTTCAAAGGTTTGTGGTTCGTGGTTCCTGTCGAGCTTTCAGACGATTTTTGTTTGGGTTCAAAGGTTTGTGTTTCGTGGATTCCTTATTTTGTTTAGGTATTTTGAGTTTGTTGTGAAGTGTTTACATTATTACTCATGTACTTTTTAGCATCTTGCTAGTTTAAATTTATATATTTTATTTTTATAAAATTAAGAAAAATGATATTTTCTTCGACTTCATGCTCATACTCACTACAAGATGACAAGTGAAGTATACTAATTCTCTTTTCTCATCTCATTCTGTCATTCATTGATTTTGATAATTATATTGATTTTTATAAATAAAATGATAATTAAAAATACATATCACCTCTTTAAAAATAAATAAATAAATAAATAAGCAGACGAGGGGACATTGTAACTGAAAACGTCAACCTTAAAACCGTCCAACTATGTAAACCTCCGTCCTCATTGGCTGTGGATCTTTTCTTAAACAAAGGAGCCCACCACTGGAATTGACGTAGCCACGTGTACGATCCACAAAAGCCCACGAAGCTTCACTTAGTAATAAAATGAAAGCACGTAATTATTGATGCATCTTATTCTAATCACCATTATTGGCTTTTACTTTAATTAATATTTGAATTTCGCTGTTGCTACCGACTTTTTTTTTCCACCATCATTAAAAACCCTTTTTTTATTTAGTATGCCTAACCGACGCTTCAGAAGTTATATTGCATTAACACGTACCTTTTTTTTTTTCTAGTTTATATATATATATATAGGGTAGAGATCAAGTAAAAAGGTTAAGAGGTAATAAAAAAATTCTTTTTATTGATTAAAACTAGTTCTTCATTAATTTATTTTTAATGAATCCAACATATTAATCACTTTTTAGATGAAAGCATTTTGTTCATGAACAAATTATTCCAAAATTTTGGTTTCAAAATCTACACTTGAAAATCGATAAAGAACTAGTTTTAATCAATAAATATGATGAACTAACAATTATCAGTTGATGTATATACCGAAAAATGATCAAATAATCATCCCTTTTACACTTTTTACTTTAATTCCTTTTTATTTATCCCATTCCTATATATATATATATATATATATATATATATATATATATAGGGTAGAGATCAAGTAAAAAGAAAATTAAAGTAAAAAGGGTAAAAGGGATGATTATTTGATCATTTTTAGATATATATATATATCAATTGATAATCGTTAGTTCATCATCTTTATTGATTAAAACTAGTTCTTCATCAATTTCTTTTTGATAAATCCAACATATTTATCACTTTTTAGATGAAAACATTTTGTTCATCAACAAATTATTCCAAAATTTTGTTTTCAAAATCTGTATTTGAAATCAAAAAGAAAATTGATTAAGAACTAGTTTTAATCAATAAAGATGATGAACTAACGATTATCAGTTGATATATATACCGAAAAATAATCAAATAATCATCTATTTTACACTTTTTACTTTAATTTTCTTTTTATTTGATCTCATCCCTATATATATATATAGTAGGGTGAGGATCAAATAAAAGGTATATTAATGTAAAAATGATAAGAGGCAATAAAAAATTATCTTTATTGATTAAAACTACTTCATCGTTGATTTCTTTTTGATGAATCTAACACATTCATTACTTTTTACAGAGCAAAAGAGATTTTCATATACAGATTTTGAAACCAAAATTTTGAAATAATTTATTGATGAATAAAATGCTTTCATCTAAAATTCATCAAAAAGAAATTGATGAAAACTAGTTTTAATCAATAAAGATGATGAACTAACAATTACCAGTTGATGTATATACTGTAAAATTATCACTAATCATTCCTTTTATAATTTTTATTTTAATTTACCTTTATATATATATATATATAGTAGAGATCAAGTAAAAAGAAAATTAAAGTAAAAAGGGTAAAAGGGATGATTATTTGATCATTTTTCGGTATATATATCAACTGATAATCGTTAGTTCATCATCTTTATTGATTAAAACTAGTTCTTCATCAATTTCTTTTTGATGAATCCAACATATTCATCACTTTTTAGATGAAAGCATTTTGTTCATCAACAAATTATTCCAAAATTTTGTTTTCAAAATCTGTATTTGAAATCAAAAAGAAATTGATGAAGAACTAGTTTTAATCAATAAAGATGATGAATTAACGATTATCAGTTGATATATATACCGAAAAATGATAAAATAATTATCCATTTTACACTTTTTACTTTAATGGATAGTGAATGTTATAATATTAGTTTATTGGTTGGTGTTGGTTGATGTGGAATACGTCATTATTAATTAATTTCACCAAAGAAAAACAGATTCATACGTTTTCTTGTCTAAAACATATATGTACGTTATTTAATTTATATATGACACTGTACACCTTCATTAAATTGACAAGAAGCTACCTACGATGATTAATTAGTTTCAATTAAATGAAATAACACAAATTATTAATTAAATTATCTAACTGACAAATTAATGATATA
Organism: Dittrichia graveolens; assembly: GCA_038502395.1. NCBI lineage: Eukaryota > Viridiplantae > Streptophyta > Magnoliopsida > Asterales > Asteraceae > Dittrichia > Dittrichia graveolens. The sequence goes on from JARJIL010000004.1 coordinate 96,319,343, forward strand.
TATTCTATCCGACCACTGTCATAGGAGCCTTGTCACCGTCAATTTTACTTGCCCTCCACTATGCCTCCCTCATAGTTGTGTTCGTTGTAGTGTTGCTCGTCATCCAAATGACAAGCTAAACCGAGGATAAAAGTTTTTGTTTTTGTTTTTGATGATGTAGATCATGACTAGGGTTATTTAGTCATTAGATGGTCATAAATTAAAAAAACTGATATTACAATTAGTCATGATTATAGATGACAAAGAAAATGTTGTTCTTAACAACCCAAATGAATTCTTATACACTTTCTGTAAGAGATGGAAAAACACTTGAACCTAACAGATAAAATTGATACTAAATAAATTGTATTTTTCAAATTTAAAAAACTTAATTAATCAAAGAAAAAAAGTATTATAAGAAATTAAGAAGCATAATAAAAATATATATATATATATATATATATCTTATTTTAATTGAAACAAAGGCAGGCATGAGATGATGTAAGGAAGTATGGTGATGACCATGCCATGCTGCTTGGGCTTAACATGCGATGTTCCACCATAACAACGCGTGGGACCCGCACATGATGGGTGCACGTGGCCCAAATGGACATATATTTATTTTTTATATATATAATAATATAAGATCTACACAAGATATAGAAACTTTGACGAGGCTTTACCACGTGTCCATTTGGACTGATCTAAAAACTTCACTGCATTGGACGTAAGTCACAGGTGGTTGTTAGCCATGTGGTCTCAAATCTCTCTGCAGGTTGTCGCTGTGAGTCATTTGGGTGCTACTATTTAGCCCCACCCTTCTCATAAACTTAAATATCAAATCAAGAACGTTATATTTTTAATGTACTTTTTTACTTACACATGTCAAATCAATAGGGTTATATAGATATTCAAAGTGAACTATATAGAATTACCCTTGCCTTTATGCAATAAAATTAGGATGTTTAGATATGTATTCTAGTTTATAATTTTAAATATTAATTTTTTAAATTACTTGAAAAACATAAAAAATATATTTTATTATCAATGAAAAATGATAAAAATATAGACTAAGATTTCTAATATTTTTTTAGCATAGGATGTATGAATAATACCATAAGAATTAAGTGGGAAAAATAAAATTAGGTATGGTGATAGTCATCTCAAAACTTTGTTTTCTATAGTAATTTGCCATTCTAAAAAAATCTAATGTAATGTTTACTTGTTTTTATATCAATTAAAAATTAAAACACTTTAAGTAATATATGAAAGCATCACTTCACTTAGCAATGTTAGTTGCATGTATTATTTCTTCTAATATAAATTACATACTTAAAATTTGCAGTTTATTTTAAATTAATTCTAAAATTTCTTTTGAATGATTTAATCCTAAAGTACTATATGGTACTAATTTAATCCACAAGTTATATGAATAGCCAAAAGATATATGCAAATCGCCAAGTGTCATTATAGGCACAAAATTGCCAAGTGCCTGTTGGCACTTGAAATTGTCAAGTTGAGCTGTGTTGGTTTTGGGACTTTTCCCCTAGACAAATGTGAATAGGTGGGTAACCCTAGCCGGTGACTAATGATGTGAAAATATATACTGTAGGTGATTGCTGATAGACAAGTATCTTCTGGATATTTACCGAACCGTAATTGATTATAAGTGTGTTGCAATCACGTGAGTTACACTAATGGAAAAAAGTTGTAGTTGCGCTGCATGGTTATAACAGGACGCAACAGGTGGACTCTCTAGCCTCAAAAAAGAGAGGAGTTTGGTCGGTCATTGCTTCTATCGATAATGCTATCAATGGTTTTAATATTGATTTTAAATCATTGATGCAATATTCCTTAGAAGATGAATTATCTGGAATCTATAGATGGAAATGGGCTTTATCCAAATCTGGAGCCTTTTCCGTCTCATCTCTTCGATCAGCTATGGATGACATGGTGTCCTACAAAATAGGGGGTTTAAAAACTAAGTGGATAAAATTTTTGCCTAGCAAAGTCAATATATTCACCTGGAGATTACAACACGGGAGATTGGCTACCATGGTTAATCTATCTAAACGTGGTATTCCTATAATTGCAGATTTATGCTGTTTTTATGGTTCGGCTCCTGAAAGTGATGAACACATTTTTTGCTCATGCCCACCAATTTTGACTGTGATTGAGGAATTTCGAAGGTGGTGGAGAGCGGACAGACTTTCTCTTAACACTGTGGATGAACTGCTCAATTGGGGTAACGTCATTGGTTTAAAAGGTAAAAAACTAGAAGTTTTCTCGGCTGCGCTTTTTACTCTTTTTTGGGCGGTTTGGAGATTGAGGAACGGGATCATTTTTTCCTCAAAAAAAATAGGAGACTCGAGTATTATGGGATTTATTCAGAGCAATTCGTTGTTGTGGATAAATTCAAGAAGCCAGGAGAAGAAAAAGATTAGACGGGTTAATTGGTGTACAAACCCATTGGAGTCCTTTCTAATGTAGTTTTATTGTTTTTGTTTCGTCTGTTGTATTATTTCTTGCTGGGCTGTAAACTCTTGTTTTCTTCTAGCATCTTGCTAGTAGTCTCTTAATATATTTAGGTCTTGCTAGGAATGGGCGATGGCCGAGCCGAAGCTCTTTCCTATTGGATATTTTTGTTGCCGTTCAAAAAAAAACTTACTCAATATTTTAGTGTTAGAAGTACATGTTATTTATAGTGTAACTTATATGGTTATGATAGTTATATTTTTAGTATGTTATGACCATCTACTTCGATAGCGGGTATGTTATGATGGTGATGAAATTGATGATAATGATGTGAAACAAGGATATGTGTATAACATATACATACCTAATATGGTGTGTAAGTTATGTGTGATCGTGAAGCTTTATGTTTACTATTGTTGTTTACTCTCTTTTTTTGGAAAGAACCACGGGAATACTCTGGCTCAGTGAAGGCAACTCATGTTAAATGTTTTCCGCTTGAAGCCCATTTCTTAGTATTATCTTTCATAGTGTTTTAAAAGAAACGATACTTGTTTATATATTTTGACAATGATGTGTGCTCTGTAAAAGGGCGTGTTGTTTTCTGTGGGGGACCTCATCAAAGTATGAATAAAATGTCACAAATTCTTAATATACTGTGATTTAACTTATAAGTAAGAAAAATTGGAATTTTACAAGAAAAAAATGAAACAAATGACTTTTCTCAAATCTCTATCTCATTATATAACTTTTTAAGTATTGTAAGAATATAAATATTTTTATTTGCTTCATTATTGAATGTTAAGGATTTAAACCTAATTATTTAGTTTGTTGTTTAAGATTAAAGCAATTAAGCAAAATTTGATTTCTTAATAACAAATTGTTGATTTATGTTTAATATTATGCAATCTTTAAGAACATGAGAGTATTTTTGAGGGAAGATAGAAGAAACTTTAAAAGGAATAAAAAATTAATTAGTCGTAGAGAAAATGTATTTGAGTTTTAGAAAACTACACGCATTTTTCTTTTGGAATTTCACCTAGTTATAGAAAACTTTGTTTAATTTTGCCATCGCGCCTACAACAAAAGTCATGAACATCACAATAAATTATTGTCGCTAAATAAAAGTTTAGAGTATGTTTGATTTGTCAAAAAAGAAAACAAAAAATTGATAGAATTTCCATACAATAACCTTTTAAAATGTTTCATATCAATATACATAAATAATACAAAAAATATAAACTATTTAATTTATCTAGGGTGGTTTGGTTGATACGAGACAGTTTTATAGTTAACCGTAACTGAACTATGTTTATCAGTTAACCAAATTTTAAAAACCGAACAATCGGTTTTAAAAATGGTTCTATTATATAATTAATTAGCTTGGATAGGTTTTGTTAGGTTTATCTGTTTTTTTTTGCTTACGTCTAATGAATGTTTAACAAATTTAAAATATAATTGACTAAACGTGGAATACATATATAATCCTTCAATTATATAATATAATATCCACCATCCGAGACATTAGACATATATATAGGATTAATGCTACGAAAGAGTTGTTTAAAAATAATATATGATATGATGATAGAATAGATTAATGGGTTTAGGTCACTAAAATGTATCTAAGTTGTCATGTTTTACTATTATATGTATTGAACTTAAAAATTTTGTATTGTGTGTACCGAACTTTTAATTTGTCGTTATTATATGTATTAAAATTTCTATTGTATGTATTAAACTTGTAAGTTTTTTTCTTTTTTTTATGTAACCAAAATACATACAATTGCAACAAATTAAAGGTTTAATACACACAATAGAAACTTTAAAAATTCGATATGCATAATAACAAAACGTGGCAACTTGGTTACATTTTAGTGAACTGAAACCTGGATAAATTAAATTATTTAAGTTAATTTCAACAGGGGCAAATGTATATATTAACTTTATTTAAGGTAAAATAAATAACTAAATAAGATGAAAAATCATTTAAAAAGAAAAAACTTATAGGGACTTGTTATGGTTTATAGGAAATGATTAAGGTTCGTCTCTCTAAAGTAAACATCCATCTCAAACCAAAAATAATAATAATAATACTAATAATAATAATAATAATAATAATAAAAGTCTATTCTTAATTTCTTTTGTTTACCCAACTTTTCTGTTGACAGACAGATATTTATGTCCTTCCTACTCGTGAAACAAAAACACTGCCCCTTCGTTTTCGACAACTCAAAATACCACGTGTATGGATCTTATTTTAATTAAAACAACATTGATATTTTTTCGAAAAATAATATATCCTCCTACTATTTCTTCCTACTTCATCCTCCTACTAATTAAATATGACATGTGTACTCCACTAATTCTCTTTCATCACCTTCTCCCTTGATTTTAATACTTGTCTTGATCAAGTGAGTAGGAGGATAAGTAGGAACAAAAGGTAGGAGAATATATATCATTTCTCTATTTTTTTCTTGTGAAACTAATTAATCAAAAATAACGCACGTTTTACGTATCATTGTCACAAAGATGGAACCTTAAAGAAATTAAGTATATTCGGTGTATACAATGTTTTTTAAAAATAATATGAAAGTTCACCTTAACATATATTATCTGAACTGGAATATGATATATTTATAATGTTTAATATTAACACCATGTAATTATTTATGTGTGCAATCTCTTTATTTGTTGGAACAAAATTACTTTCTCTTAAAGATAATTTCGATCAAAAAGATGTTCATTGATATTATAAAATCATTTATGTGCTCAACCTCTTCACTGATATATGGTTAGTCATAATTATTTTTATCAAAGTATAATTATAATTATAAATAACATAGTATATTAAAAATAGGAGTCAAACATCTAATATAAATAATTAATGCTTCTTACTTTCAAAGTCTAAAGGGTTATTTAAAATTTAATTTAACTATAATTTCTCATTGGCATTACATAAAACCCAAATTATAAATCATAACGAATAATCACCTCATTAGCTCATAATAACATTGTCTCAAAATTCGGATGTCATACGCATAACCTTATTTTTTGACATGCAAAGCGTTGACCGGTTACAAATAGTGTGTTTATTAAAACCATCACAATTTAATCAATATTTTATTATAAAATCATTAACATCGAAAAACAGATCGAGAGTTTAACATTGTATTATTATGTCAATGAAAAAGATAACTGTTTTAAAGATTCACAAACATAAACTATCCTGTATAAACGTATTATACCCCACTAATCCGTTATAGATATATATTCTCAAATACTCGAAATCAAAAATACCTTGTAGAAAATGATTACTGATTTAGTGATTCATAACATAAAAACTAACTATAAATATGTTCATTGGTGTAGAATTTTATAAATAAGATAAGCAAGAAAATACATATTTTCATTTAAAAAAGATTAAGGTCCCGAATCAAAGCATGGATCAGTGGATAGAAGCATAAATAATGGGGAAACACAACATCATATACTCATCGTTTGTTTCGCAGAGTTCGAATGAATGGAATAGAATTGAAATTAAATTATGTATTGTATTGCGTTTGGTAAACTTGTTTTTTTTTAATGAAATCTCATTTGTTGGAATGTTTACATTCCCTCAAGTAATGAAAAGTCCATTTGTAATGTCCCAAAATTTTTTTACAACACAACAGATTCAAATCATAATTGGACAACACTCGAGTCATTACTATCAAGTGTTAATTACAACTCAATTAAAATATTTAAACTATAAAATTGAAATTAAACAATTTAAGGAGAGCCCACGGAAGCAAAGCTGAAGATGAGCTATCAAACACATGTTGGAGCCCCGCCATGGTCATCACCCGAAAACAGTTAAACAACAACCGTAAGCACAAGTCTTAGCTAGCACATTACTTACAAACTAATTCAGATTGTCACATCAATAAACTTGTTTCACCAATACATCGTCAGTTATTCCCGATACTGTAGTAGACGATCCCTCGTTCCCGCTACCGTGGTAGACGGTCCTAAACATTCCCGTCACCGAATTGAACGGTCCTAATCATTCTCGTCACCGGAGTGAACGGTCCCAATCATTCCCGTCACTGGAGTGAACGGTCCCAATTCAATAATCACAGTGTAGTAATATCATCATACACATACAGCAAGTCATGATCACGTAGGTCACCAAGTTAGGTTGTAAGTAAGAGTACTCACATGTTCGCAGTCTCAGTTTCTCAATTAACGGAAATTACATAATTGCTTCGTCACGAACCTAGAGTATAAACCTACAGCACATATAGTCGTATTATACTGGTTATAACTTTCCACTCTAAGTCGGATATCATCTCAGACCGGTCAAAGTTCAGTGGGACCACATGTCTATTTCATAAGTCTAACCAATACACCTTCCAGGTCGGACGGACAACAAGTCAGATGGGGCATCCAAGGCCCAAGTTGGACCAATATATCTATACATAAGTCGGACCACACTTTCTTAAATAAGTCGGACCTATATATATACATAAGTCGGACCACACTTTCTTAAATAAGTCGGACCTATATATATACATAAGTCGGACCACACTCTCTCAAGTAATTCGGACCTATATATATATACACGCGCACACAGACACATAAGTCAGACCATACACTTTCTCAAGTAGGTCGGACCAATATATATATACATAAGTCGGGCCACACCTTCTCAGGTAAGTCGGACCAATATATATATATATATACATATATATACATATACATGCTATATATATAGAAGAGGGTTCAAACGATAACTGTTTTTTGTATGAGAACCGCGAGAACCAATCTTGGCCATTCATTTTGGATAATGAAATTTATGGATGAAGAGTGGGGGGATTGAATGTGACAGGGTTCATGTAAGGAATTCATGGGTGGACAATCCAATTGAAGGAGGGGGAATTGGACGGCTAAGATTGGTTCTTGTAACATCCTCAAATATGGCCTATTCGCGTGCTCCAATTGGTATGTCGATTTAATTAAATGAATTAAATATAAATATATTTGTAAGAATTAATGGAAATTAGTTATTGGCCAGATAAATGTGAATTTAAATATAGTAATAAAAATAGAAAAGAATTATGAAATAATAACTGGTTTCAAACGAGGTTTCCAAAAATATCCTCGTTAGTTGAAACAGTTACTCGGGTGTTGTGTTGTATGTTGAAAAGGGAAACAAAATACCTCTTAAAGGATAAATGAGAACCATGGGTCGGTTCTCACTTATAACCCAAGTCAGACAACTCAAACACACACACACGTTCGTATACACACACACACCACACTCATCTCTTACATTTTATTTTTGAAGAAGTAGATTCAAGGCAACTCCAAGGCTAGAATCAAGCTTGAAATTGTTTCCAATCTGTTCTTGAGCTTCAACACATCCTCATCATCATCATTTTCCAGCTTGTAAGCTCTTCTTCTTGTCTTGTTCTTGATTTTAGGTTTTAGGTTAAAAATTGGGAAAAACGAAATTAGCTATTAAAGCTTGAATTTATGAGTTGCAATCTGTTTTAGAATCACCTACAAGTAGTTTAGGATTGATTTTATGAATTAAAGATACCTTCTTGATTGAATTCTTGAAATTGACCAAATGGGTCAAATATGGTGAATTCATGGATTAATCATGAATTTGATGTTATAATAGGTTATGTTTATGTTTATAGACTCTTTTTGATGCCCCAAAACTAGTACATGTGCTGGAAATAATTAAGGGCAAGTTAGTATTGGGTTTGAATGGAAGAACAGCAGCTGCAGGACACAAAGTCGCAGCTCTGGTGCTGCGTAGCGGCGCGACACACAAAGGTGTCGCGGCGCGACCATGGCTGTAGCAAACCATTTGTTGTTTTTCAATGGTCTAAGTATATGTAATGTTCTTGTATCACTTTTGACCAATTTTGGGGTATTTGGGTTAGTTTAACCATTTTTACTAGTTTAGACACATTTAGGAAATTGAACACTAGAATTAATATATGTATGTGATATGTGGTATTCTAAGTGGACTTATATGTGTACAATAGGTAATTAAACATCCAAGGAAGACCAAATCCATAATTGAGTGGTTTTGAGCACCAAGGTGAGTACCGACTCTTATGACTTCAATTTAGGAAGGTTTGAATGCAAGAACAGTTATATGATTATGACATGCCACAACTTGTATTATGAAAGCCATATGTATGCTAGTATGATAAAGAATCCATGATATGCATTGTTAATTGATGTGCAAAACATGTATTTAAGTACATGTGCACACTTGATGAATAATATGTTATATGAATTAAGCATGCATGCACTTGTCCCTACAAAGGGTGATTGATGAAACTATCTGTATGTCCGGACTTGTATGTAATTAAGGTCGGCTTCGGCTGGGTCCTGGGCCTACGGGCATAATGTTCTGGACTAACGGTACTCGAGTACCGTTCCTTTCAGCAATTGAGGTGAGTGCCTTAAATGGCTAAGCCTAATGAGCTTTGGCTCCTTAACGAGCATGGTGATTCACTTAGGTGATGAAATCGCACGGATGGTGGTGTATGATTCCCCCGGTGATAGTGGTTTGAGCTGATTTTGCAACCCGGCAATATAGTACACTCGCTGGACATGTCAACACTCCGCTATATGTTAGGATAGCATTGATTGCTTATTCTGCTATATAACTTGTTATATTTCTAAAGACTTGCCTAATTGTTATGCATGATTGTTAGTATTCACTAGCTATATTTATATAGCTAATGTTGTTGATGCTTAACCTTTTACAGATAAGGAATAGACGGCTTGGTGAGTTGGGGACACTCATGGCTGTTATAGAAGCCTTTTTGAAGGAACACTGCTTTTGGTATAATAGTATTATGGTCGGTTTAGATTATGTAACACCGGTAGGCATGTTTGGCAATTTTTGGTATTGTATATTTGTATATATGCCAAACATGTGTTTTTAAACTGTAATAACTACTTGGGTTGTTTGTTTGTTATTTAAAAATTCCGCTGCATAGTTTTTGAAATTCAGTTAAGTTAACAAACAGGTAAAAGTTCAAATTACAAACGTACCCATGCAGTTTGAAAACTCGAATTTATACTGATTTTTAATATAGCAAAGGCGGTGTTACAGTTCTCGCGGTTCTCGTACGAAAAACAGTTCTCGTTTGAACTTTTGCCTATATATATATATATATATAAGTCGATACGGAGATTTAGAATTTCTTTAAACATCACTAACTAGAAATCTAGCATACGCAAAATCATATCTCCACTTGTTAACACCCTTTCTTTAACATTAAGCATGCATTGTATGAACTTCCAATAGTTTAAAACTCAAATCTCTCTCTGCATTCATACCAACGAACACACAAAGACACTACAAAACTTCATCCGATACTTGCTTAGAACTAGTCAAATTTCAATATAAATTGTATGCTTATGATTACAGTGGCAAGAGGAATCATACCTTACTATTTCTTTGATGATTCAATGGAAATGATGAAGATCTTTGTTCTCCTTGCTCTCTCTCTCTCTTGTTCTCGGCTTAACATAGAGAAGAACACCCACACACTCTTCCTCAGCTAATGAAATGGAGATGGTGATACCTTGAGGGTTTTGCCCTAACTCTCTATTTATACTTTCTTTAAAAAGGCCCTAACCCACTATTTTAGTTAGCTAAGCCCAATTAGTTCCATCAAGCATATTCATTTAATCCCTTAACTTGCTACAACTTTTCTTTAATAACCATTAAGCCCAGTAGGCTTACTTAGCCCACAATTAAATCGAAAACTTAAAATAATAATAACAAGTATCACTCATGAAAACATTCTTTTATAAATACTGAATTTCGCGTCTTACAAATAGGTTTTAGAAAACGGGTATTTCACCATTCCACAGGTGACCTTGATAGATTTAAATCAATTACATTCATTTGAATTATGCGAAACAAACGGTGCGTAAGTGTCATTACATTTCGATATACATAAAATCAAATATAGTAATACACTTTTTTAATGGTAATGAAATATATTTTTTTTAATTATAAAAAAGTAGAAAAATAGATTTTTAGAATTTGTATCATTGCACTAAAATTTACATCACAACGTAGATAAAAAGAGACGATTAAAAGTATATAATTATATTTATAACAATCATTTTAAATTAAAAGTTACAAAAGAGAAACTATAAACATATACAATTAAATATATCAATTAAATATAAATATATAATTTATACAAACACCCTTTATTTATTTTCATATAACTCTCATATAATTAGTTCTATATAGTATATACTATTGCAAATTTATCATTCTAATTATGGAAGTTAAAATTAAAATTTTTGGTCAAAATTGAGGAAAGAAGATGTTTTGATCCATGTAGCCACTTAGCTACATGATATACACACAAACACTTGGTGGGGTCACCATGATGTATAGTGTATAAGTAGAGACCCACCAAGTGTTTGTATGTGCATCATGTAGCTAACTGACTATATGATAATGTAACTAAGTTATTTCCTATATACATATATAGCTAGTTAAAGATATATACCAAATGTCCGAAATAAGTTTATTCAAGCGGAGGACTCGTTTAGTTAAGGTTTCAATTCTGCATGAAAATTTATTCTTTTTGGATACTGATCGGTGCAATTTATATCTATATTATTGTGCTTTATTTGATTAATTTATGCACCGATAGAGGATAAAAGAACTATACATTTTTTAACAGCGAATTAGGTGGTTGAGTCTGAAGTGACATTCATATAGGGCAGTATGCCAGTATGCGAGCTCCAAGCCACGCACCATGAGGGAGTAATACTGTCCATCATTTTTTAAAGAAAAAATCACATTGCCCAAACTCAAACCTAAGACCTGAGTAATGAGGTAAAACCTCTATACCACTAAGTTGCACCACAATAGTAAAAAAAGAGAACTATATATAATTGGAACTTTACAAACTCAATAAGAGTCTCCCTAGCTAGTATACTACACACACACACACACACATATATATATATATATATATATATGCGAGGGTTCACATGAGAACCAATTTTATTGCGAGAACCACGAGAACCGTTTGTGGTCATTGATTATAATTAATCAAAAGTTAATATTAATTGTGGCAAACATGTAATTAATTAAAAACACAATCTGTCATTTTCACTTTCCAAACATGTTGAAAATGTATTTTAAGCAAATAGCCTAAATAAAGGGGGGGGACTACTTACCCCAATTTTTTTAAAACTAAAATATCTCCTAAACGTAAATGTATTAAAATACAAAAAATATACCAAATTAACGAGAAAAATATGCTCTTTAATATGACATCCGTATTACTATACTTTTTCAAATAAATTTTTTTCGTTTTTGCCTGTTTTTTTTTGTAGCACAACATATATATATATATATACACACACATGTGCACATAACACTTGTTTTTTTAAGCACATATGCATATGTGCACCACCTGTTTATATTGCATAGGTGCGTCTTGGTGCATATATGCACCATGCATGTGTGGATCTCGTGCATATATGCACATGTACACCTAGATGCATGTGTGCACGTTATGGTTGTAAACGTACTGAACGTTCAGTGAACTGTTTGGCAGGATGTTCGTTTATTTAATAAACAAACAAACACGAACAAAAATATTTGTTAGTTTAATTAAATGAATGAACACGAACAAAGACCCTCGTTCATTCATTTTTGTTTATTCATTTATTTATGTTCGTTTATATGTATGTGTATATATATGTGTGTACATAGATATATATATATACAGACGCACTCTCTCTCTCTCACACACATATATACACACATAGCTAGTATCTGTTTATATTTAATAATATCGGATTTGTATTATATTTGTATATGTGTTCGTTCATTTGTATTTGTTTATGTTCGACTAAAGTTAAACGAACGAACACGAACAAGTCCTCGTTCGTGTTCGTTCAGTTTGGTTACAACTCTAATAAACGTGCAATTCAAAGTTAGTTTAGTCAAACTTATTGTCAACTTAAAAATTTTTAACAAAAAGGATATATGGGGTATAAGTACGTAATATATAACTCAAAATTTTTAAAAAAAATATAAATGATTTTGATTAATAAATAAAGAAGGAATATATATATATATATATATATAATATTTTTTACTACCTAGGAAAAATTTAAATAAATAAAAGTAAACAGAAAAAAATGCTTTACAAAAATTTTGATTTTTATTTCTAAAACATAAACAAAAAATGGCGGCTGGAACAATTAGGAGCAGCGCCATCGATTAATTATAAAATTACGAGTAATCACTTTTATATTTAATTTAATCAACTAAGACGATATTAATTGATTGGTTCATAATGGTTGTCGTTGTTTTTGTAATAAAAACGGTTCTCAAACGAACATTTTTTTTTCTCTCTATATATATAGACAAAAGTTCAAACGGGAACTATTTTTCGTACGAGAACTGTTTTCAATGTCATTAATGACTCATTAATAGGGGTATTTTGGTAATTTATATATTTATTTAACCGTGAAGGCGTGAATTGTGTCCGGATGAATCGTCATTAATTTGCAAGGGTTGATTTTTCCAAAATAATTCTCATTAATGCGTCATTAATGATCCATTAATGAGTCATTAATGAAACATTAATGAGTCGTCAAAAAATCTTAACCATTGATTAAGTTTAATTAATGGCTAAGATTGGTTTTCACAGTTCTCGTACGAAAAACAGTTCTCGTTTGAACCCTCCCCTATATATATGTAGCATCAAATGAGAACAACTCCTAATGTAAGAACTTGAAGAACAGTTTATAGCACTTGGATGATCTTTATTTAATGGCTGAGATTAATCTCGATTAATTAAGGTATGTTGAATTTTAATGATTTGATTTAATTAAGGTAGGTAATTTTAGTTCTCTTATTTATTTAATTAAATGATTGACCTATAAGTGTTCTCACCGTTCTCCATTTTAACATATGTTCTCACTGAATCCTTCCTCTATATATATATATAGAGAGAGAGAGAGAAGTTGGTTAATGCGAGAAGCTTTATTTTTGTGAGTAGTGCGAGAAGCATTTTCCACCATCGGATTATTTAATCAAAGGCTAGAATCATATATGGTAATTTGATAATTAAATAGATTTGTAGGGAAATTAAAATAAATGAAAAGGGTAAGAACGTCATTAAAACCATAGTAAAAATCATTCCCTAATTAATCTTCATATTTTTCTTACTCTTAATAGATCTCACGTTATACATCCTTGAAATCAATATGATCAATTGAAATATCACCATTTGCCAAATAATATTTAATACCCTAATTAACACGTCTCATATTATTTCTAACTATCAGCCCTAATAAATCACACACTTACCCTCTTAAATTACCCATGCATACATCTTCTTCACAACGAGAGAAAAAAAGAAAGAAATGGATCACCGGCGCCACTCCAATCGATCCAACAACCATCACTACCACACTTCGCTCCTCCAGCCTTGTGCTCCTTCTTCCTTCATATATACCACTAGCCCATACTCGCATCGCTACTAGCACCCAGGACAATCAATGTTGCCCCAATCCACACCGTTGGTGATAAACAAATAGCAAGATCCAATGATCGTTAAACGAAGAAAATACATCACCATTACCATGTGCGACTTTCCGATGTCGATTTCGATTGAGACCATCGCTGTTGAGATCACATCGGATCGAGTCTATGTCCATCAAGCCCAACGGAAACATTATAACGCCAATTACATATGCCTCTAATGTTGTTGAGAAGCACTAGTTGTTTTCGCCCACCCATTACGTTTTATTGTTTTGCGTCATCCCGCGGTAACTGGTCTCCAACTCAAATGTGAATCAGCCATTTTTCTTCATCTCGTAAGATAATCACATCTGCTTCCACCGACTCACACTCCAATCGTAGTCATCACGAAGAAGAATAAATTAGCAATGCTACTTGATGGAATAAAAAGAAATTAATACCATCAATCGCTCTTTTTTGTTTAATTTGAGAGGTACATCACATGGTTTATAAGATTGTGTATTTAAGTGGTGTTTTGAAAATTTTGTTTGAATAGAGATAGAATAAAATGTTACTAAGAAATGTTTTACAATTCCTCTTTTTACTTGTTTAGTCGTAGATGGTTCTTTTGTTCACTTAGTGATCACCTTTACAATGCTTAAAGGTTATTTTTGATCATGTATGGATTGTTCGATAGTGAACTGGACTTCTGTATGTTTCTTTTAGGTTGTTCATCAGTGAACTAGGCCCTCTTTGTCTTATTTTGCAGTTTGTTTACTAATGAACATAAGTATAAATTGTTTTTTAGGTTGGTTATAATCACCCTCCAGTTTTTATTCTTCTTCTTTTTATATCTTCTTCACCCGAGTAATGAAGCTTTTGGGTTTTTTTTGTGTTGTAGTATTGTATAATAAAATTTGGTTCTTATAATGCTTCACAAGAAGTCATTTTTTGCAAGAATTAATAGTGAAAATACATTTTCCTATACCGTTTATTGGTGAACAACTATGAATAACCAAATAAAGTGAATAACCAAATGTTTGTTAGTAAACAAGTAGGTGTTTTTGTTATTTAAATGGTTCACTAGTGAATTTGGAGGAAAAATATCATAGTGGGAAGAAAACAAAAATTAAGATGAAATATTCAAGTAAACCATGATTCAGTTTTAATAATTACTATTGATAATGCATCTCTCATAATACTATTTACTAATTATTATTTAATTCAAATTTTTACATAGCATTGAAACTCCTTTAATGTTGTTCATCCGTTGATAAAAAAGAAGAATCAAAATTATATATTATTAAACTTGTAATACATGATTAAAAATCCACGACTTAGCAAACTGAAAGAAAAAAAAACAAATGAAGTAGTTAAAAAAACAAATTGAAAGAAAAAACTTAGGGATTATTACCAAATATAAATCAATAGTCAATTAATTACAACAATTATAGAAAGACACAAATACCCTTTTGACTATGATCTTGATCAGGAAAATCTAATGGTGATAGATGTTTCTCGCACTTCTCGCATGAACCTTCCCCTATATATATATATATATATATATATATATATATATATATATATATATATATATATATATATATATATAAAATGTACGTATCACGTATATATGGCAAATCGATCCACTAAATTAAGCCTCCATCTTGGAGCCTATTTTGGTCCCCTGCGTTTTTTGTTTTGGAGTTGTAATTTTTTTTTTCTCTTCATAGTATAATGCAATACCCTTTGCTTTTAAAAAAAAGCCATTAATTATAAGGGTATATTACCAAGAAAGGTAACATAAATATTGACATTTGTCGATAAAGGTAATGTCCAATTTCTTAAGCTAAGAAAGGATTCTAAATTTCAATTTTTAACATTAGGTAACCGTTACCATTACAGCAGGTAACAGGTTAAATTGATGACGTGCCTAATTTTTATATTACACAAAATGACGAAAAAGGTAACATAAATATCAAAATTTGTCAATAAAGGTAATCTTCATTTTTTTCTAGACTAATAAAGGATGATGAATTCTAATTTGAAACAAAACATCATGTTTGGATCTAAGTTTGTGTTTGTGTTCATGTTAATGTTTTCTCTTTCCTTTATATAATAATATAATATATAAAATTAAAACAATATTACATCATTTTCGTATATGATATTTGAAATGTTTTATGTTGGTACTTTGACGTTTGACTACTTGCAGTTGGTATTTTGGTACTTTAATATCTTATATTGGCTTTATAATCGTATTAAATGAACGTAAACAAATTTTAAGTTCAGAATTCGAATTAAATTGAAATGAACACCAAATTTGAAGTTCGAATCAAATCAAAATGAGTATTGAATTCTAAAGTTTGAATAGAAAAATATCATATTTGAAGTTCGTATCAAAACAAAAAAAAAGAATACCAGTATTGAAAAATCGAAAAAATACTCGTCGAATACATTTGGCCGAAATGGGTAGACCCAAAACATGACCGATAAATAACTGATCAAAATGGGTTGACACGTAACTGACACGAACACGGTAACAAGAATTCGTCTTAAACTGTCAGCATTAGTTAGCATACCCTTTTTTACTACATATTGAAATTTATCATCATTTTTTTGACTAAAAAAATTAGACATTACCTTTATTGGTAAATTTGGATAATCTTAACATGCTGACTAAGTGTTTAGCAGGTCATTCAGGTCACCATACCCTTTTTTATTTTTTCTTTATTGATAAATTTCAATATTTATGTTACTTTTCTCGATAATTTACGCTAATTATAACTAGTGTAATCTACCATCTTACAAGTTGTTTTTAATAAAATAAAAAATATATGTCACCGTTAAGAAAAGAAACTAGTGTGATTAAAGTTTTGTAACAAATGAATGGCATTTACGATTGCTATTATGACACCACTTATTGCTTCAAAAGCTTCCAATTAGAATAATGAATAAAAAATTAAACTAGTTAGTTGTGCATCTCACACGTATGTAATGCTTATAAATTACTAACGTAAATTAGTTTTGTTTTTTTTTCTAAAAGACAAACATAAATTAGTTACTTGTTTAATAATAAACTTACTTTGAGAAAGTAGTAATTTGATTATATTTAAGCTACAAATATTCTTTACTTAAGCAAGCTAGTTTGCTTCTTAACAAATTGCTCACTTTTTTAGTTTTGTTTTACTTTACTTTACTTTTTGCACGCATTGGAGATGGTAATTTTTTTTGGATAATTGGATGATAATTTTTACACAATAATTTTTTGTTATAAATAACAAAAGTTGTTGTGTTGACCTTTATGCCATTGATTTTGTGAATGAAAATAATAAATAATAGGTTAGTAGGGACATAAAAGTTATAATCGTTACTTATAATAGATTTTTGTGTACAAATCATCATTCAATTTCTTATGAGTGACTAATAGTAAAAAAGGTTTGACCATAAACAAGTTGTGGTTTATTTTGTATTTAAATTTAAATTTGGGTAGAGAAAAATATGGTGTTTGCTTTTTAAAACATAAAATGTTTTTAAATTTTCTTTATCTTTTTCATGAAAATGTGAAATAAAAGTGTTTTTTATAATAAGATAGCTCGAACAACTGGTCAAAATGAATAACGTGATATTAATAAATTTGTCATACTTGATTTGCAACTAGTTATTTTAAATTATCAAATTGAATACAATAAGGAATATATGATACTCTCGTATGTTTTATCACATTTGGCAAAGATAAAGGTGAGGCCTGGGCTCTGTTAATTAAGAAATATAACTCCAAATTATGCAAATGGAAGTCTAGCACTCTTTTCGTTTGGGGAATGGTTAACTTTGGTCAAGTCGGTTTTGGTAATTTGGGTATATACTATATTTCGTTGTTTAAAGCCTCGTTGTAGGTTCTTAATGTCCTCGAAAGTATTCATCTAAATTTCTTTTGGGAATCGAAGGATGAGTCAAGAAAAATGTCTTGGTTATCTTGGCAAAACGTACTGGCCTAAGGGGGGTCTTGGCTAAATAGGGAATCAGGTATCTTTTGTGTGGTGCAATTTGGTTCCATCCAAAATTAATGTGCTAGCTTGGAGAATTATGCATAGGAGGCTACCAACTAAACTAAACTTGAAGAAAAGAGGAGTTAGAAATTTGTCCATAAGTTGTCCCCATGTGTGAAGTCGCAGATGAAACTAAAACCCCTTTGTTTTTGAAGTGTATTGTGTCAAAGCAGATTCTTAAAGACATTGTTATTGATGCTGGAATGACTAATCTATGATGCATTCCCCGAATCAACTGTTTGCATATAAAGATTTCTTGGGGATTATATATGCATGTATATTTGTGGTGTATTTGGAATTTTTTTTCAACAACAAGATCTTCCGAGAACAATCTATAAGTCACGAATCATTGCTATTTAGCCAAATTAAGACTCAAACGTCCTTTCCTTTTGGCTCAAGAATAGACGGAAGAATTTAGACTTTGTAAAAGAGTAGATTTGTGTTTTAATCCATCACTCATCACTGATGTTTAGCTAAATGAGTAGATTGGTGTTTTAATCCGATAAATTTCTTTTAGTTCTTTTTTTTAAATATTTTTGTAGATAGTTTTCTTTATATATAAATATGCCTTTACTGTTTAAAAAAAA
Source organism: Dittrichia graveolens (assembly GCA_038502395.1). Taxonomy (NCBI): domain Eukaryota; kingdom Viridiplantae; phylum Streptophyta; class Magnoliopsida; order Asterales; family Asteraceae; genus Dittrichia; species Dittrichia graveolens. The sequence goes on from JARJIL010000004.1 coordinate 96,337,960, forward strand.
GAAGGAACTTCCTAAAATTACACTTATGAGCTGTTTGTTAAAATAGAATGATTAAGTACAGAATGATTCTGTGGTCTAGATAATTCAAAGACTCTGATTGAATCTGACTCTGAATGTGACATGTTGTTTAATAAATGTTCTGAATGATGCAAATGATCATTTTAACCTTAATAATGATATTTTATATTATAAGATATGATATGATTGTTTAACAAGACAACGTGTGAAAGAAAAAGTATTAGAGTAAAATACCTGGTGCTTAATGATTTAGAATGTATTTTAAGATAGAATGATTCGACAACGTTATTCTGTTTCATTTAACGTGGTCTTCATTTAGAGACAACAATCAAACACGCTAAATGCTGAAAGATCCAGTATTTAGCATTGAAAGATACAGCATTTAACGCTGAATTATTTCATTAAATAACAAACAAATAACCCCTTGGTTTAAAAGCAAAAATACCTGAAGTAACTTTAATCACATGTACTGTACACCCACTAACTCACAAACGTCGAGTCCCTCCTTTCATTTTCAGCTTGCAATGCACATCACCATGTCACGCACGAATATGCTCCCACAACACCACCATTCGTCTTCCATACATACATACATACATACATACATACATACATACATACATACATACATACATACATACATACATACATACATATATATGCGGCCATGATGGATGATGGACATGCATGATTGATTGGTGGCATAAAAACATACCTCGACGTGGCCGCCTTAAGGTGAGAGGAAAATATCATTGCCACGTATGCAACGTTAGATCCCTAAAACCTCACACAGCACGGCTAAAGATCTCCCTCTCTTTCTCTCTCTACAACTTCCCGTCTCTTTCTCTAAAACCATTTTCTTAAAAATATTTTCTCTCTCCATCCTTCCATAATCCCTTCTTTCCTTCTCTGTAATCTCAATTCGTCTCTAAACTTTTACACTCGCTGTAAATTGCATCGTCGGAGTATTTTATCCGGCTAGCTCCGTTCCTCCTCGTGTATTGTATTCTCAAGGTACGTATTATGCAATTTTTAATGTATTTTTGTTTGAATTCATGTGAGTATCTTCAGATTTGTCACCTACATATTATATTTGCATTTTGTCGAAGATTAATATTACCTTCGCTCAGCTAAACCTAGGTGACACAATTATGTTGTTAACAAACCAAAGCGGAGCTGTAATTAATTTTTGATATTTTTCTTCTTTTTGTATTGTTAGTATAATAAAGTTTAGGGAGTAATAAAATGTCTAAAACTTTTGTTTTTTGAATTGATTGCATCGGAATTTTAGTTGAACCTAGACTATTAATACACATGTTTCGAGATTTGGATTTTACTTTTTCCAATTAACGAGACTGTCTTCTAGATGTGGTGTCTAAATTACCGAAAGTAATATAGCTAAAGTTTTTATTTTATTTATGTTCTGATTTAAGTTGAGATACTGATTTCCTGTCAATTTCTGCTGTTTATTATTGTTACAGTAAAGCCTTCTTTACCTGATACTGGTTATTCCATGGTTTCAGGCTATATCGTAGCGTAATTCTCCAGGAAACTAAGAGAGGCAATAATTCTGTTTTAGAATTAACAATTCTCAGAACTGTTGTATTTGAACTGCTTAATAGGAGACATCAGCTGGTGTTTAAAATGTTGAATTACAATCTTCTCATTCTTGATTGGTAGCAGCGGAAAAATTGAAGCTTGCAGCTTTCACCTTCGTCTGTGTCAGCAGAAAGCTAAATAGAGCGAAGCTTTTCATATGGCTGCTACATCTGAAAGGTGGATCGATGGTCTACAATTCTCGTCTCTTTTTTGGCCTCCTCCACAAGATCCAGAGCAGCGAAAGGTATTATTCAGATGGCTGACTTCTTAATTTAAGTCGATTGGCTATTGTGGATCTTGGGCTTAGATTCTAACTTCAATACTGTTGTGGTGTTGAGAGGCCTCATACCTGTAGAAGTACTGTTTTAGGTAGTTCTCTGTGGGGTTCGTGGGAAGATAATTATTAACTCATTGAAGAAACACCTCATCCCAGTTCCTGTATTCTTGATGGAGCGTGAAGTTTTGTTACTCTTCTACTTCTAGTTACATGTTATAGCCATCACTGTCCAGTGTGGCTTTCTACTATTCTGTTATGATGCTACTATATGTAATGCTGTGACACAGAATCTCAAGGGAGCACCACCAGAGAGCATATTCATTTCTCACAATTTTCTGCTGTATTTCTGATATTAATAAATTTACTGTGTATTTGATGATGACAATGTAAGTATATTAAATTAAGGTTGAACTATATACCTCTTTGATGGTCCCTTGTTTTCCCTCTTCTGTGATATCAGCACATATATTATGCATTAAACACGTGCATCCTTTAATATGTGATATTTCATGTCGTTCGCCTGATACAAGTTAAATGCAGTGTAGACAAGAACTTGCTGGTTGATATAATTATGATTCAACTACTTCTGTCTCCAGGCACAGATTACAGCGTATGTTGATTACTTTGGTCAATTCACATCGGAGCAATTTCCTGAAGATATTGCTGAGGTAATCCTTTTGTACTTCTACCATTAGACTATGTTTTGTCTCCTATTGTCAGTGTCAATTGAGTGCCTGATAAGATGTCTTTATGTACTGCACAAATATGAACTACAACTAGTGCTCCTGAATGATGTTATATTACTCACTGATATGTATCTTGCAGTTGGTTCGCCATCGCTATCCATCAAGTGAAAAACGCCTCTTTGATGATGTCTTGGGTATCATGTTTCATGCTTTTGTATTTGCAACTTTTTTTACTGGACGTATGTAGCAATGTGTTTTCTAACTGATCTGAACTTTCCAGCAATGTTCGTCCTTCATCATCCAGAGCATGGGCATGCTGTCATTCTTCCTATAATATCATGCATCATTGATGGCACAATGGAGTATGAAAGAAGCACCGCCCCATTTGCTTCTTTCATTTCGTTAGTCTGCCCAAGTGCTGATGTAAGGAAGCAGTTAACAATCTAACTTGGACTTCTTATAGATAGATCAGTCACTTCCATTGCATATTGTTTTGTTGACTTCAAAGTTTATAAGTACATTGAGAAATGACATCAAAAAGAAGAAAGGACGTCCTATCACCTTTTGTTTTCTTTATGGGATCAGAGTTGTTGCATCGTGGTGATTTCTAACTTCCTGTGTTGTTCGTAACATCGGCAAAATTCTAAAGAAGCATTGTAACCACTAAGAATGGCTTAGACTAACCAATATCAGATCCCTAATATTTGTTTTTCCATAGCACCAGTGCAACTTTAGTGCTTTAACTAAAATCTAGTGAACTCTTAACTATGCTCAATAAAACTAGTTGCTGAAATGCAGAATGAATATTCCGAACAATGGGCGCTGGCATGTGGAGAGATTTTACGAATTTTAACTCATTACAATCGACCAATTTTTAAGGTTGAACATGCAAATGGTGAAACAGATAGAAGTAGTAGTGGCAGCCAAGCATCGACAAGTAACTCTGTAGAAGCTGGTTCTTGTTCATCTCAGCAGCATGAACGCAAACCATTGAGGCCCTTGTCCCCTTGGATCACTGATCTTTTACTTGCTGCACCTTTAGGTATCAGAAGTGACTACTTCCGTTGGTAAGTAGGTGTGATTTATTTTCTTGGCGTTATCATCTTAGATAGAGAAATAAAAAGTTCATTTGCTCATCATAAGAAATGAATATTTACCTTTATAGCCTTTGTCATACCATGAACAAAGTCACATTGGAATCTCATCAGGGTAGAGCCAGTTTATTCTTTCTTATAGTATTATCCTATTTAGAGCTTATTGTACATCAAGAATGGTCTGTACTGGTCCTATTTTCTTCCAATCCTGAAAACATTATGTATATTCTAGTATTTTTGTGGAACAAGTGGTTAACATTAGAGAGTAAATCCCTTTAAGGTTAGACTATCTAGAAATACTTCATTACATGTACTCAAAGAGTGTACTAGTACATTGCTTCAGGGCTCAAATAAATACAATAGCTTCATTCTTGCAACCACAATCATGTATTATTTGATTGTCTGTTACTATCCACATCTTGATGTCATCGTTATTACTATTACGTCTAACTTTTCCTGGATTCAGTTTTTTTTTCTCTTTGAGTATTAATATTGAGTAAGCTCATCAAACTTTCATTGCATTCATAGGTGTGGAGGTGTCATGGGAAAATATGCTGCAGGGGAACTCAAACCACCTTCTGTTGGTAAGTGGACTGGTTTATATGTAACCTCTGTGAGTGTGTGATCTGCATGTAATTAACATATGATTCACATTTGTACACTTCTAAATGTACCGTGGATCCAAATTGATTTGGGCTATATCTTGTGTTGTAACAGCTCAATAACTCGAACTCTTAGGTGCTGTTTGGTTTGATGGAATCCTTGAGATTCAGCAGGAATTATAATCAAATTCCAAAGAATTCCCATGTTTGGTTAGCACCTTACCTAAGGAATTGGAATCTTGACTTTGGAAAACTTTCCATTAGTTGTGGGAATCTGAAATCCTTCCGCCAACCTAAGGAATAGAGATTCCTTCTCTTCTCATCTCACTACACACCATCGACACATACACCATCCTCCACACCATCGCTTGCTTACCCATGACTGGCGACTGGCGACGACGATCGATGAGTGGTGACTGGCGACTGACGGTGGCTACGACGGTGGTGACGACGTTTTCTCCTTCGTCTTCGTTTTCACAGCTTTGTCTTCGGAGGTATCCTGACGATTATGGCTTCATAGGTTGGCGGCGGCGTTGGGGCAATGGTTGCGAGCGACAGGGATTAGCGCTACGGTGGTGGTGGTAAGCGGCGATGTTGGGGGGCGGCTACGACAAGGATTAAGGCTTTTCAAGAATTTTTTCAGATTTCTGCCTTTTAATTCCCATTGTCTTGCCAAACACAAAAAGGAAGGAATTACTTTCCAAATCAAATTTCTTCACATTCAAATTCCTTCCAAGATTCCAATTCCAATTATTAACATTCCATCAAACCAAATAGCACCTTAGCCAATTAGAGTGATATATTCCTACAGAATAATGTTAAATAACTATAAGGATAAGATATAGCGGATGAATAGTGCACATAAATTTCTCATCTCTATCAGCCTATGTGCACACATACTTCCTCTTAAGTCAAAAGAGATCTGTCATATGAGTTTGCTTGAAGCATTTTGATGATAAAACCAAAATCCCATGTTTTATTCTTTAGGAAGTTGATTTCCTAACTTTAGTGCTGAAGAACCAAAGCTAGTTTATAATCACAGAACAAATTGTCTTACAGGCCAAGGTCTTCAAGGTATGAAACTTTTGTGGCCTTTTTAGTTATGGTTGATGTTAGAATATCAGAGTTTGCGTCTTACATATTAAAGATTAAAGCATGTGAGGGTGTTTATGGTAGAATTACTATGCATGAAGTTTGAAATATTACAAGGTTTTTTTATAACTCTTTCATACAGGCAGTATTACTATGCATAGAAAATTGGGAGAGGAATGATGGCCAGCTCTTGAGAACATAAGATCGAGAATGACGCCTTATTGCACCATAACTTTTTTTATTTTGTTGATATGTGCTCAAACTTAGTATGTGGATGCTAAACAATCTGAAGCTGGGGTGTTAAAAAAGCCAACATAAATGGTTCGAAAGGTTATTTCCCGCTTTAGGATGGCTAATTTGCCTATAGCTTCTCTAACCTGACTTCATGATTCATGTGTTAGAAGTATTGTTGCATAGTTAAGATACCAACACTTTGGACTCACTATATTAAAGGATACCCAAGAAGGAACATTGAAGATATTAGATGTTAAACTAAACATAAGTATTATTATTATTTGTATTTAGTAGAAATTATGTAAAGTAGGATAATGTTACCACCACTGCCGCCGCCGGTAACTGCCAAACGGCCTTTAGCCGCTGTCAACCGCCGGTAACCGCCATTTCTAGCCCTATAAATATGTAACGATATGCACAGTGCCAAGAGTGCCGATTTTTACAGAAATAAAGGAATCTTTGGTGGCTTATCTTGTGTTTATTACTTTGAATTTCCAACATTTGGTATCAGTGCCAAGGCTCTCATCATTTACCAAGAAAAACCCACACAATCGAAACCCTTTTTTTCAAATCAGAGGCAGAAGAGAACAACCATCAGAATCAATTTTAGGGGTTCGATTGTTCATCACAAGAGGATACCTAAGGTGGTTGTTCAACCAGGAACTACCACCCGTCACCCAATATCGAAAAAAGGACCTACCTCACCGGAGAAGACAACCGGAATACAATCAATCGGTCAGAAAGACCATCGAATCAAAAGGTCGGGGTAACCACTGTTCGAGAAAAGAAAACCCAAGCAGGAAGCATCGATCGGAACAACCACGGGGGAAATCGCCGGAGAAGTAGACAACCATTTTTTTTTTCTCTCGGTGGAACAGCAAGAATCGACACAAAAGGAAAAGGGGGGCGGTTGTTTAGTCCCAAGAAACACTTTATAAAAGGAATTTTTAATTAAAAGTTTTTTTTTTGTTTTTAATTAAAGTTTTTTGTATAAGAAAAAAACCTAATAATACTTGTTTTAATTAAATAATAAAATTTATTATTATTTAGTTTTATAAATTAAATAAAGTATTAAAGTTTTGTGTTTATTAGTAAGTTTTTTATGAAATTGATAAAATTTTGAAAAGAAAAGAAAATTAGACCAGGGGACTGTCGAAAACAGTTGGTTTGATTCACCCCAGAAGAAGACAATAGTGTGTCCGGTGAAAAAAGAACCAGAGGACTGTTAAGAGGCAGTTGGTTTGATTCGCCCCGCAAAACAGAAGAAGAGAATAGTTTGTTTGGTGAAAAAAGAACCAGAGGACTGTTCAAAACAGTTGGTTCGATTCATCTCGTAAACAAGAAAAATCATTTGATTCGCTCAACAAAACAGGAGAAGTCAGAAGTTTGTCCGGTGGAAAAAGAACCAGGGGAGAGGCAGTTGGTTTGAGTCGCCCCACAAACAAAAATAGTTTTTCCGCTCAAGAAAAGAAGCCGAAAATTGGAAGGAAGAAGAAATTGAAGAATCCTGAAACACTCCGGAAAGAAAAAGAGGGGATGGATTCCGGAACATCAAAGAAATCTAAAGGAGGGATGTCGATGACATTTCAATGCCCAATTCTGAATTCTACAAATTATACTATTTGGACTATGAAGATTAAAGCACTTTTTAATGTATATGGATTATGGGAAGCGCTCGAACCAAAAGAAGACGTGGATATACAGAAAAATACTATGGCTATTGCTTATCTCTTTCAAGCCTTGCCAGAACAACTTATTCTACAAGTTGCTCATCATACAGAAGCCGTAGATATATGGGAAGACTTGAAGGCTCGATTCGTGGGTGCAGATAGAGTCAAGGAAGCAAGACTACAAACATTAGAATCAGAATTTGAATCCCTGAAGATAAAAGAATTTGAATCCCTGAAGATAAAAGATTCAGAATCACTCAATGAATTTACAGGAAAAGATTAGTGGTAGTGGTGGTAGTAGTGGTAGTGGTAGTGGTGGTAGTGGTAGGGATAGGGGTAGTGGTAGTGGTAGTGATAGTAGTAGTCGTTAGTAGTAGTGGTGGTAGTGGTTAGTAGTAGTGGTAGTGGTAGTAAGTAGCAGTGTTGTTAAAAGCGCGCTTCAGCTGCGCTTAAAGCCTTGAAGCGCAGAAGAAAGGGATTTTTAGGAAGCGAAGCGCACCATATGCATGAAGCGTACCGAGGTGCAAAAAAGCGCTGAGGCGCAAAAAAGGGCGCTTCATATACATGTAGCACTTTTTACCGGTTTTTAAACATTGACCTTAATTTTAGACCTATATAAGTATATAACCATTGACACACTTCATGAGACTCGAAACTTCTTCAGATTCTCTTCAACTACAGTGGAATTTTACATTCTTCAGAACAAAATCATCGATTTTGATTTTGTTAGGAAAGCTTCGATTTTTGTTTTGTTTATAGCAACCCATCTACAATTTGTCCTTTTGTGTTCTTGTTAGTTGATAAGGTAACATTATTGTTAATTTCTGACTTTTTGATCCATGTTAATCGAGTTCTGTTCTTGTTGGTACTTTGTTTGATTATGTTTGATGTTTAACACTTTAACTATGTTGGATGTTTAACTATGAAGTTTAGAATTATGTTTGATGTTTATGCTATGGATTTTATAATCATTTTGATATTTAGATGCTATTTTATTTATATTATATCACTACATATATTTTTTTAGTTTCTTTTAATATTGTGCGCTTCGCCTTCATGAAGCCCGTGCTGTGCCTTGCGCTTTGTGCTTTAAGCTCCAAGACCCTTTGCGCTTCGGTGCGCTTTTCGCTTTTGACAACACTGGTAAGTAGTGGTGGCGGTGGTCGTGGTCGTGGTAGTAGTGGTGGTAGGCGTGGTAGTGGTGGTGGTGGTGGTTGTGGTAGTGGTAGTGTAGTAGTCGTGGTTAGTAGTAGTAGTAGTGGTTAGTGGTAGTGGTAGTGGTAGTGGTTAGTGGTTAGTGGTAGTGTAGTGTAGTGTAGTAGTATTAGTAGTGGTAGTGTAGTGTAGTAGTAGTGATAGTAGTAGTAGTTAGTGGTAGTGGTTAGTAGTGGTGGTAGTGGTAGTAGTATTAGTAGTAGTAATGGTGGTAGTGGTAATACAGACAGTACCAACTCTGTTTTTTCCAGCCAGAGCATAATATGATGGATATAATCAAGTTTAGTAATACGAAATGCTTGTTTCATCAAGACTGTATTAACAGCCAATGTTGTAACTGTTTTAAGAAATTGTTTATGTGCTATATATGTATATTCTACTGTTAGATATTCTTGCATGAGAAACGCTGCTTGTTTTCACACATGGATAACACACACACACACACCATGTGATAGAGAATATGCTATAGGTCATTTTTATCAATCCAATAGCCCATTTGGCCTAGGCCTATGCAGTCCTAGAAATAATATATATTTGAATGTAGGGGAAATGAGGGTATGGTGAGTTCATATGAAGATCTTGGCTGTGTAGCTTGGGCAGGAAGAGTACATCTGGTGGATCTTCTCTGATTAGGGCAGGAGACTATCCAATTAGGATCCCCTTATGATTTTCCATTTCTTCTTGTATCTTCATCCTATTTGTTCTTCTAATCCTATCAATTTCAGTACCTAATGTACATATTGATTCCTTATTCCTTGTTCCTGTTCTATTTTATCTATATAGCTGAGTGGATTCTTATCACCATGTTTATATTTATGTTCTTTATGTTTGTTCAGTGATGGCTTCTTCTCGTGGATCTGGAAAGCATCCGCAGTTAATGCCATCTACTCCAAGATGGGCTGTTGCTAACGGTGCTGGTGTAATATCGAGTGTATGTGATGATGAAGTTGCTCGTTATGAGACTGCTACTCTGACTGCAGCCGCTGTTCCTGCTCTGTTACTTCCTCCTCCAACAACAGCCATGGATGAGCACCTTGTTGCAGGCCTTCCTGCTTTAGAGCCATATGCAAAATTGTTCCACAGGTAATTAAATGCTTCTTTTTTTCAACTATTATTATCAAATCTTCCAAAGCAAAATGGTGTGTGTTTGTCAAAACATCTTTCCTTTTCATGGTTTAGGTACTATGCTAATGCTAGTCCGAGTGCCACACAAAGACTTCTTCTTGGACTCCTTGAAGCGCCACCTTCTTGGGCTCCAGATGCTCTTGATGCTGCTGTTCAACTTGTGGAGCTGCTGAGAGCAGCGGAAGACTATGCATCTGACACGAGGGTAAGTTGACTGTGATTAACTTTAATGAGCTTAAGTTACTATTTGTCATTGGACTGTCTTAAATAGCATTGCACCATTTACTAGTTATATTCTCATTATCATTCTAGCATTGCTAGATCCACACGTGGGACGTGGCTCTTGTGGGTTTATTCTAGGGCTGAATTGAAATAAGGCAATTTTGGTATTTCCATAGTTTAATTAAATTTTATAATTGGAAGGATCAGTTGGAAATTAGAGATCATGTTCAAATTTGATCATAAACACGAGAATGAATACGTGCTTGTTTAATAATTCCTATTGCTTCTTTCCTTGGTTAAAATTGGCTTTGGTTCTATGATCTTTCTCTTACTGGACAGCGTGGGGATAATGCTTGATTTATACAACTGTTCACCTTGTCATGTTAAATAAGATAATTTGATAAAACCACCTAAACTATGTGCCTAGTCAAGTAGTTGTGAAATTTGTTAATCAAACATCTATTATGGGTTGTCATTATGTGCATTTATTTCCTCGTTCTGTATTAAAATTATATCTGTATCCTAGAAAATTACTTGACTAACAGCTCATAGCTGTTTGACTTGCTTATTAGGCCATGCATGGGGACTTCAACATAAATTGATGTCCGAAAGCTTTTATAATATAGTTTCTGATTTCACATTCAGCTCTTTGCAGCAAAGAATATGTTTAAGTTTGTAGGGAAACCAAAGTTTCCTATTGCATGATTAAGAACAATAATAGAAATTAGAAAAGTGAGATTGATGATGGACCCGAATTTAGGGACCCAAATTAGAAAAGTAGAGATTGATGACAAGTAAAGGAGTTACAGTTCAATTTACAACAAATTTAGGGACCCAAATATAGTTTAATTTTGCCAAAATATCCTCAAGTTATGAAAAAGTGAACTTTCATTCCCTTTGATGAGAGAAGATTACATGTAACCCACGTTGTCAAATTTAGGATAGTTGTCCACCTTTCTTTCTCAGTTCAAAGCACAATTGGCATTTGTTGGACGAGCCTCACGCTCACATATTGAATCCATAATCGTTTCCCACATCATTTCTAGAGTATGTGGCTTTGAGTAGTACAAATTTACCTTACAAACTGCAGTCTAGCTTTGTCATGGGGGGGGACCGTTTCCTAATACTTCCTCATTCTTGATTGTCTGTTTTCTCCATCACCTTGGTAATGAACGTTGGGTCTCTTGAGTTTAGTTACTTAGGTTTTCATGTTGAGAAGGGTTATGAGTATTGTACAACCTAGCCCCGAAAGTACATTACTGTGCGTATGTTACATTTCATGAGTTTGATTTGTACTTCCTAAAGACCCTTCATCACTGTTTGTAAAGCACTGAAAAATCTTGGGTTCCAGTTCTTCATGCAGAAATACTTGTTGGAAGGACGATAGATAGACTGGCAATGAAACTGGACTTGATAAATCCAAAGGGATCCACCTATTGCTGTTCAATTGGTCTACACAAGTCTAAGGTCCCAGGTAGTAGGAATGTCTCTCCTTGGGACTACTAAAACTAGTATTTATTTATTTTTTAACACCACTTTGTTGGTGCCAGAAAAGAATGAAAGCATAGCTTCATCGTGGTTGAAGTTTACTCAAGGATGAGAAACAAGTTGGCTGTTGTTTCTGTACTCGATTTCATTGATTATTGATGATATTAATTTCGATATAAGAACACAACTCCTGGTGGTAAATTTAGCTAAATTGTTGTTGAATATGTATATCAATTGTATAAAAGGTATGACAAATTCAGGGGTCAAGCTAGCAACTACATCCACTAGATCAATTGTGAGATATCTTAAAAAGCAGCTGATTTGGTGCATGACGAGCTAGGTCCTCAAATCTCTTGATTTGTCCTTGGTTGACCATCTAAAAAGACAAGCATAAATGAGCCTTGAGTGCTATGAGTAAAGTTCATCAGTGAGTATGATGTCTAGTTATAGTTTTAGTTGTATTGTATCAACTAGCGAATACAACCTTGATATAATATATATCTCTCTCTCTCTGTATGGAATGTTATTAATAGATGTAACTAAACTTTTGTTCCTAAAGTCAAAACACATATTAAGATATAAAAGTTGATGGTATTATTTTTGTAATGTAGCTTCCTAGAAATTGGATGCATTTGCACTTTTTGCGCGCAATTGGAACTGCAATGTCCATGAGAGCAGGCATTGCAGCAGATTCAGCAGCTGCTTTGCTTTTCCGGATACTGTCACAACCTGCTTTGCTTTTTCCTCCACTTAGACAAGTTGAAGGAGTTGAAGAAGAAGAACAAGTCCAACATGAACCACCAGCACCTGTGGGTAATTATGTTTCTACCCATAAAAAGCAGGTATCAACTTTCATTCATTGTTTTTAAGGAATTTAATGGGGTAGTAAACATTAAATATGATTAGGTAGCTACATGAATTCTGATACATCACATGCTATATATATTCAGAGACAAATGCCAGCAGCTGAAGCAACGATTGAAGCTACAGCCCAAGGGATTGCGTTGATGCTTTGTGCACATGGACCTGAGGTTGAATGGAGAATATGCACCATATGGGAAGCTGCGTATGGGTTAATTCCTTTGAGTTCATCTGTGATTGATCTTCCGGAAATCATTGTGGCAACCCCTTTGCAACCTCCAATTTTATCATGGAACTTATACATACCTCTCCTTAAAGTTCTTGAATATCTTCCTCGTGGAAGTCCATCTGAAGCTTGTTTAATGAAGATATTTGTTGCAACTGTTGAAACAATCCTTCAAAGAACTTTTCCACAAGAGTTCTCATCGTTGTTTGAACAAGCCAAAAAATACCCAAGATATGGTGGTGTTTTTGGCTCTGCCTCGAAAAATCTGGCTGTAGCAGAGCTTCGCACAATGGTCCACTCCCTATTTTTAGAATCATGTGCTACTGTAGAGCTTTCTTCCCGACTACTTTTTGTTATATTGACTGTGTGTGTAAGTCATGAAGCACAACTTAATCATCATTTGGGTAAGAAGCCAAGACAGGAATTGGAAACATTGCCTGGTGGTAAAAGAATGAATAGTAAACAAGGACCTGTTGCAGCTTTTGATTCTTACGTTGTGGCTGCTGTATGTGCTCTTGCTTGTGAACTTCAGTTATTTCCTTTAATTTCAAAAAGAGCAAGCAGTAGTAGTGGTAATCATCAGGATAAATCTTCATCTTGTAATAATATTAATGGAAGCAGCGGCTACCAGAATAGTATTGATTCGGCAGTTAGCCACACTCGGCGGATATTAGCAATTTTAGAGGCACTTTTCTCACTGAAGCCATCTTCAGTTGGTACCTCATGGAGTTGCAGTTCAAATGAAATAGTTGCTGCCGCCATGGTTGCAGCTCATATTTCTGACCTCTTCAGACGCTCAAAAGCTTGTATGCATGCTCTCTCTGTTTTGATGAGGTGCAAGTGGGATAAGCAAATTCACTCTACAGCAACTTCACTTTACAATTTAATTGATATTGATAGCAAAGCTGTTGCATCCATTGCACTGCATCCACATGCACAAACACCTATCTTTAAGGATCCTCCTCTTCCTGCATACTTAAATGGTAAAACACGAAATAATAACTGTGCAAATGCTAGCTGCTCTGAAACATCAACTACTACAACTACCACTACCACACAGTTCGATGATGCAAAAACTACTCCGGTAATGAGTGACAGAGTTTCTTCTTACAAATTATGTGAAGACAGCGACCGCAGCAGCAGGTGCTCTTCTGAGAAAGGAATAATGAATTTTCCATTATTCAATGCTTCTGAGTTGGCCAACTTCCTCACAATGGAAAGACATATTGGATTTAGTGGCAGTGCACGGGTGCTTTTAAGGTCTGTCCTCACAGAGAAGCAAGAATTATGTTTCTCTGTTGTTTCATTGCTCTGGCACAAGATGATAGCATCACCTGAAATGCAACTTACTGCAGAAAGCACATCAGCTCAGCAAGGATGGAGACAGGTACATGATTTGCTACATTTCATTAAAAAGATATTCTTCCTATTTTCCTAATGTTTTTCTAAAATTTTATCTTACATTTTAAATTCATTTTTGGTACAGTAGAACTATGTCGGTAGTATTTTGTTCTTTCATACAAAATATGTAACAGGGCTAGAAGCTTCAGGATGTTATGACATAATTAATCCTCTGGGTCCTGATTACTTATCTTTATGTATTCTTGCAGTCCATTTCTCCTGATCATTAGACTTTATATATATATATATATATATATATATATATATGTATGTATATATATATATGTGTGTGTGTGTGTGTATAGTGGAGGTTCAAATAAGAATATATATATATATATATATATATATATATATATATAGGCGAGAATTGGAGACTTAATCTTGGCCCTCCATTTGATTTGATCGGATGATTTACAATTGCCCCCTTATTTTATTCATAACCCAACCATGAATTGCGACGGGTGATTACGACCAGGGGCGGACCTACGGCTTGAGTAACGGGGTCACGGGACACCATCCAATTTTGTACGCGTAGTGTAAATTTCGATCTCGCGTAGAGTAAATTTCGATTTTTTCAAGATTGTGCTACCATCCATTTCAAATTTAGGTCCGGTGCTACCATCCATTTCAAATCCTGGGTCCGCCCCTGATTACGACCGTTAGATCTAATAGATCAACATCTAATTGATGGATAGGATTGGTTCTCGCGGTTCTCGTAATAAAAACGGTTCTTAAATGAGCTTTTCACTATATATATATGGGAGGTTTAGTTGAGAATGGATATTTAAGTGAGAATGGGAGACTTAATCCTAGCCCTTCATTTGATTTGATCGGATGATTTACATTTGTCCCTTCTTTTTATTCATTACCCAACCATGAATTGTGACGGACGAATTACGATCGTTAGATCTAATAGATCAAAATCTAATTAATGGTTATGATTTGTTCTCCCATTCTCACTTAAATACAAAATACCCATTCTCACAATAACTCTCCCCTGTATATATATAGAGTTGTGTTCAATAAAGTCCATGTAAAAAACAGTCCTAAAATTTTAATATTCAATCACAGGTGAAATCAGTATACAATCACATGTGATTTGTAAAAGCATCACATGTGAAATAGTATACAATCACATGTGATTTGTAAAAGCATCACATGTGAATTACGAAAATGCCACTCCGCCCTAATTTTAAAATGCAATCTGGACCATTGATGCCATTGATCCAAAGGCTAAAATTAGTCCCTTAGGACTATGAATTAAGTATAGACTATATTGAACATTCTTCTATATATACATATATTTATATACATATGTATATATACTGACTAGTGAGTTCATTTGAGAACCATTCTTATTGTGAGTACCACGAGTACCATTAGTGACTCATTAAGATGCATTAGTGAGGGGTAATTTGGAAAAATCAAGCCTTGCCCTTTAATGACTGTCCGCCCGGACACAATTCACGGTTGGGAAAATATATAAAAGACCAAAATACCTCTATTAATGAGTCATTAATGGTGGTTACGAATGGTACTCGTTAATAGGGGTATTTTGGTCATTTATATATTTACCCAACATTGAATTGCGTTTGGGTGGATGAGTCGTTATTAGATTGAATTAATTTTCCTAAAATACCCCTCATTAATGAGTAATTAATGAGCCATTAACAAGGGCTCATTAATTAAGCATTAGCATTATAGTCAATGATCTAATTTAATCAAGGGCCAGGATTGGTTCTCGCGGTACTCGCTATAAAAACGGTTTTCAAATTAACCTTCCCCTATATATATATAGGTTTATTATATGCTTGTTATGCGATTCTAAGTTCCAAGCAGTTGCATATACATTTGATTTGGTGGATTCATGCAATGTGTAGTTCTGCAAGTTTTAATATATTGATCCTCTGTGCAGGTGGTTGATGCACTCTGCAATGTGGTGTCAGCATCACCAACAATAGCTGCAACCGCTATTGTTCTTCAGGTCCAGATTTTGTAAAATTTTTAAAATATTTGTTTCCAAGCAATTTGAGTAATGTAATTGACACTGTGTTTAAAATCAACCAACCAACATGCTTTGCTTAAATGCAAAATACAACACTGTGGTTGGAAGACTAAGTGCCATGTATAGGCACAAGATGATAATCACTCTTAGTGGAAGCCTCTCTTTTAGACGCAACTTATGCAGATTACAGACAAGTGAACCCTCTCCCTCCCAGAATAGATGCAATTTTTTTCTCATTTGACGAGAGTTTTAGTTAGAATTACAAACTTAACCGTTAGTACTCATTAGTCATTACAAGGTATTATTAATATGATTTTGATCCATAAACACATTTGGTTACTAGTCAAGAAGTTGTAAACAATGCATTTTATTTGGGTTGGAGGGAATATGAAATTAAGAAGTCAACATACAATCTCCTAGAGTTTAAAATTTAAACCTGCATGGCTGTATTTTTGGAATAGTCCTAATCCGAGTCACATAAAGGAGATTATTACTATTACTTTACTATGTATAATAAATTAAAGTCATTATCTTTATTTAGAGAACTTGTGGCTAGGTCATTGCAGTTAATGATATTTGAAATTTAGTGTTTAGTGGGTGTTATATCTATATTTGGTTGTCAGGCGGAGAGGGAATTACAGCCTTGGATACCTAAAGATGATGATGTTGGTGAAAAGATGTGGAGAATCAATCAGCGGATTGTGAAGTTGATAGTGGAGCTAATGAGAAATCATGACACCCCCGAATCATTGGTGATATTGGCCACTGCATTAGACCTCCTCCATCGTGCCACTGATGGGCTGCTCATTGATGGAGAGACATGTACCCTACCACAACTTGAGGTGCTTCTTCTCATTATCATTATTGTTCTTGTTGTTAAACACGATATTTACAGTTTGGAGCCACACTTGCTTTTTTTATTCACAGCTTCTAGAAGCAACAGCTAGAGCAGTTCACCCAGTGCTCGAGTGGGGAGAGTCCGGGTTGACTGTTGCAGATGGACTCTCAAATCTTCTCAAGGTAATTAATTACATAGACGAACCAATTTCAATGATAAATGCTGCTTCTAATTTCAACATTATTGGCAGCATGAATGCGGGCCCAGCCTAAAGACCTTCATAAGTCATACCCAAGAATCTCAATTACTTTTAGAATTGTTAGCTATACAAATCCAATAATGCCCTTCTTAAAAACATCTGTCTATTACAGTGTCGGTTGCCAGCCACTGTACGGTGTCTTTCTCACCCGAGTGCTCATGTACGCACCCTCAGCATATCTGTTCTTAGAGCGACTTTGCAGGTTGGGTCAATAAAACCAAGTGGTGAACAAGCCGGAAATATAAATAGCACACATGAGTACTTGAGGGGTGACATGGTCGACTGGGAAGCAGATATAGGGAAATGTATAACATGGGAAGCTCATAGTCGACTTGCAACTGGAATGGCAGTTGAATATCTGTTTTTTGCTGCAAAGGAACTGGGGTGTCCAATATCCATCTAGCTAATCATATTCACTTGAAACCCCACCTCCACCGAGAGTCAACAAACGCAGCATATGATGATGGGCTGTACTACATTAAAGTTTATAGACGGAGACGTGTTGATTTATGTTCAGACCCACAACTTGATCTTACTATTTTCTTTCTTTCTTTAAATAGAGAGATTATTGTTAGATGTAATCTGGATTTACCTTTCACGAATTTAATCTTGGATTCATAAAGCTCTGTTTGAACTTTAATTTCCTTAAGTTCTCTTGTTTTTTTCGGCTTCTTCTTAATAAAAAAATATTGTTAAATATAAAAAGAAATGATATATCATACATAATGGGATTTGCGTTCTCATTCTGCACTACATCACAAGTTGCAAAATAATCAATACAATTTATAATCATAGTTTAAAGAAAGAAAGAAAGAAAGAAAGAAAACTAAGCCCTACTCATGAAGATCCTCAGGTAACAAAAAATGATAATAATAAAATGATTTGCTGCAAGAATATGGAGATAATAATTTAAAGGGAATACCCAGACAGAATGGTCATTCTATCTATGCAAATGCGAGCGAAGAGATGCAATATTCCTTAGACCTTGTCACTCCCTGTAGCTGAAGCCTGGTGATTGGTTTTTGGAAGCAAATACCCGTGACGTTCTTTACCACCAGGTTTTGATGATGCGTTCCCGTACCAGATCATGCCCACTACGGCTATTATCATCCCGACCACCACGTGAAGATTCAATCCTTGTCTCCCAAAAAATAGGAACCCGAGAATCAAAACAAGTATGGTTTTCATATGCCCCAGGACTTGGAAAGAGACAGCTGTGAATCTTCCAATGCAGATAAATTGGCTCAGGTTGGTCCCTACTGCAATTGTGCAGGATAGGACTATGAATGCCTGTCCACAATAAGGGAAGAAGATTAACACAAAATTATCTCATTTCCTACTTTCTAACACCTCAAATATTAATCTGCTAACACCGAATGTCATTACGCTAACAACACCATTAACCATCACTAAAGAATATAAAGGTTTTAACTTTAAAGTAGTGAGTGATTTTCGTAGCAACGGAAAAGATTGGGAACTCTCAAACTACAACAGGGAAAATGTCCGTCACATATTTGACCTTTTGTAGCGAGCTAAACATCATAGTTGCATAATGTGAAAAAATAAGAAAGGAAGACTATATATTTAAAAGAAATATCATTGTAGTTTTGACAGTTTATACGTTGACATTTTTAGTAATAATTTTTGTTTCTCTTTCAACTCCCTCTAGACCTGTTCTAGATTAATCATTATTACTCTAGTTATCGTTGTATGTTTCCTTAAGAAATTTTATTCTTGTTATATTCTATATGCATATGATGCCTTATTTAAAGGAGCGCCCAATATTAACTTTTAAGACCTGACGCATGCTATAATACATGTGTTGAACATATAGGATAGAGCACAAAGATTGTAACTGATACGAAACAACATTCATGCAAGGATTATGTTAACAAAAGAAGTGTATATGAAGTGAAGTACACGTACAATGGATGGTAGATCATATTTAAAGTTGTCCACTCTCTTGTCTGTCAACCAGTAATCCAAAAACGGGCCCACTACTAGCAAAGATCCAGCCTGAATAGGTGCGGTATGTCCCAACAGATTGAAAGAGCTTAACGAGTATTTCCTTTGAAGATAATGAACATACTGTACATCCAGTATCAGATTCAGAAAATAAGACATGTCACTTAATTAATTTTTTCGAAAAAAAGGTTTTCAAGAAATCAAACACAAGTGGCAGCATTAAAAGGGTTTCCAAACATGTTACCATAATACTATAATCAAGTGATTTAACTCCTTGAACATCATAATTAGATTTCTTTGCAAATCAACGATTATTCTCCAGTGAATGCAAAAAAATGAAAGCATTCCTGCATTATACAAGAATGGGCAATTTTGGACAAAATGTGCCAAGGGCCATGGTCTTTTTGCATATACATTTCTTTCTGTAAATCATCCAAGTTAGCTCTTTTTTACAGAAGTTAAGTGTTTCTTTTACGTTTTTCTTTTCTTGGAAAAACCCGAGTATGACGACAAGAAAACTTAAATCACTTATCATAATAATAATAATAATAGTAATAATTATTATCATCATCATCTAAATACACTTGCACTTGAATAACAATTAAATTTAGTGGAGGGATAGAAAAATTACATATTGTTGGAGAGATGTGGTCCATACTGCGATAAAAGCAGCAACAAAACCTTTGGCATTAACACTCACATCAGTAACAGTGCAGACAGCAACACCAAGAAGAACAACCAAAATACTGAGCTTTGTGTCTCTTGAATATCGTATCTTATCAAACACAACTTCAAACAAGCACGATACTGGGATCATACTCAGCTTTGCTATCTGACATCAACGGTTGCAAGTAGAACATATATAAATATAAATAAATCTAAAGTGCATGAATCATACATCTACAAATACATATTTGAATGGAGAGTAGGAAACTAAGGAGAACCTGGTAGAATCCCACTGAGTTCCACATTAAACTGACATTCATTCCAACAATGGAGAAGTTAGCAAATATGACAAACTTTATAAGTTCTGCAGTAGGTAGATGGGATGGCTGGATGTAACCAAGCCATCTAAGAACAACGGTCATCAATGTGGTAGTTACGAAATGCAATCCGGTTAATGTTGTTGCTGCATATACAAATACACATAATATTCAATTACTCATGCCAATGGCATGTAAGAAAGCTACTAAAAATATAAAATTAAAAAAAATTATATATAAATATTATTTTAAAACCAAAGACATTCAATGTCATAGCATTATCAAGATGCAAATACAAAATCCATCATTGACCCACCGAGTCAATTCGGTATCTCATTGTTGCTTTCATGGCCTAGTATCTTTGCTACATCTTCACTATCATTCTCCTGAATTTCTATATCGGGCATTATTACCACACACATACTGATATACATACATGTACCAACATTAAAAAAAAAATAGTATGGTAACCTTTCTTACTTTTATTATAAAAGTATAAATGGAGTTTAACATATACAGTATAATGAAAGGACTAGCAGATATAAACAAGCAGATTACTGAAATTTTGAAAATACAGCATACGTATCAAAAGGACTGGCAGATATAAACAAAAAAGTTTACCGAAAGTGAAACCATATGTGGCCATTAATGCTTTGTTCACGATGATGATCCCCACAGAAGTGACTATGTTGAACATCCATGCTGCAGCATCTACTGCGGCCTTCTTATCGGCCTTACTTGACGGAGGCATTTTCACAAACTTCAGCGTTGTCCACAGGACAACTTTTACTATCTGCACACTGATGGTAAGTCTTCGTGATACCACATTAGCTTTCTCGTTTTCTCACAGATATTTTCAGAAAAATGCTGTAGATTTTGAATAAGTAAAACAGCTTAGCAGGCATTCATTTCGGTTAACAAAGTTGCTCCCTATCAAGAAAGAAAAGATACCCAGAAGTAAAAAAAGGAAGGGGGAAGCTACAATTAACTACGAATGTTGATATTCAGAACCCATGAATGTCTTTTGTTATGTAAAAGCTCGGTATAATCAAACACAAGGGAGAAATGGAGGGCATATAAAGCATGTTACAATCTGTGAGATTTTACTATAGTGGCACAAAATGGGAAATCAAAGTTGCATATCAAATGAACCAAAATTTTGAAATTTAAACCGAGACTTGAAGGAAGCACTCAGAACCTAGTAGCTGATTTTCAACTTCTAGACAAGCAAAGTAAGCTCAGAAGATAACCAGGGATCTTTTGAACAATCTTAATCATTGATACCAGCTTAAACTCCTGAAATTTCAAGTACATATAGTTCAACAAAACAGAGTGTCTACTGATAGCAAATACAAAACTTGAAATTTCACCCTAAAAAGTATAAAGATTACTAAGCTACTACCCAAAATGAACATTATCGCAACAGAGATTCCATAGACAAATTATAAGATTAGGGATACAAGTTCTGAATAAAATTCACGAAAAAAGTTGGAAATACACGTCCATTTCGAAATTCGAAACAATAACAAATGAATACTAGAGTGACACTGGATTATCCTCAACAAAACTTGTATAGATCTCAGTGGAGATCCATGGTTAATTACATTGACAAGGGTACATACATTCAACAAACAAAATGGAGTAAATTTAAGCAACGAGATTGGATCGCAACAAAGTTTAGTTATACGAATACAGATCTAGAAACATGGACTAGTTTTACAAAAATCGAATCGTAATTGAATATGAAAACAAATACCTTAACGAATCGAAAAAAAATTTCGGATCTCCAGATCGTTGGTCACACTGTTTACTGTGTTGGTGTTGGTGTTGGTTTTGGTTTGAGCGCGTGGGGATTGATGTGAATAGAAAAGAATGTTTAGGTAGAACAAGTTCACAATCCCTTTCTTCATTTCTTTTTCGGATTATTTATTTATTTATTTATATGTAAATTGTTTTTTAAAAACGGTTTATAATATTATTAATAACTCGTTAATATATAATTAAATTTTTTATAATATTATTAATAATTCGTTAATAATAAAAACCTAAAACCTTTAATTCAATCAATGTAGGTAATGTTATTAAACTTAATTAAATATGTTTATTAAAGAATTTAGTTGTTGTTTATTTTGATAGTGTACATAATATAATCTGATTTCCAAATCTTAATTTCGTCAAAATAAAATAAAGTAAATTAGTTATAATTTGTTTGTCTTTATCGGATGTTTTAAACCTTTACTTGCTTTAAATACCAAAGAATGCATTGTATTTTCTCAAATATAATGGTGAAATGAAGTTAAAATTACTCAACCATAAATTAACTATTGTGTTCTATAAATATGTTTCGAAGATAATTTAACAAGGATGGATTTTGTAAAGGTTAAAAAATTTGGACACAACTAAATATAGATAAGGTGGATGAGGTATTGAGCTTTAAAGTGAAGTGGTTTGAATAAAAATTTAAAGTTGGAAACTTGATCTCAATTCTCACACAGGGGGGAAAAAGGAACTTGAGATAACTATATAACCATGGATAAATAAGGCCTGGTAAGTTTTTTTTATGGTATTACTTCACCTCCTACCCGCACGTAGGAGGGTGCTTAATCTGGATTTCGTAGGCTAAGTTGTCAAACTTTTGTGCGGACACGAATATGTAGCTCCAAAATTTCGAGCTTGTACAGGCGGGTTTTGCTTCAAGTCGGTTTTTACTTTTACAATTTTCGAATTCTATATATAAGAAGATTATTTGACTTGCAAATCAAGTTTATGATTTTATTCTGTAAATCAAATCTCCAATATATTACTTAATGTTGAATAAAGATACAATTTATTTCCACCACAATAAATACAAGGGAGATGATTCGTAAACAACAAAATTAGTCATACACAACAACTTTATGCATCATCAACTTGTACCATGTGCAATAAATGCTTGTACCTTGTTGTGCATGGCTAAAAACTTTATGTACGAATCAATTCCCTACATACAAGCTCCGATAATCGATTGCTGTTTGCTAGAATTTAGAAATTCACTCTCAAAAATCGTCCCCTCATTGGTGCTCTCTCTTGGTAGCCGGGTTCGCATTTCAGAGTCACAGAGATCTTACACATCAGGTTACGGTAGACTTTCAACTAAGTAGGTCTTATCTAATGGTACACGCTGTTTTGGCTGTTGTACCATAGGAAACTGACGCTGAATCTGTTTTATGGAACATCAATAATAATATTATGCTTGTGTCTTTAAAATATCGAAAAATAGTTTCATCGCTAAAAACATATTACTAATATACTAAAATCTTCTATACGTGTAATATAATTTTATATTTTTAAAAAACGATATATATAAAATTTTTATTAAAAATAAAGTTGTATTTAAGTATCCGAACATACGGGTATAAGTGTATAGTGAAAAGTTCGTTTAAGAATCATTTTTATTGCGAGAACCGCGAAAACCAATCCTATCCGTTCAATTCCCCTCTTTTAATTGGATCGCTCACACATGAATCTTCTTACATGCATTCTGTCACTCCCAATCCCCCATGCTCTTCATCCATTATCCAAAATAAACAGCTAAAATTAATTCTTATGATTCTCGTAATAAAAACAGTTCTCAAATTAACTTTCCCGATTGTAGCTAAGTCGGAGGGGTGAAGGTGTATCCACTCGGCTCGATTGGTTTCAGGTGGATGACGTTACGTGGTCACCAGCCTTGAAAGAAAGAAAGAACGCGTGAGACACACAAACAGGATACGTATAGATAGGTTAACGAGGCCTGTCATCCATCTTCTCTTTCATCACCCCTTCATTCATTCATTCATATAATAAACAAGATTCACAAAATCCATACACAAACCCATCGCCACCAGGTTGCTTCCTGCCGTCATACTCGCCGGAATCAGATTCATTGAACCACCCTCGAAATAGTGAGACTAGGTTTTTTTTTTCACCACAAGGATAAAGGAACGAAATTTTTTGTTCCTTTTTTTGTTTTGGGTTTTGGATACTAATTATGTCAAAGAAAAGGAAGTCCTTGGCCACAAGCCTAGATGAAGTTGATCGGACGATGTACTCGACCTTTTCTACTGCCGCTAATTCTCTTTCTCAGTTGTATTCTCAGGCCATGAGTCATCAGAAGCTTTCTTTCCTCTCCGGTGAACGCCATGGATTGGTATATAATCTACAAAATCTTGTCTTTTTTTTCCCTTTCAATTATGTGATGTGTGTTACAATCTTATTTGATTACCTATTAAACCCTAATTTTTTCTTCATTTCTATGAATTTTTGTTTTCTTGTTGAAGCTTTTTATGAATTTATGTATATGTCATCCATCTGTTCTTGAATATGGTGATAATTTTGATAGCAAAATGATTAGGGCAGGGCTGTTGGTGGTGACCTTTTACTATGCCAAGTGTAAGTGTCATTTTATCTTTGATTTATAGTTTACTTGCTATTGCCAATTAGGGCACCAACGCACTGTATGTAATCAAGGACGTGTAAATTCGCCAAAGATTGATGAGAAATGATACTTGTTATGGTTATAGAATTGTAGAAGTAGAAACCATTCAAGAAGATGGTAAGAAAAAGGCATATATCCTCAAAACTTTTGATTTATAAAAGCGTCATTGGTACAAATTAGTGCTAATGTACATGCTTAGCAATAACAGTATACTTATGAACATGCACGAACAGACAGAGAGGGAGAGGGTCATGCATCAACAATCTAACAATAATCTGAATTAGTTAATAATGCCTTCATAGGTTGACATCTGGTATTCAGTTACCATTTGGTATTAAGATAATAAGATTCAATGTTAATGATTAACATACATCAATAAGTAATAATT
The DNA here is from genome assembly GCA_038502395.1 of Dittrichia graveolens. Taxonomy (NCBI): domain Eukaryota; kingdom Viridiplantae; phylum Streptophyta; class Magnoliopsida; order Asterales; family Asteraceae; genus Dittrichia; species Dittrichia graveolens. Next base: position 96,362,664 of record JARJIL010000004.1, read on the forward strand.
ATGTCAGAATTGATACAAATTCATTTAACAAAGTCATGAAAAGAAAAGTGAGAGTTGGAAGAGATGCACAAGACAAATAGTGTTTTGTCTTCTCTTTTCTAGTATTTCGGTTTGAAGCATTTCTAATGCAAGTAGCCCAAAAATGTAATCTAAAGAGGCTTAAGAGTTTAAGACATGCAAATGTATAAATAAATTTAGAATGAGAACTATAACAATTTAGTAAAAAAAGATGAGGCAATATAATGCTCGAGAGGCCTGTAATTTTTAAATAGTTTCATGAGAGGAGGGTTAGGGGAACATCGTGAGAGGCTTGTGTATGTTATATCAGCGTTTGGATGAAAGGTAAAGCTCAAGATAATATTGGATGAATTTAAGAGGTACCAAGTCTTTTGGGCAATAAACTAAAACTAATTATGTGATTTGAGGCAAAAGCATCTGGATATCAATTTGGCTGTATATGAAGGATTAATAACAGAGACTATTCTCTTGATGATGGATGATGACTCATACATACAGGGGATCTGGAAAGGCTTTCATATGTTAATTTAGGGAATATATAATCTAAACCAAGTGCTTGTGGGCCTTCCTCACAAATTAAGTCTTTACAATGTACGTGAACATGATTTTGTAGCACTTCATCATGTGTATCTGACTGTAATATCAGTTTATCATTGTATGACATAGTTTTAGTTTATTTTTACTATATTGTTGTAATTTATAAAGTTATTTTTGTTAAGGTTAATGTAGTTTTGTGTCAATATGTGACACCTTTTTGTTTTTTGTTGTTCTGTTGAAATGCAATTATTGATATTTTTTCTCAAGTAATATTTAACCCGCCACCTATATGCATATTAACGATTATTAAAAAATACTTGTGACATTGATTCAAATCAACAATTATTACAATATACTTGTGACATTGATTTTGGCTCACTAGTTTCTCAGTTGTCTTATTAAGGGGCATGTTGGAATATTAGCCATAGTCTCCCATTGAATCAAGTTATATGCCAAGTCAAAGTAATTTGCAGTTCATTGGGGACTGAGAGAGTATTAATGTTTTGTAAAATTTGTTTTCATTTCTATGGTAACATACATGTTATCATATACTTTGTCATTTAGAATTTCTACCCCTTTTACCATTTTTTAAATCACTTAATCCATCTACGAAATCTTGCCTTTAACTGATAAACTGCTGGATGCTGTCCGTCTTGTGGTTTTTCAATGTTGGTTTGTTTTGTATGAAATGCGTAATTGTTTGATGGTTAAATGTAAACATAGCTGTGTTAATAATGTTATCATTTTGCTTTCATAAATCTATTCATTTTACCTCCTTCAATGCAAATTAAATGCTTATCTGATACTTTGTCAGACATGACATAGTGGCACCAACTTGCAATGTTGGGGACCATGTCACTCTGGCTTGTTAGCAGTTCATCTGGCAGCTTAAAAGCCAATGGACCTCATGATTATGCCCCTTTGGCGTTTGTGGTTATTTTATTATTATAAAAAATAAAAATAATTTGGTGTAAAATCTTGCTAGGTTTTCACTTTACCAAGGCATTTGTGCAGGAAAAGCTCTATCAATGGATTTCTAAACAACAAGGGGAAGGATTGAGAGTGACCTCTGATGACATACTAGCATATATTCAGGTTCACAATTTCGTACTTGGGTGTTAATACTAATCAGTTGTGCATGAAGTGCTTGCCTTTTCATATCTGCTGTGCTTAATGATACCTACTAGCCTACTACCTCTTTTTGGTGTATATAGTTCAACAATCAACATACACGTCAATTGTTATTATATGGGTGAGTAGAAACCAAAACAATAACCTGAATGGACCAAAAATAACCAAATGACTCGACCCATTTAGTTTAAGCATCGGTCAGCTATGAATTCTTCTAACAAACTGAAATTTCCTGTTTGTTTACTGTTTTTTGTGGAAAACCAAAGTGAATTAACCAAATCGCCTCATTTTAGTTCTTTGTTATAAATTATGTATATCTTATATTATAGGCCAACATGTTGGATTGGCCAGAAAGCTTTTGGGCCATAAAATTATGTGTATAATTAATTTTATATTTTTGTTGGGCTTTCTTGTCAATGATTTAACCACATAGTTGGACCAAAAACGACTAGTTTGCTTATTGTTGGGTCTACGTAAAAAAATGGTCATCACCAATTAACTTGCCCATTTATGACCCACATCTGAACTGTCTGAACCAAACTGTATTGAACTGATTGGTTTTCATTTTTAAATAACCAACATTTCGGTTTTAGGTCATTACTAAGCCATGCTCATCCCTACAATTCCTGAATGAGGTAATATAAAAGTTTCTATCACCCTCTTAGGATTATTAGTTAGGTTCAAGTTTGATTATAGTAAGGTAAATAAAATCTCACATATTGAGAAGGAAAAAAAATACAACCTAATAAATATTGAGACGAAAAAAACCCCTAACAAATGTCAATACATTGAGAAGAAATCAAACAAAAAAAACAACCTGACTTGAGAATGGTAGGTGAGGTCGATATGGACAGCAACATTATAACACACATTGAGCAGGAAAAAAAAGAAAAATCAAGATAGAGAAGAGGGATGCACCTGTTAGCTTGCCCGAGAAGGAGACTCGCCTGAGATAGAGAGACACCTGTTACAGAGAGGGAGGAAGGGACCCTCATTCGAAGGATTTTAAATTCCTCCATCTAGTGATGGAATTCACTTTCCCTCCCCTGGTGGAACCTTTTTATTACTATGGATTCCAATTTCTTCAATTGAAGCGAACCAAACACCAAACACGGGAATCCTTAGGAACTATATTCCAATTTCTTCAAATTCTCAAGGATTCCGGCCAACCAAACAGACCCTAAAACAATTTTGATCTGCAAACACACAAAATGGAGAGTAAAATTGGGCAGATTTGAAACACACTGAAGAAGCACTTCGATCTGTAAACACACACTCCAGAATTCGATCACTGAAACACACTCAAACAAGAACATTGAACACAGATACACATTCCAGAGCTAAGAAGAAAGAAGCGGTGGGACGGTGGATCCGTGGTGGTTGCGATGGCAGTGGTAGCCTTTGGTTTAGAACTTTAGATAGAAAGAGGGATGGTGGTTGCTGCCTCAAGAGAGAGGATGGTGGTGGTGTTTGCATAAGAGAGAGGGAGAGGTTTAAACTTTTGAGAGGGAGAGAGAGAGATGACGATGATGATGAACCATGTCCAGGTTTTTTTGGGGGTGGGGGGTGTTCAGTTTTATCTGTTACTGATCTCTTACAATTTGCGACCTAGATAAATCCTTGTCGGCAAACATTTGCCACCTCCCTGTAATTTTGACTGGTACCTGTAACTTTTTGGATTTCATCGTTACCTTTTTGTGAAATCTTCCCTTATACGTAATGACGTCAAAACTGCAATTTTTGACGCACAAGTGATCGAAGTAGGTTTCTTTACAGGCTGAGCTGGAATCTTATGTTGATGAACCATCAATGACACCACGAAGTTTACAGCAACATAGTCAAGCCGCAAGCCCGTTTACAAATTCAGGCCCGTCAAGTGGTATACAAATTGATCAGCAGCAACCAAGGAACTACATCTTCTCAAATGCTTTGTCAAGCCCGGTTCGACGCAGCCTTCAGAACTATCATATATCTCAGGAAGGATATGGAAATGGAGTGAAGAATAACGAGCATCAGAATCGAGATTCCTTTGATTCCTCAATGGACATGCATGCAGATCATGATTCTTCTCATTGATAACTTCTCAATATGGTTTTCTCCTCTTCCTTGACTTGCACTTGTCGAAATTCTCTTGAATGTTTTGTTGATGCAGAAAACCCATCCATCAAAATTGAAGACAACACACAAAACCGAAAAGATAGTGAAGGGTTTGTTGCAGGAATCGAACTAGTGATGGAAGGTCGGGCTCGAATTGCGTTAAAGAAGTAGAGGTAGTATTTTCTTTATTATGGGACAAAGCACCTGCAATATGTTATTCTCTTGTGGATCTTTTGGTTTCATATTTTATGTAAAGTGGTTTTTACTTTTAGAATGGAACTATGAAATGTTTGATTTCCAGATGTTAGTCTTGTTAGAACAAACTACAATCTTTGATAATCGGTTCTTGTCGGTAATCTGTTCATGTGGCACATAGTTTTATTTTTATTTATTGTTTCGCTTTGATCGTTAAAGATGGATTTTTGTGCCACTCGAGTCATTTGATTATTGGCTTCGATGTCTCACCGACTATCACCGTTGCTAGCCACTTGCCTGTGTGTTTGTAGGCTAGGCTGTTATCGTTGATCGCAAGAGCACAATTGTCCTTGTATGACCGACTGACTAGGCAGTGGTGGTTCGTCAGCTAGGCCAAGAAGAAAAGATCTCTCCCATCTCTCTCTCTTAGATCCGTGTGTAGGTTTTTGTGTACTCTTCAAATTGGGCGACTGTGTGTTCAAGTGGTCGATTCCAGTTGCGTATGTCCTTTGTTTGGGTTTTTTCAATTTAGGGGTTTTTTTAAGTTCAAGTCTATAAGCTTATTAGATAAAAAAGTGTTTGTCTTAACTTATAACTTATAAGATAATAAGTTCTTTTATTAAAAGTGTTTGACTTAAGTACTTAACTTATGTTTGTAAAATGACCGACTAAAAAGAGGAAGATAAATGGTATATATATGGGGAAGACAGCAAAATCAAGGGTAAAAATATAAATATATAAAAGTAAGCTTATCCAAAAGAAAAAAGCTATTGTGAAGGAGCTTATAAAAAAGAGCTTATTTACCTAAAAAATAAGCTTATAAGCTTAAGCCAATAAGCTTAACCACTATATTTTTCATAAGCTTTAAAGATGAGCTAATAAACTAATAAACCCATAAAATAAGCTAAAACAAACACCCTTTTAGTCTTCTATTATAATTCATTTACAATTACAATTTAGGTTTTCATTTCTTCAAATTTGGTGGTTTATGGTGGTGTTTACATGATAGCAGGAGTTAGATGCATGATGGTCGGCGACCCAAGTTGATGTGGTGGGTTCATAAGGCTGAAAATGAAAGAACAACTACTTAATTAATTAATCATAATAATAATAAAAATGTATATATAATTTAAAGTGAATTAAAAATAAAAGAAAAATAATAAAATAAAGAGAGGGGTAGTAGTTTAGTTATTTCAACTTGAGGGTAAGGGGAATCTAGGGGTTTTCCGAGATAGCACGACCAGTCCCTCAACTTTTTGTACGTAGTGGTAAATATGGTCAAATGTTTTTTTGTTTTATATAGGTGTTACCCATAACCAAAAAATGGTGTAACTCCTCAAAATTTTTAAGTGCAAACCCAACTAATGATTAACGAGTCCAATTGTAGTGGTTCAACCTAATTGAATTAAATTTTTTAACATAATTGGTTAGTTGTCCGTCTTTGTAACTCATGGGATTGGTTATGTTGTTGATTGATTATTTATAGAAACTCTTTGTCAATTAATGTTTAGTTCATCAAAACAAGAACATTTGTTGACAAATTAGTTAACTTGTTGAAACTTATTGATAATTTACTTTAGTATAATTTGTATATATCCGTAAGTTTGAGTAAATTATATATATATATATATATATGGAGGAGTAAAATTAAATCATAAAATACCAATTAAATCCATTATATGTTCACGAAAGTCAACAAAGATATCTTGAAAGCTGAATTGGTTTTGAACATGCATCTCAAAGCATAGAGAATCAACCAACGGAGCATGGGATCCCAAAACAAAAGAAGATCGATGCATGGATCGACCCGCAACGGATGGAGCTAGGCGCCACATGCATGATCGATCGAGGGAGGGAGGAATGAATGATCCATCACCGTACCGTTTTATACAACAAAACCAATTTGCATTGCTACGTAGCCGCCACCCAATATATCCAACGTACGTAGTTTTATATATGTTGACTAGCCAGCCCCCTCCGCAAATGTACGTACCTGCACATTACATTGTATCTCCAAACCCCTATTATAGATTAACGTGAAATTAATACATACTAAAATCACTACCTTACACATGCAATATAATATAATGAATATTGCTAGCTCATCATCTTCATATTTATAAAATTAATTTGTATGAGTGCTCACATCACTTCCCCATCGTCACACCACCCATGCATGGTTGCCAACTATCATCAACTCATAGATAATTAGGTGAACTGCGAGAATTAATCTTAGCGTTTGATTAAAATTGATGAATGACTAAGAATTTTTTGCGGCTCATTAATGATTAATCAATGACACGTTAATGAGGGATTTTTTTTGGAAAGTCAAGACTCGTAATTAAATGACGGCTCACCTGGACACCATTCACGGTTGGGTAAATATATAAAACACCAAAATACCCCTATTAATAAGTCATTAATAACGTTAAAAATAGTTCTCGCAGTTCTCGTACGAAAAACAGTTCTTGTTTGAACTTTAGGAAATGATTAATTTAAATCAATGGTCAATAAAAATGACGGCTCATTAATGAGGGTTATTTTTGGGAAAATCAAGACTCGCTCTTTAATGACGGCTCATCCGGATGCAATTAATTGAAAAAATATATAAAAGACTAAAATACTCCTATTGTAACATCCTAGTTTATGGCCTAGTAGTTTTATGCGTGCAATGGTAAGTTAATTGTTTATTTATTTATTTGCTATTTTTATAGGATTATTGAATTAAAAATAGAGTCATGAGGTTAAAAAGGAAAAATATATAATTTTATATATTTATGTGTTTATTGAATTTAGTAGATTTGTTTTTAGATAAAGGGTCACAATAATATTTCATTGGTTAATAATTCATTGAGTAGGGCCATTTAAATAATCAAATGAGAGATAGATAGCAAATAGTTGTCCTGTGTGTGTGAGAGTCGAATTAGAAGTGGTGACCTTGGCACCTTCCTTCATTTGGTGTTTATCTCTTAGTGTATATGTGGATGCTCTACTACTTTCTTTGAAGAACTAAAGAATCCCGCCCCTAAATCCTTGAACTTGTGTTGGTTGCTACTAAATTAAGGTTAGTAATTGTGTTCTTGAATTACTCTTGATGTGTTCTTGCTTAGAAACTTAATCTTGAATTATAGGGTTCTTGAGGTAATTGGGTATATGATAAACTGAAGTTGGTATTATGTTTAGATGAAAGATTTATTTTGATTAGTATTATTTTTATGCCTTATTTTTTAGTTTTGTTTGATTGAGCATAAAACTCCATTAATGGAGGATGAGGAAGATGATGGGTTTTGATTTTTGAAGAGATTTGATGTTTAAATGATCCTGATGTGTTGTACATGATGTTTATACATGTTATTTAAGCTTATACTACTTTAGAATAGCTACAAGTTGATTTCCAGACTTGATTTTCGTATTTGAGGTGTTGATGGTGAAGCTGTGCAGAAAAACAGAAACTGCAGTTTAGTTAGTTTCTTAAGCTGTTTGTACACTGTAAATTAAGAAATTGGTGTTGATGGACCTTGTGCATGTTTAGTTAGTTTCTACATGTTATTAATCATGTAAATAGGCTATATGCTAGTTGAGCATGTGATATATGATGGTGTACATGTGTTAGTCATATTGAGTTAGTTTTGACCCGTTTGTAAAATAAATTGATTTTTTGGAGTTATTTGGGAATCAATTACTAATTCATATTATGGTGTGTTCTCAAGAACAGAGAAGTCTCAGTGACATAAGACTACTGAGTTGGAGATTGGAGAACATAAGTGAGTGTGGTTATTAGTTGTAACGGTTATGGTTGCAACTGTTTGTTGATTAAGCATTGATAAGTTGTTCACTCTAGTGATTGATTAACTGGTTATGTGTTAATTAATTGTTGCGTCAGTGATATGTGCACATGGATGGTGGAAAGTCAGTCTGGCTGGGCAATGGGCTAGGTTGTTCGCTATCGGTTAATCAGTACTAGCTCCTTTGATGCATGCGTTGCAACTTAAGGGCATTACTGTGTGAGAATAGCGAGCGTGCTATCGGGAAACCTCTGTTAGGCCGGCATTGGTTGCAAGTTCTGCAGAACCGTTGCTCATCTCGGTTGCTTATTTATTTATTTATTATTGTTGTGTCTTTTGTTGTGGCTGATGCTGTTTCGTTGGTTTAACATTCATTCACTTAGCTTCATGCTAATTCCCCACCTTCCACTCCATTTTGTAGGTTTTGGTAAGTCAGCTATTTAGATGGGAGTGGGTGTTGCTTTTGGAATAATTGACCGCCACTCTGATATTACTTTTGATGAGCCGTTTGTAACTATGTAACACTGAACTTTGATATACTGGTTTTGACAACCATATGTAATTTGTTTACTTGACTTAATTTTTGGTAAACATGTTTGTATAGATATTTTAATCGCTTCCGCAGTTTAAAAAAAGGGTTGAGATTTCCGGTGTTAAACCTATTAATAAGCATTAATTGTGGTTACAAATGGTACTCACATTACTCGCAATAAAAATGATTCTTAAATGATCTTTTCCACACACACACATAAATATATATATATATATATATATATATATATATATATATATGAGATGGTTAATTTGAGAATCGTTTTTATTACGAGTATCGTAAGAATCAATCTCGGCACTTGACTAAAATAAATCAATGACCAATAAAAATGACAGCTTATTAATAATGCATTAATGAGGGGTATTTCGGAAAGTTAAGGCTCGATCTTTAATAACAACTCATCTGGATGCAATTCACGATTGGAAAATTATATAAAAGACCTCCAATATATATATATATATATATATATATATATATATATATAGGCAAAAGTTCAAACGAGAACTGTTTTTCGTATGAGAACCGCGAAAACCAATCTTAGCCATCCAATTCCTCATCCTTCAATTGGATTGTCCACCCATAAATTCTTTACATGCACCCTGCCACACTCAATCCCTCCACGCTCTTTATCCATGAATTCCATTATCCAAAATGAACGGCCATGATTGGTTCTCACAGTTCTTGTACGAAAAACAGTTCTCATTTGAAACCTCCAATATATATATATAGGCAAAAGTTCAAACGAGAACTGTTTTTCGTACAAGAACTGCGAGAACCAATCTTAGCCGTCAAATTCCCCCTCCTTCAATCGGATTGCCCACCCATGAATTCCTTACATGCACTTTGCCACACTCAACCCCCACGCTCTTCATCCATGAATTCCATTATCCAAAATGAACGGTCAAGATTGGTTCTCGTAGTTCTCATACAAAAAACGTTCTCGTTTGAACCGTCCCGTATATATATATATATATAGTCGTGTTCAATAAAGTCCATGTAAAAACATAGTACTAAAATTTTAATATTCAATCATAGATGATTCAGTATACAATCACATGTGATTTGTAAAAAAAATTACATGTGAATTACGAAAATGTCACTCCGTCCAAAATTTTAAAATGCAACCTGGACCATTAATGCCGTTGATGAAAAATGCTAAAATTAGTTTCTTAGGACTATGAATTAAGTATGGACTATATTTAACATTTTTCATATATGTATATATATATGTATATATATATATATATATATATATAGGGTGATGTTATATATAGAACCTTGCTTATTTATAGAACCTAAAGAAGAAACCTGGTGATGACACGTGACATCAAGAGTAAGGACAAAACTGAAAAAAGAATTACAAATTAATACTTATGTCCCTCTCTCTCTTTCAACCTCTAAACTTCCATTTTTAAAAAAAATCCTACTAAACATTCAAATTATCATAATATATTCATGTTTAAGAATTTTAGCAAAAAAAATACCATTAGATTCAGTTTTTTATTCTCTTTAATTCAAGATCAGGATCAAAATGTTTTCTAATTTTTTTAACAAAAATGCAAATGCTGCCGAAAATGAAAAAAAACAAATAATAAAAATGCAAATTATTTTACTAAAATACAAAATGCAAAATGCAACCGATATAAAAGAAGATAACAAAAATGCATCTAACCGAAAATACAAATAATGTTAAGTCATTAACATGCAAATAACCCAATGATTTGCATTTTGGTTCTCATTTTGTATTTTCGGAAGGTGGAGCCATAAATAGAATCAAAACAGAATTCCATATTTGCCTTCAATTATGTAGTTACTTAATATAATTTTCATATAATTTACAAAATTGCCATCATCAAATCTTAACCATTAATTTAGATGATCCAATGGTCCAGATTTGTTCTTTAGGTTTTATAATTAAGACTAGGTTTTTTGTTGATTCTATTTATATATATATATATATTGAAAAGTTAATTTGAGAATCGTTTTTATTTCGAGAACCGCGAGAACTAATCTTAGCCGTCTAATTCCTTCTCTTTCAATTGTATTGTCCACCCATGAATTCCTTACATGTATCTTGTCACACTCAATTCTCTTACGCTCTTCATCCATAAATTCCATTATCCAAAATGAATGGCTAAGATTGTTTCTCGCGGTTCTCACACTAATATTGGTCTCAACGGATATATATATATATATATATATATATATATATATATATATATATATATATCATTTCTTGCGACTTGGAAGTCAATTCTTTTAATTAATATAACGTGTTTAACTACATTGGCTTCGACTTTTTAACATTAAAAACGAGTATGCATGTGAATATAAAAATTTCCATGCATAATTATCTAATTAAATAGCTACAAATTCATTGTAGTTGCTTAATATTAAATAAATTTGATCATAAAGTAATTAATATTATACAATTATTGGTTGATGAATATAGACTAATTAAAAGCAAAAACCATTACAGATTACTTTCACTAATATTAACTTTGATTTGGCGGTTGGTAAGTCATTGGCAGCTAACATACGAATATATGACATTATGAAGCGACTAAAAAAATCCAAATTCAATGTCAATATATTGTTTTATTTTTAATTTTTAGATTTTTATTAATTATAGTTATTAGGGTAGATAGGGTTAAACGTTTTAATATTAGGTTTATTGTGTTGACCTGAACTTATCTCACAAATTTTCATATCGACCCTTTATTAACCCATACTTATCTCTTTGTTGTGTTTGTATTCATTTCATGTTTGGTTTGTTTTGTTATACCATGATTACGATAATCTCATGTTAACATTCTTTTATATAAAATTTACATTTCAATAATATATATATATATATATAAAATTTACATTTCAATATATATATAGTGAAAGGTTCATTTGAGAACCGTTCTTATTGCGAGAACCAATCTTAGCCGTCCAATTCCCCCTCCTTCAATTGGATTGCCTACCCATGAATTCCTTACATGCACCCTGCCACACTCAATCCCTCCACGCTCCTCATCCATGAATTTCATTATCCAAAATCAACGGCTAAGAATGGTCTCGCAGTTCTCGCAATAAAAACGGTTCTCAAATAAACCCTCCCCTATATATATATAGGGGAAGGATCATTTGAGAACCGTTTTTATTGCGATAACCGCGATAACCGAGAACCAATCTTAGCCGTTCATTTTGAAATTCATGGATGAAGAGCGTGGGGGAATTGAGTGTGACATGGTGCATGTAAAAAATTTATAGGTAGGCAATCCAATTGAAAGAGGGAGAATTGAACGACAAAGATTGGTTCTCGCGGTTCTCGCAATAAAAACAGTTCTCAAATAAACTTTCAATATATATATATATATATATATATAGGGGAGAGTTCAAACGAGAACTGTTTTTAGTACGAAAACCGCGAGAACCAATCTTGGCTGTTCATTTTAGATAATGGAACTCATGGATAAAGAGCGTGGGGGGATTGAGTGTGGCAGAGTGCATGTAAGGAATTCATGGGTGGGCAATCCAGTTGAAGGAGGGAGAATTGGACGGCTAAGATTGGTTCTCACGGTTCTCGTACGAAAAACAGTTTTCGTTTGAACTTTTGCCTATATATATAGGGGAGGGTTCAAACGAGAACTGTTTTTCGTACGAGAACTGCGAGAACCAATCTTGGTCGTTCATTTTGGATAATAGAATTCATGGATGAAGAGCGCGGGGGGATTGAGTGTGGCATGGTGCATGTAAGGAATTCATGGGTGGGCAAACCAATTGAAGGAGGGTGAATTGGACGGCTAAGATTGGTTCTCCCGGTTCTCATACGAAAAACAGTTCTCGTTTGAACTTTTGCCTATATATTTATATATATGAGAAATGTTTAATATAGTTCTAATTTAATTTATAGTCCCAAGGGACAATTTATAGCCATTAGATTTTAAGATTCGATGGTCCAGATTCAATCTTAGATTATAATAAAAATTGATATATTTGTATAAAAGAGGGCATTTATGATTTTTTAACTATTGGTCACCACTTTCTCTCTCCTCTAATTTATTTAAAATTAATTATCTCATAAACCGTTAATCGTTAGACGAAACGAATTATACCGTTGCGATCCTTGTGTTCCCCTCTTTTATTAGAGAGGTCACTTGATATACTTTCGACAAATTTTTTTTTCTCATTTTGTTAGATTGGACTTAAATTTTATTAAAGTATAATCACATGTGATTCATAGAGGTGTGATCAATATAGTCTTTATAAATTATAGTTTGGTGTTTGATAATCCGGCAAAGTTCTATGGTTTAGTAACAAAAAATCAACAATTGAAAGTGATTCTAAGTTATTAGTTGTTTCATAACACATGTGATTATCTTTCTCTTATACGTGCACATAATTACATGTGATTAAATTAAATGTAGCATTTTTATGTCACATATTTGACAGAATCAATCACATGTGATTGCGTATTCAATCACATGTGATTTTATACAGAACCACATGTGATTGAATACCAAAAACATAAGATTTGGTATTCAATCACATGTGATTTTGTACAGAATCACACGAGAGTTTGTACAGATTCAAATGTGAATGAATACCAAAAAACATGAGATTTGATATTCAATCATATATGATTGCATAGAGGGTTGTTCAAACGAGAACCATTCTTATTACGAGAACCATTCTTATTACGAGAACCAATATAAAAGACATCGAATTCGAAGGAGAACACATCTAGACCTTTGATAGAGGGGATATGGTGTTGCTAGTACACAATATATGCATTCATGAGTAGACAATGCAATTGGATTGGGTGAAATTAAATATGTACATACATGTATAAACGGTTTTAAGCAAACATTGATTTATTTAAGCAAACATTCAAAATTAATAAATGTTAAATGATATACAATTTAAGAAGATAAAAAAATTAATAAAATAACATATTGAATATTGTTATAAATCACATGTGATTATACATTAATAAAAATTTAAGTCCAACCTAAAAAATGAAAATTTTTTTTTGTCAAAAGTATATCAAGGGACCTCTCTAATAAAAGAGGTGAACACGAGGATCGCAACGGTATAATTGGTTTCGTCTAACGATTACCGGTTTGTGAGATAATTAATTTTAAATAAATTAGAGGAAAGGGAAAGTGGAGACCAATATGCAAAAAGTCAGAATTGTCGTTCCTTAAATCAATTTTAATTATTATCTAACATTAAATCTAGACCATTGATCTTGAAATCTAATGGTTAAAAATTGTCCCTCAGGACTATGCTTTTATTAAGAACTATATTGAACAAAACCCATATATATATATATATAAAAGGATCTTAATTTTATTATATTATGAGTTAATTTGTAAACTTGGTTAAATAGTCAGCTGAAAAATTCTTTTAGTTCAGGTTATTTTGTTTCTCTTTAAATAGGGCGGTGCAAGAGTATTTTTAAGAAAGTGTAGGAAGTGCGATCGTACATGACCGATGTTTTAGAGGAGTCCAAATTTTTATATACATATTATATCTATATTTATTCTATACTACATTATAAAGCATTTAACATTCCCCCTCTTAAAATTTTTAAAACTACTTAATTTTAAGTAGTACATGTTTTTATGCAAATAGTACAAATACTCAAACCAAAAGCATTTAACATTCGCTCTCTTAAAATTTTTAAGGCTACTTAATTTTAAGTAGTACATGTTTTTATGCAAATAGTACAAATACTCAAAGCAATAGTTCAATCAATCATCTCCTTAATTAACTCAGCAAGTTATGGTAACTGTTGTTTTAAACAATTCATTAAACATAACTAGGGATTTTTTTCTTATTTTTATTGTTTTATAAAATTACTTTAAAACTGAATAAAATGGTTGATGACAAAAAATAGAAATAAATAAAAGAGAAAAAGAAGAGAAAACAAATATTATGTCAAATAAAAGTATTTGTTACAATATTCCGCAAATACGTCTATACCCTTACATTATCGAAACAAAACATGTTGTCAGACACAAATTATTCGCCGCCGTCGAATTACGCGTGTATTATGCTAGTATAGATATAAAGTTATAATTTTTTTAAGTTTACTTATTAAAACTGAAATACTATGAATCCCATATTTAATCCTATATTTAAAACTGAAATGCTAGTAAGTAAAGGTGGGAACGGGAGGTGGAGGTGGTGGTAATGGTGGCATCATCGTTCTATGATGGTGGTAGAGTTTAGTGATGGTGGTGATGGTTGTTGGTGGAGCAATACACACTTAAATCTATGGTGATATTGGTGGTGGTTTGTGGTTGATGGTGGTGGCGGTGGTGAAGAAGGTGTTGTTGGCGGAGAAGGTGATTAATGGCAAGCCAGGGATGGTTGATGATGGGTGGTAATTGTGACTAGTGGTGGTGGTGGGGGTGATGGAGGCAGAGGTGGTGATAGGGGTCGTGACTGTTGAACGAGTTACATTTATGTGGTGGTTGTGGTGGTGGTGGCGGCACCGGTCGGTGGTGGCACCAAGGGTGGTGGTAGGGAAATTTGTAGTGGTCGATGATGGTGGTGGTGATCGGTGGAGACATTACATAGTTAAACCCATTACCTAGAATCCATTACCCCCTATTAATTAGGGAATGGTTCATTACCTATTAATGAGTAATGATTTATTATATTCCACCTAATCAAACAATATTAATCATTACCATTCTTATTCATTACTCCCTAAAACCTTCAACCAAGCACCCTCTTAGAGTGGATGCATCACCCTATCACTCACCGATGACATGAGAATACCAATGTGATCATCACATGAATATCCTGGTGTGATGGGGGTCATGTTGGTGATGTCTTTTTTTATGTATGCAGAATTGAGTTTAAAGGAGTACGTTAACCTGTAATACCCGTTTTCTTTTACCAATATTGTAAATATTCAAGGAATAAGTTAATTAAATAAATATCTTATTGTTGGACTTACTTATTTATTTATTATGGATCATTAATGTACAAATGAGCTTTTAAGAAAATGGAGGAAAGGGCTTTGGTTTAAGGGATTGAGGAAGGTATAAATAGTTGTGTAGGGCACAACCCCCAAGAACCTATAGTGGCTTTCTTGAAGGAAAACAAGAACATTGTTGTGTGTGTTGAAGCTATCAAGACCTAGAAGGAGGCCGAACCATCATCATCTCACTTCGGTTTTATTCAAGAATCAGCAGCAGGTAACCATCTTAAGCTTCTTATGAATCTTTATGAGTAACTATTGTTGGTAAAAATCTAAGCATAATAAACCAATTATAGAGATGTTCATTCTATTGTTAACGGGGAAAGAGAACCAAGAAACAAAACTTGATCATTAACCGTGATTCATGTAATGAAAACTCAATTAAATGATAAGGATTAAAGGGTTTGATGTTAGGAACACATAGCAAAAGGAATTCATCCATTTGGTTAAGTATTGGGTTGTCCCTCAAAATGTGATCTTAACCTTAATTGGAAATTGGTCAAAACTGGCAAATTGCAAATTGATGTGTAAGAGTCGTCTAAATAGCAATTTGAGGGTTGTCCCTCCATCACAAACCTATAACTTTAAAAATTAATGTTTTAGGACTTGGTGTTGACGTGTTAGAACTGTATTGTAGGTTCTCGTTGATTTTACGTAGTTATTATTGAAGTATCGCTATTTATTGCAGTTACACCTTGTTGTTGATCAAGTGATTTTTCATTGACTTATTTATTAGACTGTGATGACTATTTGTGTGTGATTTGTATTGCGATATGCCCGTGTGTTATTTATGCATATCTGAGTGCTTGTTATTGCAGCTTTGACAATTATTGTGCAACTGAGCACTTTTCCCGCCCGTGTGGCGTTATATGTGATTTAGTGTACTTGTTACTTGAATAGGAAAGGCAACGGGGCGGATTCGGGGCGGGGATTGGTCCCCCCATCCCCGTCCCCGCTTAAAAATCCGCGGGGATTTAAACGGGGATCCCCGTTGGGTATCCGGGGAAAACCGTGGGGAACGGGTATCCCCGTTTAATGTAAACGGTTTTTTAAACGGGTAATTTTCCCCGCGGGGATTTAGACGGTGATTTTTTCCCGTCAACGTTTACCTTTTGTCACGGACTTGAAAAATGATCATACTAAAGTTATACATCATTATCAAATACAAACGCGTCCAAAACGAACTTAAAGTAACGCCGGAGGTCGAAGGTCGATAGGTGTCAGGGCCGGAGGCCGGAGGTGTAACGTGGGGCTGGAGGTGTCGCAACAGTGCCTCACGAACTCACGATTCGCAACGGTGCCTCACGATTTGGTAACAGTGCTCTATGCTCAACGAGTTGACGACGGGGACCGACTCACGAGTCACGATTTGAAGAAGGATTGAGGGAAATTTGGCTTGATTTCAGATTTCCTTTTTTGAAATTTAGGGACTGTTGTATGTTGATTCAAAGAAGAAGGGAAGACAGAGCAAAAATTTGGGGAATGTTGACCAAAGGAATGAAGATAGAAGACTTGAAATGAAGAGACGGTAGGGTAACTAGGGTTTCTTAAAAGACTATATATATATATATATATATATATAGGGAAGACTCTGTGTACTAACTTTCTCTTCTTTCAGTCTTTGAAGTTTCATTTCTTTGAAAACCAAGGATCTGTCCCCGTTTATTATTCCCGAATCCGCCCCGTTTATTTCGGGTTTCGGTTTTCCCCGTCGGGTTCGGTTTTTTTGCCATCCCTATACCTGAATCTGTTATAATGTGCAAGTACTGTGTTAGCTCACTAAGCTTTATGCTTATTCGTGTGTATTTAATTGTTTCGCATAGGCAAGGACAAGGCGCTGGCGTGACAACTATTTACATAGATTTCTAAACTCTGATATTTTATTTTAAAAGATGAATTCTAATCGTACCCTAAGTTACGTGTGTGAGCAGGTGATTATTTGAGATACAATATGAATGTTTTATGACTTTAAGTTTTAACGAATTACTGTGTTGGTTATTAATATTTTATTATTAATTTTTTTGGAACGTTACATACCCTCACATTCTAGTATGATTTAGTAGTTGTTTAGTATGATGGATATGTGATGAGAATAAAAAAAAAAGATGTAACACAAGTGACAGTGTGATTACCCAAATCACACTGCTCTCTTAATAGTTTAGTGTGATAGGTGAGTAATGAAACACAATAAGATAGTAGAACTTGGTTTATGGACATAGTTATTAGTAAACAAGGAAGATTATTATTTAATAAAATCGGATTAAACAAACAAATTTATATGATTGTGTTTGAGTTTGTGTTTGTTTTATGTGAATTATTTTTGTTTTATTTTCGTATCATCAACCTAATAACCAATTCCTAAAGTTGTTTAGTTTTAACATATTACAGCCCCTGTTTTCTAATCTCACCTATATATTAATCATATATCTCAACGCCCACAATACATCTTCCGAGGATTCTCCGGCGATGAAATACTATAGCCGCCCAAAACTATCCCATTGCGTCTCTCTCTCTCTCTCGGCTCCGTAAGTTCTGACTGAATACCCTGACCTCCTCCCTATCCTTTAACTTGGTTTTTGCCTTTCAACCAATTAGGATCTTGGGTTTATTTTTACATTAATAATCTATGTGATCCCAATTGTTGATCTGTTCTATACAGCCTGATTCAATCTTCTAGATCATAAATCGTTATTCCTTGGAATCTTGAGGATCTTATATATTTTCACTCACTTGCTCTTCTTTATCAGGATGTGGGTTTGTTTTTCTGTTTCTTTCTTTTACTTTTAATTGGAGGATTTCCTCATTGCATTTGATCTTTTTGCCCAGACTCGAGAATATCAAGTACCTTTTTATCTGTTTCTGATCTTGCTAGTCAAAGCATTGCTAACAATAGATTCTTCGCTTTGCATTTTGAACATCTTTATCTATTTGATTTGAAACAACCATTCTTATGAAGAATTACAATCTGTGGCTAGACTTGTTGGCTTGACTTTATATGACACAAGGATCTTGTAATTCAAGTTTGATAAAGCCTAACTATATGCAAGAAGTCTGTTGACTTTTTTCTTGACTTTCATCAGGTTGTTTAGTTCGCATGGTGTGCTGAAATGAGTGGAACTGATGTCATTAGTAGTTAATTTCTATTATATTAACGGTCCGTCCTGGGTGCTTTTGGGCCAGAAAGACTACAAGAAACCGATGAGAGTTTTGCCCCGGAACCACACCCAGACCAAGAACTTGACCCAGACCCTGATCCCCAACTGGCTTCAAAAAAGAACTGTGTTGTCCGCGGCTGCGCTTCCTTTATTTGCTTTGGTCGTGCAGCCGAAGGACTTGAGACCACATCTCACCTTAAAGTAGGTCCCACCAAGCCGCAGCCACCTGATGATCTTATAAAGTTTCCTGATTCAGTAGAAGTCAACAAAGTAGTTGAACTTGAAAGCACAAATGTAGATTCTTTGAAAAGCAGCCTGAAGAGACCAGCAGCAAGTGTTGTTGCTTCTGTCTATGTGAGTGAGGGCGAATGCAAACACGAGTTTGGTGATGCAGAAAGAAGGAAAGTGCAATGGATGGATGTGTTTGGGGGAGAGCTACTGGAAATTCGTGAATTTGAGCCGAGGTACGAGTCACATTTCAAACTTTTAGGTTTATGTTTTATCTAATTCTGTTGTTTTACTAATGTTTCCTTTGTATTGTGTCCTTTAATGCTGTAGTGAACACAATGGCTCAGATGATGAATTTGAGAATAAGAATGGAAGAGTATGCTCTTGCGATATAATGTAAGCGATCGTTTGCCATTAGAATCACCAACTCCATTGCACTCTCCAGCATCTGTGCGCAATCCATTTCTTTTGGATTTCAGTTTTGTTTATTTCAGGTTTGTCTGTTTTGATTGCTGCTCATTTTCATGTTAGTCAAGGGTAGATATTGTTATTTTTATGTTGGTGCTAATGTTTAGTTATAAGTGAAAAGCTTCTGGCTGTAGCTATAAAGGGTTGATCACTCAAGGGGTTGGCTCACCTGGTACATTCATTCATATGTCAAGGTATAAAGGGTTTATTGTAGTATACATCATGATCAAGTTTTGGTTCAACAAGGAATTAACCAAATCTGAACTTGGTTGAAGTTATCATGTCAAACCTTATCAAGTCGCGTTCGACTCCATAGTTTGAGACGCATTCATGTTACTGGTTCGCACTCAATTCAAAGAGGATTCAAGATGGGTTCGAAAAATCTGAAATTCTTTTTAAGACTCGTAATTTTGAGTGACTGATAATAAATTGAATCCCTTTCATGGTTATTATACGTGTATATTGATTATTAAATTGCCAAAATATGGAAGTTGAGCTTAATTAAGGGTCAACATATGCGTGCGTATGATGGACAAGAATATATTAAATATTTATGAATGTGGTGGATAAATGGCAATTGAATGGAGAATTATAAAGGCTTGAATCCATGTCATAGCTTCTGCGCTTTATAAAGTGGTTTTAATATAGCTAATTGAATTGTTTGTGTTAGTCTTAATTATTTCAATTGAAGAAGCTGTTGCACAATTAAAACAGAAGAGACACAAACTTTGGAATTAGAGAGTTGAGTTGAGTTGAAGGGATGGAATACATACTTAATTGAAGCAGATCGATTTCTGAGTAAATGAATAGTACAACAACTAGCTAGGAAATGATGTAAAAGCAAGGATTAAGTAAAAGAAAACGTACGTACTTATGCAAACCCTTTTAAAACCATGTTAATTGGGCTTTTAATTTACCCTTAGATAGATAGATGGGCGGGCATTAATTAATGTGTATCACAAGAAACAAGCCTTTCCTACCAAAACTATTCTACATTCCATCCGGGAGGGGGCTAAATAACACAAAACAAATAAGATTAGATTTGTATCCATGACATGAGGAAAAATGGTTATAATTGAGGGTTCTGTTTGGACCAAACATCTATATCTCTTATAACTTAGTAAGTATCTTATCTTATGTGTCATGCATAAGTGAGCTCCAATTTTGAAATCCAAGGAAATTAGAGGAGGTGGTAAGTTGATGTGTCAACATATTAGGTGTTTGGTGTTGAAGACCATGCATTTTCTCACCCAAGTTAATTATGTTATTATTGTATTAATGATGCAATTGATTAATTGTATTAACTATTGTATTGGCTTATAACGTAACATGTTCTATGTCATTAGTGTTTTCTTCCGTTTTTTCTGTTTGGTGTTACACTTCATGAGGTGTAGTAAATGAGTTTAATAGTATTTGCAACCTCTCATTTATGTATTTATTGTATTAATTCCAAGTTTGGTTTTCAAGTTTGGGTTATGTGTTAATAGACCTACACATTTGAATTAGTCTCTTAATTGTAAATGAGTTTAATAGTATTTGTAACCTCCCATTTACGCATTTATTGTATTAATTCCAAGTTTCGGTTATGTGTTAGTACACCTATACATTTGAATTAGTCTCTTAATTGTAATTTGTATTAATTCAAAGTTTCGGTTATGTGTTAGTACACCTATACATTTGAATTAGTGTCTTAATTGTAATTTACCTTCCAATATTTTTTGTATTAATTTAAAGTTTCGGTTATGTGTTAGTACACCTATGCATTTGAATTAGTGTCTTAGTTGTAATTTATCTTCCAATATTTTCTACGCAATTAGTGTATTACTTTGTATTTTCAGTTTTTTTTGGACTTTATGAGGATAACTTAATGCGGATAATAGTACTATTGACCCTATAGAATAGTACTACATTTGAGGTTCAAGTAACGGTCTATAAATTTCAATGCTTCCTTCGCTCTTTGCTTTAGCTTACGCCTTTTGGACGGTTTACACATTTCTTATTTTCTTCTAAGGAAATGACGTCCAAATTCGATTTCTTAAGTGTGGTAAGCTTTGACGACGATGGATGGAAAATCCGGGTCCGTGTTGTAAGGTTTTGGGAACAACATGTGTATTGAAACCTTCAGAAGCATAGGTGTTGATGGACGAGGAGGTATCTTTCTTTTTATAACATTTCTTTAGCATGTTGGTTGGCCTTATATACGCCTTTTGGTTTATTTCATGTAGGCTTTTTGCTTTTTTTTTTGCGTATAGGTAACTATGATTTCCGCCACCGTGAAGAAAAGTTTGATTCTTAAATCAAACACTTGATTGTTGAGAGACGTGTATGCTATTACTAATTTCAGTCTTGCGGATAATAATGTCCGTGTTAAGATGACTACACATTCATATCGTGTTAACTTTTTACCAACTTCACGTGTGAAAGAGATCAGCCATAGATTTCCCTATGAAGTTAGTATATTCTCATTCACTAAGTTTGAAATCATCATTCAGAAGAAACTTGAGGAAGAGCATTCAATAAGTATTCCCCTTTTGTGCTCTATGGCTAACCATATATTTTTAGAATTGCCACATATTTACATTTTTGCCGTTCGTGTGGCTAAATGTTTGGTTTATTTTTAATGTATGTATCATTGTTCGTTAACATTACATGTTTTTTCCCGCATTATTTAACATTTGATATTTTTCCTTTTTTTGGCTTGTAGATATTGTTGGTGTTTTAGGTGGCTACACGGATCTCATTGATACATCGAATGACGGACGTTCTATCTGAAGAGTTTGTTTTCAACTATTAAGTGAGTTGTATGTGTAATGTGTATTCCTTTTAATTTTTACTAGCGTATTTGTTCCGGACTTTATTAAACACTCCGACCTCACATGTTTTATTGATCTTTTATTTTGTGACCTTATGGGTATTCATTAAAATCGGAACCAAAAAAAGGAAGCAACGTCTTCGATGCACCGTTTGAGCTGCGCATGCGGACCATTTTATGAAGTCCATTTCAAAATTGGGAGAAGACGGCCACATTATTGTTGTTTTGCAATTGGTGAAATCTTGCCCTTAATTAGGTAGATATTTTAGTCTTTTTAGTTATTTTTTGATGCGTATGTAGTAATCGTTTCACAAGTCGCACTACACTTGTACAGTTGTTGTACTTATAATGTTATAGGCAATCCGGGAGTATCAAACTGCTTTTTTGGGACCAAGGTTATTTTCGATTCTGAAAATCCTGCCATGTTGCGTTTTAAGGAGCGGTATTTGTCAAGATGTAGATTCGCTAGCCAACTTTTTTGGGTGCCTTTATTAATATATTATTTGTTTGTAATTTTTAGAATTCTTGTAGGTGAAGTTACTTTTTGTTTCTTTGCATTCATTTTGTAACTCTCCAAATTTATTTGTCATTAATATTAATTATTACTTTTAATTTGCACTTATGGTTTATCATTAGTTTTTACTCTATTTCAAAGCCTCTAGGCTTCTCAATCTTTATCATTCCACTTAAATAGGAAATTCAATTTGTTTTAGTCTAGGATTCAAATTTTATAATCCTTACATAACCCTGTCCGCTAATTTTCAAATTGATTCCTCTACTTCATTATTCTTGGCTATTTATTATTTGTTCCCATTTTTAGAATTATTAATGGCAAAATTAATGTTTCTTTGTTAGAAATCATTTTGTAACTATCATAATTTATTACTCACTAATATTACTTATTACTCTTAATTTGCATTTATGATTTATCATTAGTTTAATATCTACTATAAACAATATTTTTTTTTTGGGTTTTGGACGCTTTTGAAATACTTAACAACCACTGTTTTAGGAGTAACTAAGAGGTTAATTATATCTATCACACTGTGGATACATTAAAAAACATTTTGATAGTACCATGAATTGCAAAGACCGATAATTAATATATGTGTATTCTAAACGAGGGATGAAATTATAACATAGAGTTTGTAATTTATTCATGCACTAAGTATCTTTTCTTCATATATTATAACCATAGTGTTAACATCATCCCCACACAAGGAAAGAAGTAAGAAACTGACAAAACCCAAAATTGAAACAGGCGAAAAAGTATCTTTAAAAACATAGAACGCCAAACTAGAAATGAAACACAACATAAACTACTCCCATAGAAGGATAATATACGTATTCAACATATTCCACGTGCTAGGTGAAAAGGCATATTTAATAAAACATATGAAAATATTTACAATAAGAAAAACAATTGTAAACTGGCCCGTGTTTACACGGGCTTAAAATCTAGTTTATTGTAACATAACATCGTCTCGAATAAGGATTTTATAAGACGTTATAAATTAAAGAAAGAGGGGTAGAGGTAGAGGTAGGCCCGACCACATTTGAATGGATGAGAGTTTTACTAGGATAGATCTATAGACGATCATGCCATCAAAGAAATCAAAACAAAAATGGCGTAAAAATCCTTTTAATCTTCTAATCTTCTAATATAAGTAAAAGACTAATTTAATAAAATTTATTAGACGATCTGGACCATTCATTTAAAAAAAATATTTAATACCATTCATTCACTTGAAATCCAAAAATCAATTTTGACTTTTTAGAATCAAAATTATTAGAGATAATTTCATATATGCCCTTATTAAATCATATAAAATCGTATTTGCCCACCTTAATTTACAAATATCATATTTACCCTTTATAATATTTCAAAATATCATAATTAACCAAAATTTTAGTTTTATCATTCCAAATTATTTTATAATCATTTTAAATGCTTTTTAATTATAACCAATAACGTTTAACTTTGTTACCCTTAATTGTAACAATAATGATTGATGACTTATATAAGAAATACAATCACATCTCTTGATATCATGATACCACGTTTCTGGCATCAAGTCTGCACTCCTACTCGCCTCGATGTTTCCACTTTTGGTTAGAGTGTTGATGTCGTACGTCATCATTTGTTAAATTCTCATTTAATTCGCGTTTTATTATTATTTAATACGTTTTTATTAATGTTTAATATTTATTATCATCTAAACTAACCCGTGTATCACACGGACATTTAGTGTAGTTAATTAATAAACTATTATTATATTGAATTGAATTTGATTGCGGGGTGGATAAGCTTGAATCAAACAAATTAATGTGTTTACAACTACCAATGAGTTCTAGTCCAACGTAATTGGTGTTTGATGTTTCTCATGGTTTAAAGTCATAGGTTCGAGTTCTGTAGCGAACAAAAATGAAGTAGATTCAGGAGGCATTAAAAAAAGTGTTTACTGTTTTTTTAACGGCAGAAGGAATTTATATTAAAAGAAATCTTGCAAGCAGGTAGAATGTACAAAATATCAAAAAACAAAATTACATAATAGACTCCAACTTTGGATTACTATACCAATTGAACCGATCTAACTTCCTCCCAAGTTTTCCCCTAATATTCAACCACAAAAAGAAAAGGCTACACATTTGGTTATATAGAAAAACAAGCGACACCGACTTAGAGTTGAAAAGTTTGTTGTTTCGGTAATCTCAAACAACCCAACCGAAAGTGAACAACACCGTGTTAAATGCCAATAGTTGCTTACCTTTGAGACCTGAATTCGACCCCCATTGCAACAAACCAGATACAGAATCCGGAAAAGGCAAATTCAAATTCCACCACTTATTAATTTCTTTCAGAAGAAGGGATGCCAGCGGGCAAGATAGAAACAAATGTTTCTCACATTCTTGCCAAAATCCACAAAAAACACAAAAGGTGTTATTAACTGAAATGTTCCTTCTGACCAAATTCCTTTTTGTTGCTAATCTTTTGAGAAACCTTAGAGGGAACCGAATTGAGCCAAATAGTCTCTAAGCCATGAGAAGTAACCAATATTGAGTCATCAATCAAGTTTCTCAAAGAACAAACCGTAAAGACGTCAAATGAATTTAGCTTCCAAGACCAAGCCAATTGTGGACCGTGATGCCCATAAAAGAGAGTGAATATCTATTAAAATTACTCAATCAAAATTTGGAAATTATTTTTTCTTAATTTTAATTATCTCTATGTTTGGTATGTTGAATCAATGATGTCGAAGAAGGAAAGAAAAGGGCCTGTTATGGTAACTATGGATTCTAGAAGGGAGCCTTGTACTTATAAATGGAGGGTCATGAAGGAGTCCAAAAAAAGAGCAGACGTATAATCTTCAATTTTAATTCTTTTTCATCTTATTCTCCCAAAAAGGATATCTTGGTATTCTTTACCCATTTAGGGTCCTTCTATAACAGAACCTTTTTGGTTCTTTTTTCAATTTTGGTTCTTCTTTTAAGTTCAACCATTCGGCTGAAATCATTTGACTACAACCATTTTATTTGGAGCTGTAATCTTCAAACCTTTTTAATATTAATAAACTTGGGATTTGATTTTCTTTCATGGTATCAGAGCCAGGTTTGCTTGATACAAATTTCTCTTATTTCATCTAATCTACTTTCAGGGAGATTATTCTATTCACTGATCTAGGATTCATATCCTAGGGTTTGAGATTTGGCTCTTCGATTTTAGGCTACATTTCTCTCTGATAAATCCCCAACTCTTTCTAGGGTTAGGGTATTCGACTAACTTTTTGGTGCAGGTCCAAGCTTCATCTTTTGGAACTTTGCTCCTCTGGTTCATCTTGTCTAAACAGGCTAGATCTTTTGTTTGTATTACTTCACAGGTGCCATTATTATTTTACATACTCTTCCGCTGCTGCATAGGGTCTTCAATTTACTGGTAACAAGGGCTCTATAAGTCTTTTTTCCTACTCTGTTGGTAGCAAATTCACCTTGAAACCAGAACCAAGGTTGTTTTTGGCCTATAAGTAGAGACCGTGTTTACTTTTCTACACTCTTTTGCCTTAAATTTATTTGATATTCTGATTTGGATTGGATTAGCAGCCTGTAGGGCATTCCAACCTATTTTCCGTCTATGCCCTTTTTTACTATTTTTGGTGCATTCTTTGTTATATGAGTTTTTTCACGGTTTACTGGGATAAGTGATCTTATCTGATCTGTTCTACCTTGTTTGGTCTATTTGCCACAATGAGTGTAGATGAACATGTTTTGACTACTCAAATTAGTAAACTTGATTTTGGGGACCCATTATATCTTCATGCTAGTGACAATACTGGATCACCCCTAATTAACATAAAACTCAAAGGTACCGAAAGCTACAAGGTTTGGGCATGTGCAATGGAACTTGCACTTGAAACAAAAAATAAACTTGGTTTTATAAACGGAACTTGTGAAAAGCCAAGAAGATGAGATCCTTGCAAAACAATTGGATAGATGTAACTCTTTAGTTCTCACTTGGATTTTGGTGTGTGTCACTGATGAATTATATCTTGGTCAAATTTTTTCAAAAAATGCATGCATTGTTTGGCAAGAAGGAAACTTATGACAAAGTTGATGGGTCTATAACCTTCAATTTACATGATCAAATCAATTCCCTAAGTCAGAATGGGGCCTCTTTGTCTGAATACTATCTTAACCTGAATTCTTTATGGAAACAATTTGACGCCTTAGGTAAACTTCCTTCCCGCACTTGTCATGCAACCAAAGATCTTCAAGAACATAATAAGTTGTTAGAACTTATACAATTTTTAATGGGTTTAGATGAAGTGTATTTACCAATTAGAAGCAACATTTTAACAAGGGACCCTCTACCTAATGTGAAATCTACTTTCGGTCCGGACCACTGTGTGATATGAACTTTGTACCATAGGGTTCCTAGTCATTGAGACGTACACAGAGGTTCCTGTGGCTTCGGCGATTGGGGAACCGCGAGGTACAGGTGGCTGAGGGATCGGTGCAGAGAGTGGAAGGGTATGTCAGTAGCCATCATGACCGTGTGGGTTCACTGGGCTGACGAGCCACCGAACCCGTGGCAACACGAGTGGATTTGGTGAACAAGGCATGCACTCCAGATAACCGTTGTATGGTGGACTGCTTCATGCATCCCCCACCTTGACGGGGTGATGTGGTTATCCCCCATGTGGGCACGTGTTGACCGTGGCTAGCTACCATGTGGATACATTGTTGCCCAATGGACAGACCCGCATCCTTATGTGCTATTGTGTATGCTTTTTAAAAAGGATATTGATTGCCAAACTTATGTTTTCAAAAGTGAAAAAAAGATGACTTGGTTTTGATAAAACAAATGTTTTGGTTGTACTCACTAGCTATGTTTATAGCTAACCCAGTGTGTGAAAATGTTTTGTATCCGCAGGTTGTATAGATGCCTTGGTGAGGTGGGTAGCTGCCTTGGGCAAGACTGGCTTTGGTTAATTTTCCGGTAATCTTGGATTTCCTACTCTCTGTTTATGGTCGTGAGATTAACCGTAGTAACACCAAAAGGTTTTGGGAAATATTTATGAGATAAACTTTATTGTTAAAATGTCATTGTATTTTGATGAAATATTTCAAGAATATTATGATGCTTCCGCGAAATGTTTAAAGAGTTTTGTATCAAGTATGATTTAAACTAAGGTTTGAAAAAAATTTAAATTTGGACAAAAAATTAGGGTGTTACAAGTTGGTATCAGAGCCTGGGTTTGAGTGAATCATGAACTCGAGTTAGTGTTTGGTCTCAAACCAGGCCGACCATTACAGAAAATCCATTTGAGCTGGAAGGGGGTAACTTGGGTTAGGATGAGAGTTACCTGAGTGTTAGATAACTCAAGTGTATCGCTAGCCCTCTGTTACTAAGTTTGACTTCTGAGATGAGATACGTTTATGAAAAAGCCTACCTTGCGTAGCAGTTTGGAAGCTAATTGTACTGTTGAGTACTAAGAATAGTTGTCCTGGTTCACATAGAACCTCGGATAGAGACAGAAAGCTGTATGAGCTTGTGTACTGAATCCTGTATTACGGATAAGTCATTGATGAATCCTTTGTAAGGATAGCCTGGTTTAGAAGGAAATATTTCCTTGAGGATATATGAGATGCTTTGAGCACTAGAATGAGAAACTAAGTCTTGATTAAGATTAGTTTCACCAATAGAAACATGAGATTGTGATATTAGAAGCTTTGTTTAGTATGCCTTAATTAATAAGGTGAGTAAGTGATGAACTCCATGGAATAGAGTTAAATCAGAAAAATGTCAATTATCCTTGGTTCAAGGAGGGAGGCATCTCATGGGCAGTGATATAAAAGACAATTTAGTTTATAGAATGAACCCTTTATGCGACTGTGGTTGCGGCTTCGGATCCTTTACGGATAATTGTTAGAGTCATCTATTAGTGACATTCTATGTGTTTTGACTTGAGAGCTGTTTCTTTATCTAAGTACGAATCCTATTGGGATTATTGGTTAATTTGAAATTCAAAATGAAGTTAATGTTTCATGTATGACAGATTTACTTTGATGAGTATTGTCATAGTGAAATAGTGTTTGTGTGTTTCTTCGAGAGAAACATGAATTTTCTGTTGAAGTATATCTTCTATGATAGAAGAATAGATGTTGTGTCACCATCGAAGTGGTGTGGTTTTGTCCAATTGTGTAATACCCGAACTTCGAAAAATAAATAGAAGAATAATTATTGAGGAATGATAAATTATGTTGGATTGTGAATTTATTTGCGTGATACGTTAGAGATTTTATGGGCTTGAATCTATATATATACATATATATATGTGAATAGTTGATTAATGGGCTTATGAGAGGTGATGTAATTGGATAATGTGAATGGGCTTCTTCAATATGGAAAAGGGCTTAGGCCTTTTTGGAGGTATATATATAGTGAAATAGGGCACAGCCCCCAAAGGGTGTGCTACTGTTACATTGAGGGAGAGAAAGAGTTTTAGTGTGTGTTCTTGGTGTGTGCTTGAACTCTCACGAGAAAAACAGAGAAGAAGGTGTAAGGATCATCCGGGAAACTCAAAGAATTGCTACAAGGATCATCAGGTAATGTTTCTTACCTCACTAGGATACTGTAGGTATCAATTTTATCTTGTTTGGTTGATGGTAGCATGATTTAGCATCTGGGTTTTGGGTTATGGGTTTTATGAAGAACCAGAGAAAAAGAAATGGAGATATGAACTTGAAAACTTGATGAAATGTGTTTAAATCTTGAAAAAAGTGTTTAAATGATTGGAGAAATGTTTTGAAACAAAAATGAGATGATTTGGTTGAGTTTTTAAAGAACATGATTTTGGCCATGGAGCCTGAAAGTTGAAAAAGATGAACTGACAGGGATGAATGCATCCCATGCGACTTTTGGATTTGAGTCATGCGACTCTTTGTTGAGAGTCATGCGACTCTTTGTTATGCCATGCGACCTATGAAAACTTATTCCATGCGACTTCACTTTTTAAACTATCCGACTTTCACATGAACACCCTATCCGACTTTCACTACTTAACATTCATGCGACTTTCAAACTTGAAACATTCCATACGACCTTTGAAACCTTGTGCCATGCGACTTTTGTTGAAATGCCCCATGCGACTTTCGCATGGCTGCCACCATCTATGCGACTTTTGTCTTATGCCCATACGACTTTCATACCTTTATTCCATGAGACCTTCGCATGGTACACCCATGCGATACTTAACACCCCATGCGACTTATGAAATCCAAGTTGAAATCCGGATGTGAAATCCGATAAGGTGGAAATCCGATAACATTGAAACCCGATGGTTAACAATCCGATGAATAGAAATATAAGGACTTGAAATCCGATACTTGAAATCCGGATAGTTGAGAATCCGATAGTGAAATGTTGTTTAACCTTCTTTTCAGGTGATGGCCACGGCGGGGCTCCAGCACGCAGTTGATAGCTTATCTTTTCACAAGCTTCCGCAACGATCAAACTACTTTGTGCTTTATGATGTATTCCAAACTATTACATTTGAATTCTACGGATTATCACCCGGTGTTGTAATCAACTGATGCAAGGTTTTAATTGTGATGCATTATTAAGCATACTCTTTGTTTAATTTAAAAATAAAAAATAAAAAATTGGGACGTTACAAATTGAGTGGACTTCTCATTGAAATTGTTTATGGATCTTGAGATCTAAGGAGTCTCTCGTTGAGAGATGATGTAGAATGATTAAGTTTGAATTGGAAAATCTCTTAGTTACGTAAGCTCTCAAGTTTGATTGAAAGCGGTTAACCACTCTTGGCACTTGTTATGTGCTTAGAGGAGATAAGAGGTATAAGCAAGTCGGGGGAATCCCAATGGTAGTTTGTGATTGAGATAATGTAACGAAATGTTTAAATAAGGTTGTACTCTGAGTAACCTTGTGATTAAGTTTTTGATTAACCTTAGAGATTTTAACTCTCTAGTGGTTGAGACTTTTATGAAATTAAGATTGTGATGCTATTGATTAGTGATGTGTTCACTTAAGAATCTGTGCAGCCAAATCTCTTTTCTTTGAGGGATTAGAGAAAGTTGTGTAAAAGAAAGATAATTGTGGACTATTGAACCTCTTATGAGGATAGACCAATTATAAGGTCAGTTTTGTGATATGAAAATTTGAATTATATCTTGGTGTGACCTTATATATTAGGTTATCCCCGATAGTGGGAACGATTAATTGTAAGTTCATTAGAACTGTGATAAGTGTTAATGATTGAGAATTTGATAAGTTGACTAAGTGACCCGTTTTGGATTCCTTTGAGGTGAGGAATCCTTAGGGCCTCATAGTTGTTGCTTTTGGAATCACCTGTGATTCCTTGGGACTAAATAGTTTGATTATGTTATCATTGAATAACGTGTGGTTTGTTACCTAAGGAGTGATTAACTCTGTCCATGTGATTGAATACCAAAAAGAGATTTAGAAATTAGTGGAGCTGAACCCGAAAGTGAAGCTCCTGTGCATGAATTGAGGCATGTCCTCAGGCTATGAGATAGATTTGAGATCCTTCTACCTTGATAATAGATGTCCTTGTGACAAATAGTAGCCTATATGTGTGTGACATAGTGTGGTGCCTTGAGACCACAAGAGTTGACTGAGTATATGACCATCAGGAGTATGCGGCGAGGCCGGTAGCTCGAGTTGGTCGAGAGCTTTGACCTTGAGATCTGTTTTATCCGGGCATGGCAAAAGTTGTGGCCTAAGTTTGGAGTCGCAAGGTTATAGTCCAATAGATTCATTGTGGGTCTTTTAGACCAAAAGTTGTTATGGACTTAATAAGGCAACTTAGAGGTGCTCAACGAGAGGCTTTGCGGGATAAAGATCTCTAATAAAGACTGTGCTTGTAGATATGATCGTCTTAAGGACGAAATTGTGATATTTGAACCAATGGGTCAATTTGAGCCTTAAGGTTGGATATGAAGTATGTGTTAGTATTGTGTAGAGATCTGAACTCGTGCATTAGCTGTTGATTTTGATGGCAAGCATGGTTATTTAATTAAGGTATAATATTTTTGAAACCTTAAGTTATGTGATGTGCCATTAAGTAATCGGTAATTGTTACCGTAGAAATTTCCGAAACAGAGGTTAGTTTATATACTTTTGGTTATGTGCCAAGGTTGTTATGAATCATGAGAGATGATTATGTGATTTGGGTCTTCGTTGACCACTTGATGAAAGAATGATTTCATTTTAATGATACTTATGTGTTTATCTGTCTAAATTATGGACAAGTATTTGATGAATATGATTGTGTTAAGACATGGGATCATGATATTCAATTATTAATAGACACTTGTGCGTTATTCGAATTATTGGTGAATTATTTATAAGTAACATATATGTTTATGAACGGGTTGTTTGCCCAAGTTGGCTGGCAATTGCCATAGTGTTTGAAAATTTAGAACTGATTGGTAGATCACTAGCTAGTGTGAGCAATAGCTAGCCATGAGACTATATGGCTTAGGAGCTGTAAAGCTCAGGTTAATGATATTGATCTCAGATAGTCCAATTGGGAGATAATTATAAACCATTTAGTGGTGAGATACTAGGCTATCTTAAAAGGTCTAGTTAAGGAAATTGATCTTGAGCTTTGATTATGAAAGAGTTGATACTAATAGTTGAATTAAATGATCCTAGTTAGGATCTTAGTGCAAGCATGTGGAAATATCTAAGCTTGTGGATTGATTGGATTCCGAGAACGGAATCCTGATAAGGAGGGAGAAATCGTAAAACCCGATTTTTTTTTAAATTATAAAATATATATATATATATATATATATATATATATATATAATGCAAGTTAAGTGAAATTGGTAAAAATGATGTGTTTAAGGTGTTATTTATATTATATATATGGATGTGGGTAATAGGTGTAAAAAGGAAAGAAGTGCAAGGACCATAGATGTAAATATGTATATATATATATATATGTTGAATCCATTTGGAGTCAAAGAAGAAGAGAAAAGTCTGGAAAAAAAGAGAAGAGAAAGAAGAGAGAAGAGTGGAGAGAGTTCTAGAGGGTTCTCAAGAAGAAGAAGAGATGAAAGCAAAAATTGCTAGTTCTTGGGTTTGATTCAAGGTTTAAAGTGTTTAGACTTCAATTTCTTCACTCTTGAGCTTGAATTTGAGCAAGGATGTAGCAATCAAATGGGTTTTTAAGAATCAAGTAAGTTCTAAACTCATTTTGTGTTTGAATTTGAGTAATGGTTGTTGTTTGTAGTGATTCTTTGTTAAAAATGGAGGTTTGATTGTGTAAATGGGTCAAATATTGGGTTGATCCTTGCAAAAGAGTTCTTGATGATGATTGATGATCAAAAGTGATGATATTTGTTGTTATAAAGTTGTTCTAGTCGAGTTTTAAAGTTTTTATGCGTTGATTTTGGAGTTTGATGTTAAGAAAATGAAGAAATGGAAATTTGCAGCAAGAAAAAAAAGGAAGAAGAAGACCTGTGCAGGTCCGTCGCGGCGCGACGTTGCTGGGTCGTGGGAACTTGATTTCCAGAGAATTTCTCGCGGCGCGAGGCACCCTGAAACCTCCAAAATTCATGTTTTTGACCCCATTTGACTATGTTCATGTTTGGGGATTCATTCTAAGGTTTTATAAAGGTTAAATGAAGTCTTTTAAGACCCGAAAGGGTGTCAAAGGCTAGAATTGAGTCTAGAAACCTTGTGTTTGGTTAACTATGTAAGTTAACCTTGTGTTTTGGTGATTATAGGTTGATGATCAAGTGTTTGAGCTTTGGTTTGGATGGGGTTGTGATCCTCATCACACCCTCAGGTGAGTACACCCTGCGGATACCCAAAATTGTTAAAGTTTTTCAAGTCATCACTTATGTGTTTTGATTGTTTGGCAATTGTTTGATGAATCTTGATGATTCAAAGGATGTGGATTATGAAACTGTTTTATAACATGAATTACATGATGAGAAAAGGGTTTGAAGCTTTTGAACCTCTGAGTGTGGAAATTATGCATTTGTTTATAAATGCGGGTTATATGATTTGAAATTGTTTATGAGTTTTGAACTTAAAGAATATGGAAACCATGCATTGTTTATAATATGGTTTATATGAATTACAAAAGCTTTATGAAACTCTTGGGTTTCAAAGAATGAGGAATTGTGTATTTGATTTAAGATGTGTTTTAAATGATGGTTTTCTAAATAAGACCATTGCTCTATATTGGAGATGGTCTATGTTTAAGTTGTGATTTAATGAATGGTTTTGAAACATGGTACTCCATATGGGAGTGAACTTTGATTTTGAAACAAAAGACATGGTTTTGAGAAATAAAAGATATGTTTTCACTAATGACGTTTTGGGCATTGAGATGCCAAATATGGTTTTAATGGTTGAGCATTTATGCTCAAGTGGTATGAACTGTAACACATATGTGTTTTGTGATAAGCTGTATGCTTGGATTAATTGGCCTTTATGGCATGGTATTAATGGCCTTTATGGCATGTAATATTTGGCCTTGATGGCATATGGTTTTATGACCCTTCGGGGTAAGTGATTTTATGACCCTTCGGGGTAAGTGATTATGTGACCCTTCGGGGTATGTGCCTATGTGACCCTTCGGGGTATGTGCTTATGTGACCCTTCGGGGTATATGTGCTTCGGTCCGGACCACTGTGTGATATGAACTCTGTACCATAGGGTTCCTAGTCATTGAGACGTACACAGAGGTTCCTGTGGCTTCGGCGATTGGGGAACCGCGAGGTACGAGTGGCTGAGGGATCAGTGCAGAGAGTGGAGGGGTATGTCAGAAGCCATCATGACCGTGTGGGTTCACTGGGCTGACGAGCCACCGAACCCGTGGCAACACGAGTGGATTTGGTGAACAGGGCATGCACTCCAGATAACCGTTGTATGGTGGACTGCTTCGTGCATCCCCCACCTAGACGGGGTGATGTGGTTATCCCCCATGTGGGCACGTGTTGACCGTGGCTAGCTACCACGTGGATACATTGTTGCCCAATGGACAAACCCGCATCCTTATGTGCTATTGTGTATGCTTTTTAAAAAGGATATTGATTGCCAAACTTATGTTTTCAAAAGTGAAAAAAAGATGACTTGGTTTTGATAAAACAAATGTTTTGGTTGTACTCACTAGCTATGTTTATAGCTAACCCAATGTGTGAAAATGTTTTGTATCCGCAGGTTGTATAGATGCCTTGGTGAGGTGGGTAGCGGCCTTGGGCAAGACTGGCTTTGGTTAATTTTCCGGTAATCTTGGATTTCCTACTCTCTGTTTATGGTCGTGAGATTAACCGTAGTAACACCAAAAGGTTTTGGGAAATATTTATGAGATAAATTTTATTGTTAAACTGTCATTGTATTTTGATGAAATATTTCAAGAATATTACGATGCTTCCGCGAAATGTTTAAAGAGTTTTGTATCAAGTATGATTTAAATTGAGGTTTGAAAAAATTTAAATTTGGACCGAAAATCAGGGTGTTACAATAACTGTAGTTGATGACTACTCTAAGACTTTGTGGGTTTTTCTTTTGAAAAACAAAGAAGTTTTTCCTAATATTGAAACATTCTACAATTTATTAAAAAATCAATTTGGAACAACTGTTAAAATTTTTAGATCTGATAATGGCACATAGTTTATAAATAAAAGAATGGAATGTTTTCTGAAGAACCATGGTATTATTCATCAAACCACATGTGCCTACACTCCCCAACATAACGTGGTTGTAGAAAGAAAACATAGGAATCTTCTTAATACCGCTAGATCCCTCATGTTTCAAGGGGGGATTCCTTTAAATCTTTGGTCCGAATGCATTTTAACTGCTACTTATCTTATCAACAGATTGCCATCTTCAGTTCTGTCTGGAAAGTCCCCTTTTGGAATGATATTTAAACATGAACCTAACCTCTCCCACTTGAGAACCTTTGGTTGTTTATGCTTTGCTATTGTTTTGAATAATTCTGACAAATTTAGTAGCAGAGCAGAAAAATGCGTCTTAATTGGATATATTCTAATACAAAAAAAGGTTACAAACTCTATGGTATTGATAACAAAACTATTTTTTTCTCAAGAGATGTAAAGTTTTATGAAAATTTGTTTCCTTTTAAAATGAATTTTAAAGAAAACTTAAACCTTGGTGACAATATAAACCAATTACACTTCTTTGATACTACTCTTTTTGACAACCATGATTCTCAAAGCCCTAATGATGAAGGGAGGCATGGGTCTGAAAGTGATGGCTTTGAATATTGTCCCCCTAGCAGTACATCTGAATTTGAATCTGCTGGGGATGAAAATCAAGCAACACTAATGGAAGACCAAACCCAATCTGAGGGCAACACCAATGCCACCCAGAATGACACTAAAACTGTTGGGTCTAGAAAGTCTAGCAGAAGTGTAAACTTTCCCTCCAAGTTTAATGATTTTATTGTTGAAGGGAAAGTGAAGTACGGAATAGAAAAGGTTGTTAACTACTAATAACTCAATTCTGAAAATTCTTGTTTTATTTCAAACTTAAATAATCACATTGAGCCTAAAACCTTTCTTGAGGCATCTCAAGATAACAATTAGGTTGAGGCCAGGAATAAAAAAATGGAGGCTTTATATAGAAACAACACTTAGGTCTTAGCTGATCTTCCCCTCGGAAGAAAAGCTATAGGCTGCAAGTGGATTTATAAAGTAAAATATAAATCTACTGGGGAAATTGAAAGATACAAAGCAAGACTCGTAGCCAAAGGCTACAGTCAAAGGGAAGGTATTGACTATGAAGAAACATGTTCCCTAGTAGTAAAAATGACTACTGTTAGATGTCTAATCAACCTTGCTGTCCAAAAGGCTTGAAAGTTATATCAATTAGATATCAATAATGCTTTTCTATATGCTGATCTTAGTGAGGATGTCTATATGAGTCTACCTCCTTGTTACTTTTATGAAAAATGAAAAAAGAGTCTGTAAACTTGTGAAGTCTCTATATGGTCTCAAACAAGCACCTAGGCAATGGTATGAAAAATTACCCAATCTAAATCTAGAAATTATTTTTTCTTAATTTTAATTATCTCTATGTTTGACATGTAGAATCAATGATTTCAAAGAAGGAAAGAAAAGGGCCTGTTATGGTAACTATGGATTCTAGAAGGGAGCCTTGTACTTATAAATGGAGGGTCATGAAGGAGTCCAAAAAAAGAGCAGACATACAGATCTTGAATTTTAATTCTTTTTCATCTTATTCTCCCAAAAGGGATATCTTGGTGTTCTTTACCCATTTAGAGTCCTTTTGTAACAGAACCTTTTTGGTTTTTTTTTTCCATTTTTTTTCAATTCTGGTTCTTCTTTTAAGTTCAACCATTCGGATGAAATCATTTGATTACAACCATTTTATTTGGAGCTGTAGTCTACAAACCTTTTTAATATTAATAAACTTGGGATTTGATTTTCTTTCAATGTCAATATTCACAGCTTGAAGCATCTTGCTAATACTTGAAATCGATTGCCACACACCACTTTTTTTGGAATCTAGAGGATCAATTGCTTAAGACCTCTTAAAACCATGCAAAGAGTAAATAACTTTCTGCCATAAGGAACCATTTTCTATCTTCAATCTCCAGCGCCATTTAGATAAGAGAGCAATGTTTAAGGCTTTTAAACTACCAACACTAAGACCTCCACATTCTTTCTTAGCCAATAAGTCCTTCCAAGCAACCCATGATATCTTATTAGAAGTACAAGAGGCACCCCTAAATAACTTACATCTGATGCTCTCGAGTTTAGATAGAATTACCTCAGGAACCTTATATATATAAAGAGAACAGATAAGTACCAAGTGATCCCAGAATAGATTTACAAAGGACCATTCTTCCAGCTGCTTACGATTATATATAGTTGACTTGATTTGGATACAAGCTTTCGTTTGTACTTGTGTGATTGTGTCTTTGATATCTCATGAACTCTATTATAATTATACTGCTTTTCTACTTTTAACTCTCTCTATCTTTATTAATTATAAAAAAAATCAAAACTTTTAATTACACTCACGTTTAATTTAATTACATCGATCAACATATATATATATATATATATATAGGGATAAGATCAAATAAAAAGAAAATTAAAGTAAAAAGTGTAAAAAGGATGATTATTTGATCATTTTTCGGTATATATATCAACTGATAATCGTTAGTTCATCATCTTTATTGATTAAAACTAGTTCTTCATCAATTTCTTTTTGATTTCAAATACAGATTTTGAAAACAAAATTTTGTAATAATTTGTTGATGAACAAAATGCTTTCATCTAAAAAGTGATGAATATGTTGGATTCATCAAAAAGAAATTGATGAAGAACTAGTTTTGATCAATAAAGATGATGAACTAACGATTATTAGTTGATATATATACTGAAAAATGATCAAATAATCATCCTTTTTACCCTTTTTACTTTAATTTTCTTTTTACTTGATCTCTACCCTATTAAAAAGAAAATTAAAGTAAAAAGGGTAAAAAGGATGATTATTTGATCATTTTTCGGTTTCAAATACAGATTTTGAAAACAAAATTTTGGAATAATTTGTTAATGAACAAAATACTTTCATCTAAAAAGTGATGAATATGTTGGATTCATCAAAAAGAAATTGATGAAGAACTAGTTTTAATCAATAAAGATGATAA
Organism: Dittrichia graveolens; assembly: GCA_038502395.1. Classification (NCBI taxonomy): domain Eukaryota; kingdom Viridiplantae; phylum Streptophyta; class Magnoliopsida; order Asterales; family Asteraceae; genus Dittrichia; species Dittrichia graveolens. Next base: position 96,400,830 of record JARJIL010000004.1, read on the forward strand.
ACTAACGATTATCAGTTGATATATATACCGAAAAATGATCAAATAATCATCACTTTGACCCTTTTTACTTTAATTTTCTTTTTACTTGATCTCATCCTATATATATATATATATATATACACACTTAAATAACTTGCTAAGCATCTGTCATTTGACTGGCCAATGGGATTCTTCTTTCGCTATATTCCAACTTTTAACTTTTAATCATCAATACACACGCACGCCCAAGATTCGATCATTTATGAATGTAAATTAAGTATGTTTTGCATGAATCTTCTTCGTAAGTTGAACGTAGTTTTCCATGCCTTCAATATTTAAATATACGTAACAATTATATGTTAGAAAGATTAGTGAAACATGGTTTTAATTTATCATAACTAATTAATCGCAACACACCTAATTATATATAATAATAATAATAAATAAATAATAATATATATGAAGAATATATATTATGTGTTTTCCTTGATTAGAGCGCGCATGGTAACAAGCTAAGATACATATACAGTCTAATTCGAAGGTAATTTAAATTAGATATTAGGTGTCACGTACATTGGAAATTATGGGAATAAAAACCAAGAAATTAAATAAAAAAGTAATTAATTAAGTTTGTGACACATTAATTTGTGGTGAACATGCAAACCAAAAAAGAGTTTATAAGCATGGGTGGGTAGATGATGTTTTGTAAACTCTAATTAATTAATTTCATTAGACACTTTGTCGTATAATTCTCCACTTTTAATTAGATTGTCCATCAATAAATTCTTTACATGCATCTTGTTATTCTTAATCCCCCATACTATTTATCTATGAATTTCACTTACCAATTGAATAATTAAGATTGATTCTTATAATAATAATGGTTTTCAAATAAACCTTCCTATATATATATATATATATATATTCCATAAAAAGATAATCACTAAATTTCAAATTCTAGTATTTTGGTTAAGTTATGCTATATTTGGCATGTAGCTCCTCCCTTCATCGCCCTTGTCTCTCACGCCGGCCTACCTGGCTATCACATGACCATACATACATACTATATATATAACCCTCCACCCTGCCACCCAACTTCACATCGATACTCCGCCGCCCAATCTCCACCACCACCACCACCACGGCATCACACCTTAATTCCTTTCCTTCATTACAAACAACAACGTACATGAGGAGCGGCAATTCAAGGTGATCAATTAATTAAAACACCATATATATACATACTGTTATTTTTCATCCATCCAAAATCCAAATTCTATCGATCATTTTGCCTTCTCTGCAAATTAACCCCTTCAAAGTTGTAAGTCTCTATTTTTATACATTAATTTAAGTGAAACAAAATGAGCACGGAAGAAAATAATCCACCAAATTATCAACAAGGCTTTGAACTTTCCGGCGACTTCACTTCTCAAGGCTCCTCCAAGTTCTTTGACGACGATGGCCGTCCCAAAAGAACTGGTAAGTTAATTAAACTACGTACCCCCTTTTAAAGTTTTATTTATATATACGTATGAACTATATATTATATACTACATTAATTCTGGTAACTAATTTTTGATACGTACAATTACTTTCTTTCGATTGTCGGAAAACTAACAGGGACGCTTTGGACTGCGAGTGCTCATATTATCACGGCGGTGATAGGCTCCGGTGTACTGGCATTGGCATGGGCGACAGCACAGCTGGGTTGGATCGCCGGACCCACTGTTCTTTTTCTGTTTTCATTTGTAACTTACTACTGTTCTTGCCTTCTGGCCTCATGTTACCGGACCGGCGATCCAGTCACCGGCAAACGTAACTATACCTACATGGAAGCTGTGAGGTCTAATCTTGGTACGTATGTAAATTGACTAAAAAGAGTCGTGCTTTAACGCTATGTTCCAGAATTTTAATTTGGAGAGAAAAGAAGTGATTTGGAAAGAAGAAAGAAAGAATTAAAAAAAAATTGTGTTCCAGAATGTTTTTAAGGAGAGAAGAGAAGGGGTTTGAAAGGAAAATTTTATTAACATTCTCTTCTAAACTTTCCTCCCAAAAGTGGGAAGATTTGAAAGGAAAGGAAAGGAAAAGTTTTATGATTTTTCATTAGTGACTAAATTACCCCTACTAACAACTAATAATTTTAGAAAATAAGGGTATTATTGTAATACAACTCATTTTTTTCCCTTTCTCTCTGACTCGGGAACACAAAATAAAAACAATACTCTTTCTTTTCTTTTCTTTTCTTTTAATCTTAAGAACGCGAAAAACTAAAACTATTATCATTTCTTTTCTTTTCATTTCTCTGCTTAATTTTCTTTTCTATTCTTTTCTTTCGTATCTAAAATTCAGGAACACAGCGTAAAATCAGATCGATATTGGGCGGGTACATATAATTAATTAATTAAATTCGTGATATTCAATTTTCAGGTGGGTTTCAATTTAAGATTTGTGGGTTCATTCAGTACTTCAATCTTACCGGAACAACAATTGGGTACACCATTGCTGCTTCTATTAGCATGATGTACGTGAATGGCCAGTCGGCTAATACTACAAAAGTTATATAATTATATAAATGTGTTTCATATATAATTAAATTTAATTAGTTGTTAATTGTGAATGTAAAAATGAATCAAGGGCAATAAAAAGAGCAAGTTGTTTCCATGAGAAAGGGCATGATAATCCATGTGGAGTATCAGGGACTCCATACATGGTGTTATTTGGTGTTGTGGAGATCTTCCTTTCTCAAATCCCTGATTTCCATGAGATTTCTTGGTTGTCAATGGTGGCCGCCGTCATGTCCTTTACTTACTCCGCCATCGGTCTTGGACTCGGGATCGCCAAATTTGCAGGTATACATACAAGATATATATATATATATATATATATATATATATATATATATATATATCTTACAACGCGCAAATACTAACGTACACCTAGTTAGCTCAGTATTTTGATTAATTTTTATCTTTTTATATAAAAAAAATTAACTTTTGTATAAATTAATGTAGAAAATGGAAAAATTAAAGGGAGCCTGACTGGTATAAGTGTTGGAGAAGTGACTCAAACACAAAAAATATGGAGGAGTTTCCAAGCATTTGGTGCCATTGCGTTTGCTTATGCTTACTCTAATGTTCTCATCGAAATTGAGGTACGTAATAATTAATTAATTAATTTTTTATTATTTTATTTAATATTGAAAACGTACGTACGTACAATCAACAGGATACGATAAAAGCCCCATCAGAACAGAAAACAATGAAGAAGGCAACTTTAATAAGCGTAATAACAACGTCAGTTTTCTACATGCTTTGTGGAGTGTTTGGTTACGCAGCTTTTGGCGACCATGCTCCCGGAAACCTTCTAACCGGGTTTGGTTTCTACGACCCATTTTGGCTCGTTGATATTGCAAATGTTGCCATTATAGTCCACCTTGTTGGTGCATACCAAGTGTTTGCACAACCCATATTCGCATTTGTCGAGCAAACCGCCGCCGAATACTTTCCTGATACCAAATTCTTTACAAAGGAAATACACGTTCCGGTTCCGGGTTACAAACCTTACAAACTCAATTTGTTTAGATTGATATGGAGAACGATGTTCGTGTGCATGACAACCATGGTAGCAATGTTGATGCCGTTTTTTGAAGATGTTGTCGGGATCCTTGGAGCAGTCGGGTTTTGGCCACTAACGGTTTATTTTCCGATCGAAATGTATATTGCTCAAAACAAGACACCAAAATGGAGCAATAAATGGATTTCTCTACAAACTTTGAGCGGAGCTTGCCTTGTTATTTCGATTTGTGCCGCCGCAGGGTCCGTCGCCGGGGTGATTGGCGATCTTAAGGTCTATAAACCCTTTAAGACAATGTACTGAGGCATCGATATATACATATACATATACGTACATGTATTATTCGATCGATCTTCCAAGTATGGCTCTAGCTTGTTGTTCATAAGACATATATATACCTAGCTAATAAACAAAAGGGATGGGATTGATTGTCATTTCATTTTCTACTTTTTGCATTCTTTTGATCACATATTGTGTATTTATGTATTGGAGTTACATTAATAAACAAGTGAGTATTCGTTTTATTAATTTAATGTAGTTTCTTAATAATCATATTTATTTAATTATATACAATGTAATTTGAGATTCTTTCATTCGAATTTTGGTAGAATATATTATAGCTAGTCATTTCTTTCATAAACATTATAATATTAAATTACAATTACGTACATTTGTATTAAATCCATATTTACATTTTATGAGAAAATAGGACAAGCAAATGATATAAGTTTGGGTTACTCGAGAGTGGGAATGAGAAAAAATATGTATGAAAAGAACCCGATCGCGATCTGACACTCAAACGGATCAATTTCCGATTTCTGTTTTTCAGCTTTTGCTGGAACCAGACCGTAATATCCAAAGACTATTACATTTTAAACAACGACTTCAAAATATCTTATTTCTAATTTATCTCTAGCAAACCATAAAAAACATGTAAAATCTAAAGTGCTTGACATCAAGTATTACATAAATTCTTGAACCCTATTATACCGGGAGGTGATCCTTCTTATATAATAAAAGTGGTCATACATAACTTTATATATCTTAAGTAATGTTTAAAAAATTATTGTGTGAGGATTAACTTCATCTCCATTGTGATGAATAAAGTATAAAGTTTAAAGTTTTAAATTTAAAGGTTTTGGATGTTTTATAGTATTGCAATAGTAGTTAGTAGTGAATTTTGAGGTCAGTTTTCATTTAGGAACCATTCATGCAAACAAATGTAAGATATCGTAACACAATACGAATCTTGAAAGTCAATTTCGGGTTTACACGTGTTGGAATTGAAAAACGAAACCTATTAGGTTGTGTAATACCCGTTTCTCAAATTGTAAATAAATTATATTACCGTAAATTTTATGAAAGAAATGAATTAATAAAGAAACCTTATGTATTTAAGTGCTAATGATTGTTAAGAACATTAAGGGTGTTTGGACACTAGGATAGCTTGGGAAAGTATAAATATGTAACACCATATTTTTAACCCAAAAATTTTCACTTTTTAAATTACACTGCGAAAGCGTTTTAAACAACAAAGTAATTATAACTAATTATAACCACTGTTTACAAAATATCAGTATTACAAAACACGGCTCGTCACAAATACATTATCAGAGTCCTAGGTGATTACTCCCCAAGCTAACCACTCTTAGCCGAGCCGCTGACTTACCAAAACCTGTAAAAAGAGTGAGAGGTGGAGGATTAGCACAAAGCTAAGTGAATGGAGTATCACAAAACAGATATATCAGCCAGAACCGCATAGTATCAACAACCGCAAATAAGCACCCTGGGAAGACCGGCGGTTCTGCAGGAACCTACATAGTATCATCCTCTGGTAGCAACAAATGCATCCCAAAGTCCTGATACTACTTAGCCAATAGCAAATGAACCCAGCCCATAAGCCCAGTCGTAAACTGACTTCCCTTCCAACATGTGTACATATCATAGAATTCAACAGTTAACCTTAACAGTTAATTAACCAATAGATATACAATCTATCCAACAATAGTTGCAACCAAACCAGTACAACTAATATCACCCGTAAGCAAACATCCACTCACCTCTGATTCTCAGCTATTCCACTCAGTGATCTAATGTTACTGAGCCTTGTCTGTTCCTGAGAACACAACAAATTTAAATCAGTATTCAATTCATAAATATATATATCAATCATATATTTATATCCATTTAATCAAACATAAACATGTAAGATTCACATATGCATGCACATATAACACCTAGCATTAAATAATGCAAAACAACCAGCCAAAATTGTCGGATTTCATGAGAAATCCGACACTACCATCGGAATCCGCAACCCCTATCGGATTTCAAGAAATTCGATACTTCCTTCGGATTTCACTTAGTACAATCGGATTTCAACACTAGGATTCCACATTCGGATTCAAACCATAGGATTTCGACAATAGTGTTTTACACATCCGGATTTCAAGAGTTTGGGATTTCAACATAAATCCCGGATTCTTAGAGTTCCGGATTCAACACTCGATTTTCATCATCATCAATAAAATCCGCAAACTTCAACCTTCCAAGAATCCGATAACTTCAAATCTTGCATACCTCAACTTTTCAGTTTATACAATTCACATACAAGTTCATATAAACACATATAAACATGTTTAAACATGCAAGCATGCATATTAAACACCATAAAACCATAAGAACACCAAGAACATCAAATCCGATTACTTCATATGATGTTCATTCTAAAACTCAACTGGGTATGGCAGAACCGTAGCATGTTATAATTAATAAAATGTTATCAAGAATCAATAAGGATCAACAACCTGGCTAACTTGAATCACACAATCAAGAAATCAGAATTCCGATTGTTGCTCTTCTTTCTTCTTTTGCTCTCGGTTACACACAATACACACACACATGCAAATCTTCAAAGTGAAGTAATGCAAATGCTAACACACGTATACATACCCAAATTGCATGAGGTGGCATGGTTTAAACACTAAGCACATGCACACACACACATCACCGTATACATACACATATATGTATATAATCCATATTAATTAAGTAAATAATTAATTAATCAAATTAACCATTAAATACCAATTAATTAGCATAATACTTCACGTGTAACATACCCCAATGCCTACGTTCTACTAGGCCCCATCTCAAGATGTTACAAATCTTCTCCCCTTAAACTGGATTCCGTCCTCGGAATCTATTCATCATTAAACAACTGCGGGTAACGAGCTTTCATATCGGCTTCGGTTTCCCACGTCAAGTCTGAACCCAAACTATGTTTCCACTTAACCAGAACCATCGGAATCTGTTTCTTTCGCAACTTCGTCACTTTCCGATCCAATAGTTCTACGGGTTCTTCCACTAATCTCTTGCTGGAATCCACTTTAAGATCATGTAGAGGTAGAATCTGACTCTCATCCTCAACTCTACATTTTCGCAAGTAACATACGTTGAAGGTATTGTGAATACCTGATAATTCTACTGTTAGATCAAGAGTAACCGTCTGATCACATTAACCACCCGTTGGACACGAAACGGTCCAATATACCGTAGAGCTAGCTTTCCCCGCTTCCCAAAACGGATAACTCCCTTCCACGGAGAAACCTTCAGATAAACCAATTCCCCCTCAACAAAAGTAACAGACATACGACGCGGATCAGCATACATCTTCTGTCGATCCCTCGCAGTTTTCAACTTATCTCGCGCAATAGCTACTTTGTCTGCGGTGATCTACACAATATCATGCCCTGCATACTGTTTCTCACCCGCCTCTAACCAACAAGTAGGTGTACTGCAACGACGACCATATAACATCTCATAAGGTGGCATACCGATACTCGAATGGTAAGAATTATTACACGCAAATTCAACCAACGGTAGATGGGAATCCCAAGAACCTCCGTATTCTAACACACATGCCCTCAGCATATCCTCGAGTGTCTGAATAGTTCTTTCTGATTGCCCGTCTATTTGAGGGTGGTAAGCTGTACTCAGATTAACACGCGTACCCAACTCCTGCTATAACTGTTCCAGAAATTCGATACAAACCTGGAATCTCTATCTGATACAATCGAAAGCGGTATACCATGTCGGGAAACAAATTCATCGATATACAACCGAGCCAACTTACTGAGTGACGCCGTCTCACTGATAGCCAAGAAGTGAGCACTCTTGGTCAATCTGTCAACGATTACCCATATCATATCATTATTCCTCTGCGTACGTAGAAGTTTTGTTACGAAATCCATCGTTATGTGCTCCCACTTCCACTCTGGAATCTGCAACTGTTTAAGTGATCCATAGGGTTTCTGGTGCTCTGCCTTAACCTGTGCACAAATATGGCAAGCCTCCACAAACTGTACAATATCTATCTTCATTGTAGGCCACCAATACAACACCTTTAGATCGTTATACATTTTTGTGCTACCTGTATGAACAGATAGTCTAGACTTGTGAGCTTCAGTCATAATCAAATTCCGAAGACCTCCAAGCAAAGGCACCCAAACACGAGATTGATAGATCTTCAATCCCCTAGAGTCATCAGTCATATCATTCTTTTTCTTCAACATAATCTCAGACTTTAGATTTTCATCCTTCAAGGCTTCCAACCGAGCTGCCTTTAATCTATTGATCAAGTCAGAGACTATTTCAATTCGCATGAATTTAATATGTTCACTAACTCCCTTGCAACTCAAAGCATCGGCTACCACGTTGGCTTTCTCGGGATGATAGCGAATCTCGCAATCATAATCTTTAACAAGCTCTAGCCATCGTCTCTGTCGCATATTGAGTTCCTTTTGCGAAAACACATACTGTAGGTTTTTGTGATCCGTACAAATAACGCACTTTGTACCATAAAGATAATGTCGCCATAACTTTAATGCAAAAACCACAGCTACCAGTTCCAAATCATGGGTTGGATAATTCTTCTCATTAGGTTTCAACTGACGAGAAGCATAAGCAATAACTCTATCCCGCTGCATCAACACACAACCCAATCCGGCCAGAGAAGCATCACAAATAAACTATGAAGTCATCTGACCCATCCGGTAACGCAAGAATAGGAGCCTGACATAAAAGTCGTTTCAGTGTCTGAAAAGCCCTCTCCTGTTCATCATTCCACTTAAATGGAACTTCCTTGCGAGTTAACTTAGTCACGGGATTCGCAATTTTAGAAAAATCTCGGATAAACCGTCTGTGTCTAGTATATTTAAACACAGTGTTAATATAGTGAAACCGTGTTCGTAGGTTCTCGTGGTAATCGCAACTAACTTATAAGTTACTACTACTCTGTGATTTATGTAATTACTCATCAGGTAAGTTTTCACTAACTTACTCTTTAAACTGTGATTACTGTTCATGTGTGATGATTTAGTGTGATATGTTGATGTGACATTTATGTGCTGTTGGACGCTTATTATTGCAACTTTGTCAATTTATGTGAAGCTAGATACTTAACCGCCTGTGTAACATTATTGATGTTGATGTGATGTACTTGTTACCTCAATATGTGCTATTTGGTATAACGAGCAAGTAATGTGTTAGCTTACTAAGTTTTACGTTTACTCATGCTTGTTGAACGTTTGCAGGACCGTCCCATGTGGACAAGGCAAAGACACCGGCGTGACAACTATTTTTCGCTTTTATTCAACTTTGATATTATTTAAACAATGTATTTGATAGGAAATCGTATATCCGGTGTGTAAGGCAGGTGAATATTTTTGGAAGAATAATTGTTGAATATTTTAATATATGTTTTTGGAACTACTATTATTATTATTGCAAACAGATTTTTTTTGGGCGTTACAGGTTGGTACTTTTTACCTCTTATGTTTGCGGATGAGCACACAAAAGAGAAAATTATATATGTTTTGTCCCACATAAAAGTGTTACTTACCACGTCTTTCCTCTTATATCAAACCTGAAGAAAAGAAGCTTTTCTTAGGCATACAATTTTGGCAAATGATTTTGGCAGTGGATTTTTTGTCAAACAGAAATTGCTCTCCTCCTTCCGTCATTCTCCCTAGCAACCCTCCACTTTCATTGTCGGCTTGCTGTTCTCTCCTATCGTTCTTCTCCATCATAAAGAATAAAGAAATTGCAGGTTAGAGTTCTCAGAATCCTCTTATGTAGTGTTTGGTTGGAAGGAATTCTTGGGATTCTGAATTCCTGTGATTTTGTTCACTTTAATAATGAAATTTGAAGGAATTGGAATACATCAAATCAGGGAAAGTGAATTCTGTCACTAGATGGAGGGATTTTAAAATCCTTTGAATGAGGGAATGTGGAATATTACCTTGTTACTAGACTCTCAAACGCGGCCTTGCTCCGTCGCTGCCTCCTGACCGTCATCAGCAGTTTTCCTCCATCATCGTCTCCGGATTCTCCATCGCAGCCTTCCTTCGTCGTCGCCTCTAGACCTACCACCGCAACCTTCTTCCACCATCGCCTCCAGACCTACCGCCGCAGCCTTCATCCTCCGTCGCCTCTAGACTCACCGCCACAGCCTTCCTCCATTGCCACCTACAGACCCTCTGTCGCAGCTTTCCTCCGCTGTCGCCTTTAGACCCTCCACCTTCACCTCCAGACCCTCCGCCACAGCCTTCCTCTGTCGCCGCCTCTAGACCCTCTTCGGCAACCTTCCTCCACTGCCATCTCTAGACCCTCTGCCCAGCCTTCCCGCGACCTTCGTCCTTCGCCGTCTCCAGACCCTCCGTTGGAGCCTTCCTACTTCACCGCCTCTATACTCTTCTCTCTCTGCCTTCCTTCACAATGTTGAATCTGTCCGACTTACAATTTGAAACTCATGATTTGAGAAGGCGATGATTTAAGACTAATGGTACTTGTTATGCTGATGTGTGTTGTAATGATTTTAACATATGATGTTTATTATCGTGATTTTCATAATTTATTGCTATGAATGTTTAATCACTAAAATGAAATTTTAATATTTTTATAATTATATATATTATATTTTAACATAAAAGTTATAAAACAAAGTAAAAATAAATAAAAAAACAAGAAAGGAAATTATGTCATTTTACATTACTAAAACAAAATTCTAATTCCATTTCTATTTCCTACCAAACAGATCACAAATTCAAATTCAAATTTCATTTCCTCCAATCAAATAGATCACATATTCAAATTACAATTTTTGACCGATTCCAATTCTTTCACGGATTCCAATTTCTTCAGAAACATTTTACGAACTAACGTCATCCTAAGGTTCTTCGATCTTTGCTCCAATTCTGTTCATCATTGATTTTGGTCTGAGTTTGGTTTGATGAATGAAAATAAAAATTGGAATTCGACCATTAAAATTAAAAAAATGAGAATTTGAATTTGTAAAAAACTTTATTCTATTTGATAAACAAGACTCAGATTAGAATCTAATAAAAACATGTAACGCTCGCTCATATTTTTTACATATAAATTCACAGTAAAATAGACATTTATTTCATCCTATAAAATACAGCAAGGTCCCCACTAAGAACTACATGCTAATTCACGAGTACAAATCTTTTGGCAAAAGTAAACAAATACAAAACGTTGTTCTTCAAACACTAGGTAATATAAGCAATAAAATTGGCTTCTGCAAAAAAATGAGTTAAATCATAAGCTGCCTTCACTGTGTGGAGCCTTCCAGTTGTCCTTCTTCTAAAAACAGATTAAACGACAACAGTAAATATAAATCTCAGCAAGCACACAAACTTACACCACATTAGGTATGTACACATTTACACATAAGGCTGTCAATTCTTGACCCGACACGAAATACGATCTGAACCTGACACAAAAAAAGTGACACGAACCCGAAACAGGTCAAAAGCAGGTTGACACGAAAATAAATAAGTCGGGTTAGAGTCAATCTTACAACCCGAAAGTGACCCGTTTAAGGGTAAAACTATAACATTATAAAATTTTATTTAATACTTAAAATTTAAATTTTGAAACGATGATTGTGAATCTAAGGGAGTGATATCTTAAGGAAATAAACCCATCAAACAAAAGTATAAAACTCTTAAAAGTTAATAACCTAAAATAAACAATTAAGCATTTACGGTTAAAATAATAGTACGACATTTTGGTATTTGTTATTTTGACTATTGATTTTGGTACTTTAAATTTGATTATTTGATAAGTGGTATTTTAGTATTTTGAATCAATTCATAATTTTATTTAATGATGAATAATTTTAAATTATTCGATTGTTCAGTAATATTATTTATCATTATTTGATAGAATAATGGTACATCATAGTTTTTATTATATTCATTTATATAAGTTGATTAAAAAAGTAAAATCAAAATTTGAATCAAACCGAAACAAATACCGGATTTAAAGTTCGAAGGAATTGAATATTGAAGTTAGAATAAAAACGAAAATTATTTTCGAAATTCTTATCTAAAGTTAGAAAACAAACATTGAAACGAAAAACCGTATTCTAAAATCGCACTCGAAAACCATATTCGAAAACTGAAAAGAAAATACTCGTCGACCACGTTTGGCCTTAATAGGCGACAAGAAACTGACCCGAACACGAACGACACGAACCCTATCTAAATTGACAACTTTATTTACGATATATCCATGAAGACATATCATATCCGCATAGTACTAAAGTAGTACGCCGACGACAATTACACTATATGGATCAAAATTGATTACCCAACTTGTACCAAGGGTTTCATATGTCTGAGAGTGCTCGAGTTGTGTTTTAACCAAAATATAACACAACCCTTGTCAATAGAAGCAAGAAAATATGTATACATAGGGGTCACGAAACGAAAAATCAAAAGAGAAACAAGGTGTCCTTGTCAATAATAGAAACAAAAAAACAAAAGAGAAACAATTAAGTTTCCTCTTTAACGGGCAATAAACCCCTATACGACACATGAGCTTGTCAAAAAGGAGTGACGACCAAGGTTGGTGAAGAAACTTACACAGTAGTCTTCAAAAGTGATAAAACACTACCGGAAGTTAACAAGGACCAACAACTATAGACCTTCAAAATTTTATCTTCAAAGTTCAAGATTGAACTTTAACTACCAAAAATATGATCTTTAAAGTTCAATCTTGAACAAGAAACAACAAAATTTTGTGTGCTTAGTCTTGTGTATTCCATCCTTCATCCCATCGATATTTAATTTATAGGGCATATTTAGGAAATTAAGGTTACGACTAGATTCCAAACACAAGATAAAGCTTGATTCAACTTGCCAAGGAACGAGATCTGGTTTCTATAGATTTGAGAATGTTCCATTTTGCACCTTCAACATTTAAGACAAGACAAAAAACACTTTAAGTTATACAAGTGAGTTTGGTATTTATTTTAATAGAAATAAATGAAAGTGATTGATTAGTGAACCATGCTTTGTGAGCAAAAAACAAATTAAGAACCATAAATAAAAAAATCAATGAAACCAAATTGAACAGCGAACCAAATTGATAAATGAAACCGCCTCTCGCCATAGACGGTGATTGAAGGAGGGGTGCTCGTCGACAAGGTAGGATGGTCGTCGAAGAACTATCTTAGATGATGAAGACGATGCTTTAGAAATCTCATGAATAAGATATCCGAGGAAGATGAGGTTAAATTCTATAAGAACCTTAATAATTCAGTTACACAAGGATTTCTCAAATCCACAAATGAGGGGATTTGAGGAATTAGTCAGATTATATTCTAATCATTCTTCCAACCAAACAAAAACAAACCTATCATAGAACTCACAATTTCAATTTTGGTTCATAGGAATTGGAAGAAATTAGGTGTAATTAGAATTGAAAATTCATAAATCATAAAAAGTGTTTCTTTCACGGAATTGATGGAATGAAATTTGACCACTCCAATAAATTCCTTAAATCATGAAATTGAGATTTCCTTCCTTAAATGGATGGAATTCTTCAAATTCATAAGGAATCTCAAAACATAATTGTTGTCTCCTACCCTACCCCCACCCTCACCTTACCTTACCTTACCCCACCCCCATCCCCCACCCCATCACACCTTACTATATCCTACCCGCAACATATCCCACCTCAACCTCACTTTATGCCCTAACTCACTTTACCCTACTCTACTCCACCTTAAACCTATCATTGTCCTACCTCACCCCTACCCTACTCCACCCCTTATTGACCCTACCCCGCCCCACCCCTACCCTTAGCTTATGTCCTACCTCACCCTAACCTACTCTACTCTATCTTACTCACCCTACCCTACCCTCACCCTACTCTATCTTTACTTACACGACCCTATCACACCTTACTATATCCTACCCGAAACCTACCCCACCTCAACCTCACTTTATGCCCTAACTCACTTTACCCCACTCTACTCCACCTTACTCAACCAACCCCTGTCCTACCTCACCCCACCCTACTTCACCCATTATTAACCCTACTTCACCCCACCCCTACCCTTAGCTTATGTCCTACCTCACCCTAACCTACTCTACTCTATCTTACTCACCCTACCCTACCCTCATCCTATTCCATCTTTACTTACACGACCCTACCTTACCCCCACCTACTTTATCCTATCCTACTCTACTCAACTCTACTCCATCTTATTCATCCAATTCCTATCTCACCTCATCCTACCTACTTCACCTTACCCTACTCTGTGATACCTTACTCACACTACTCTACCCCTACCCCATCATACCTACATCACTGTATCTTATTCTATGACACCTTTACATACCCCTATCCTACCCCATTCTAACCATTCCACCAACTCCATTTTTATTCACCCCACACTTATCCCTACCCTACCTTATGCCCTACCTTAGGGTGGGGTGGGTGTGTACATAGGGTAGGTAAGTTAGAGTAGACGTGGGGTATAGTAGGTAGGTAGGGTAGGGGCAGAGGTGGATTGTGGGTAGTAGGGTAAAGTTTGGTGGGGTGGAGTAGGTAGTGTAGGGTACGGGTAGATTGTGGGTAAAATGGAGGAGTTGGTGAGGGGTAGGGTAGGGTAGGGTAGATAGTGTGTAAGTCGGGTAGGGTAGGGTTGTAACACCGTATTTTCACCCATAAAATTTTCATTTAAATTAACACCGCGAAAGCGTTTACCAAAACATAAAAGTGTTTACAACTGAAGTTAAACCACTGTTTAACAAAACCAATCAGTTTAAAATACAGTATTACAAAAAGTACGGCTCGTCACAATTCCAATCAGAGTGCCTGTCAATTATTCCCCAGACCACACCCCCTCACGACTAAACCGTAGAACTCACCAGCCACCTGTAAAGTAGTGAGAGGTGGGGGATTAGCACAAAGCTAAGTGAATGGAAGTCAACCAACACAGATATACCAGCAAATAACCGCATGATATCACATCAGTAAACACATAATCACCCTTTGCCTCACGAGAAGACCGGCGGTTCTGCAGGAACCTACAACCAATGCCGGCCAAGCAAAGGTTTACCGATAGTCTATTTGCTATTCTCACACAGTATTATCTTAAGTTGCAACAAATACATCAAAAGACCACAATACTGATTAGCTGATAGCAAACAAACCCAGCCCAGTATGCCCAGCCGTCAGCTGACTTCACAATAGGCGCAACAATCAATTAACATATCACAGTTAATCAATTAGCAGACAAACAGTCTATCCATGCATTAATCTGATAACAGTTGCAACCCAAGCCAGTTACAACTAATAACACCCGTGAGTAACCATCCACTCACCTCGAGTTATCGAACTCCCACTCAGTGGTCTAATATTACTGAGTCTTGTCCTTTCCTGAGATCAGAATAAACTGAAATCAGTAACCAATTCATAAATATATATATCAACATATATTTATATCATCTTTAAATCAAACATAAACATGTTAGATTCACATATGCATAAACACTCAGCATATAACATCAAATATACAACAAACAGCCAAACTATCGGATTTCAAGGGAAATCCGATACATCTGTCGGTTTTGGAAGCAAATCCGCAACACTTAGTCGGATTTCAAGGAAATCCGACACTTCCCTCGGATTTCACCCTTCGAACTACAATTATTGGATTTCACCCGTGGAACCCACCATCGGATTTCAACAATCGTATTTTCCAGAGTTCCGGATTTCACAACACCCGGATTCATGAGTATCGGATTCCGACACTCAGATTTTCCAACATTCGGACTTCGTCATCCTCTTCACTAAGAATCCGCCAACTTCATACTTCCACAATCCGATAACTTCAAAAACTCCATGAATCATATTACCAGTTCATATAATTCATATAAACACTTATCAAAACAACCACAAACATGTTTAAACATGCAAACATGTATCATAAACACGTTAACATCTAAGAACACCAAATCCGCCAAACCCATAAAGCAATTTCACATGTTCATAAACAAAACCCAGCATGCTCATCATGTTTCAAGAAGCATGGCAATAATCAAACAAGAATCAACAAACCTTAAACTTGAGTTCACGAATTCAAATCACCAAATCCGATTGATTCCTTCTTCCTTTCCTCTCGGCAGACACACAACACACACACACAAGAGCTTCAAAGTGAAGAAGGCTTAATGAAACCCACGTATTAATGTGTTGAAAACACAAGCAGGAGGTGTCACTCCTCAAAACTCGCAATAGCATGCACACACACGCACATAACCGCACATGTATACATATAAACCAATATATATATATTTTTAAACCAACATATAGTTAAATTAGTTAATCATTTGATTAAATATCAATTAAACAATTAATCAAATACTAATCATATATAAACGTACCTAAGCCTACGAAACTGCTAGGCCCAAAATTAGGATGTTACAAGGGTAGGGTGGTGGAGTAGAGATAAGGTAAGAAGTGGTAGGATATGTGTGTGTTAGGATAAGGTGGAGTAGGATAGGTAGGGTGGGGTGAGTTAGGTATGGTAAGTAAGGGGTAGGGTGAGTAAGGTAGAGTAGGGTAGCTTGGGGTGGGGGTAGGGTAGGGTGAGTAAGTCGAAGTAAGATAAGATGAGGTTAGGGGTAGGGTAAGGTAGTAGAGTGAGTGTAAGGTAGGGTGGTAAAGTGGGGGTAGGGGCGGGCAAGGGTAGGGTAGCGGAGGAGGTGTGGTGGGGTGATGGGCGGTTGATAGTATAATTTATTTTAGTTTATACATATTAAATTAATTTATTTTTTGTTAGTTTACAATTCCAGTCTTTACTAAAAAACAAGATATAGTTTTTCACAGATTCTAATTCCAATGAATTCAAATTCCTTTGAATTTCAATTACTTGATCAAGTTTCAATTCTTTCATATTTATTCCGCGAATCAAACGAACTCTTAGTATTTCAAATTAACTACCATGTTTTAGTATTTGAAACTCCCCTTAGAACGTTTTGCATTCTGAAAATACCACATATCTTCCTACTCTCGTAAATAACTAAACCTAAAAGGCAAGAATAAAAGTACAGTGCTTGCATACCTAAAATGGAATTTATTTAAAACTTGTGTGACGTGATGTGATGTTTATAACAATTAATTATCTTTTATCAATATTCATGTCGAAAAATGTTTCAGCGATTATTTGTTAGCGATTTCTGAAACGTATCGATATACTTGATCATCGCCAATTGGAAGTTGGCCGGTGGCAAATTACCAAACACGATTAATTCCTTCCTACAAAGTAAATTGAGTACGTAGCTAGTTTTGGGCCATGCATGAATTCACATTATGAACAAATAATATTTGAGATCAATTCTCAAAAACCAAACCATACATATATAACGGTGAGGGTTTAAACGAGAACTGTTTTTCGTACAAAAATTGCGAGAATTAATCTTGGCCGTTCATTTTGGATAATAGAATTCATGGATGAAGAGCGTGAAAGGATTGAGTGTGTCAGAGTGCATGTAAGAAATTCATGGGTGAGCAATCCAATTGAAGGGGGGGAATTGAACGGCTAAGATTGGTTTTCACAGTTCTCGTACGAAAAACAGTTCTCGTTTGAACTTTTGCTTATAACTTTAATAACATAACTTATATGTAAGCGTAAATATTTACATCAAAATACAATAAATTTTACATAAATTCTTACTCTATGTAATCAACTTAATCTTTTTGTAAAAACAGTTCTTTAGCAACCAATGTAATTTGTGTTAGTAGGTTACGTTACTGATGTGTGTTAATGAAACTAGGTTTATATTTATAAATTGGAATTATAAAAAACAAATAGACAAGATAAACTAATCGTATTATAATACAGTATTGGCACGATCAGGATGTCGAATACTTGAGGAATAAGTATGATTCAAGAGTTAAAAAATTTAATTATTAACTAATTTAAAGAAAGCAATTAAACAATAACTTTGGGTTTTAAAGTAAAAACACAATAAAATATTTAAACTATTAATTAGACTAAACAGAATACAATTCAAAAATAAAATAAAATTGAGAGCTTGTAATGAAAACTATCAATACGAAGTATTTTCACTTAGATTCGATTACCCCTTCTTTATAATCAATTTCATAGAAGTGCAATGGATATTATACATCAATTCCTAAATTTGTTAAATCTCTTGGTTCAACTCGCTAACTCTATTTTTGACACAAAACGAAATATGACACGAACACAAAAAATAAAAAAAACGGGTTGACATGAACCTGACATGAAAGAAAGTGTCACGAACATGACAACCCGATAATGACCCGAATGCACGATAAAGATAATCGTAAAAGTTTTTAAAATGAAATTAGGGTGGCATTTGCATTAAAAAATTAAAACCTTACTAGCTTCTTGACTTCTTTCTCTCTCATTCTTATTTCTCAAAGTGAATAATATCATTGTTGCTAGTACTATCTTTCTCTTGTCACTCATTTCTCGGTCTTGAGTCTTGTCGTTACCGTCTCTCTTACTATCTCACATGGATTGCTTGACTACATGAACAATACATAGTGATTTATTCGGGTTGTCAAAACTATGAGTAAAACTTACATTTTTCATTTTAATTCACCTCATTGACTACATACTCGATGACCGATAAAAAATCACGTCCAACATGTTTGGCCGAAAAACGAGTCAACACAAAACACAACATGAGAAAAGATGAACCGACATAAAACCGTCACGAAAATAAATGGGTCAAAAGCAGGTTGACATGAAATTGACACAAACACGATAACCCGAAATTGACATAAAATTATGAGAACGTTAACCCAATGGTCATGTCACTAATCATCTTTACTAGTCTATTACTTTTTATCATGCAAGAATTAATCTTCTTGATCTTCTTGGTCATGCAATCAAGCAAATAAACCGAATGGTTCTTGAATCACAATATGATCCCACCTTATGATTTGGTCCATCACTTATCACGATTCATAATAGTCATACAAAATCATGATTCAAACAAACGTAACTAGAATAATCATCAAACATATACAAACTTAGTCAACAGATAATAAATTCAGAAACTTTAACACATATGGATCTTGATTAAACAAAATATGATAAATATATGATTACTAAAATATCCATAACAATAAAAATCAAACCATAATTTAAGCGTTCATCATATCCAATTGAAAATTGAAAATCTAACCCCTATACATAATGGAATACATAAAATTGAAGAAAGAATGAACTTGTGAGCTATTGTAGACCGATGGTAGCAATCGGAATCAATTCTATCAAAGTTGTGGCCTTCCTCTTCAATATTAAGTTGCATTATTTCGCTCATGCTTCAAAATCACCCCTGGACGCCATCATTATGGAATACTAAAATTGAATTGTTAACTTTGATTTGAAGAGAATAAGTCTTTAAATAGGTTTTAAATTTGGCTGCTGACGCATCACGTCACGTGCATTAACGTGACGCATTCCGGTTTAATTGCCCGACATATTTGGTTTGGATTCTTTAGACGCGTCCCATTATTCAACGCTTCATGTTCTTGGTATATCCCAACTTGACCTTTAAAATGAGATTGTAGCCCTCTAAGTTTAGTTTCTATGGCGGCTTTATCACCTCAATCCGAATTCGTATGAATGAAATATGATCAAAATAGTGATAGCATGTCGGAGTTGTCATCGTCTCTCGTTTTCTTCACTATTTGTTCAAACATTCCTGCCATCCGCTTTTTTAACTTGAAATTTGTATTTGAAGATACTAAGTATCTTTTGACATAATCAACCTTATATAAGGGTAAAAATAAAAAGATATGAAATATATATCTAAATAAGACGATATAAGTGTTGCATACACATATTCATTCTTAAAATTTGGTTTTATTATCTGTAAACAAAATTTGATTCTCCTTAGATACTTTTAAAGTTTAGAATAGAAATTATAAAATTTCAATTCATCTTTAAGATGGAAATGGTAAGATATACAGCGAAAGGAAAAATGTATATCATCAAAAAATGTAGCATAAAAATGAGGAACTATTCTAAACGGATTGAAAATTTCTAAAAAAAAGTAAAATTGTGATGCTAAAAGGTGATCATTCTAAAAACATATCAATTATCATAAAAAAAAGTTTAATAAGAAAATTTAATATTTAGTTATTGCAGAAATCTCTACACACAAATATATATATAGGGTTAGGTTATATATAGAACCACCCTTAAACATAGAATATAAAAAACAAATCTCAGCCACTCATTTAAAACGGCAAAAAAGGAATTGAAAATTTGATTACATCTCACGTGCCTCCCAGAATCATCAAAGCCTATCAGCTATTTTTAATAAAAAACTCATTAATCATTCTAACGATCATAACTATGTCATATTTATGATTTTTAATAAAAAAAATTATACCATTAGCTTCAGTTTTTCTTGCTCTTTAATTCAAGACCACTCTTCCCATATTTCTAAAACTTTTATTTTCAAAATGCAAATATTTTCATCACAGCTGAAATGCAAAAAATTTACTTTCATTTTCATTACAGCTGAAAATGCAAATTTCAAACCTGAACATGCAATTGTGGATTAAGATGATAATCAAATCTGAACATGCAATCCTCTTTAATCTAATACTAGTCCTGATATATTTTGGATGATTTTTTCAAAAATGCATGTTTATATATTTGCATTTTCATATACCTGCATATACATATATTTGCATTTCATATACCTGCATGTACATATATTTGCATTTTCAGCTGTGATGAAAATCAATGGTATAAATTTTTTACATTTTCAGCTGCAAATACATATATTTGCCTTTTCATCTGTGATGAAAATCAATGATATATTTGCATTTTCAGCTTCATGTACATATATTTGCATTTGCATGTACATATATTTGCATTTTCAGCTGTGATAAAAATCAATGGTATAATTTTTTTGTATTTTCAGCTACATATACATATATTTGCATTTTCAACTGTGATGAAATCAATGGTATATTTGCATTTTCAGCTGCATATATATATATTTGCATTTGCATGTATATATATTTACATTTTCAGTTGTGATGAAAATCAATGGTATAAATTTTTTACATTTTCAGCTGCATATACATATATTTGTATTTTCAGCTGTGATGAAAATCAATGGTATATTTGCATTTTCAGCTGCATATACATATATTTGCATTTTCAGCTGTGATGAAAATCAATGGTATAAATTTTTTGCATTTTCAGCTGCATATACATATATTTGCATTTTCAGCTGTGATAAAAATCAATGGTATATTTACATTTTCAGCTTCATGTACATATATTTGTATTTGCATGTACATATATTTCCATTTTCAGCTGTGATGAAAATCATGGTATAAATTTTTACATTTTTAGCTACATATACATATATTTTCATTTTCAGCTGTGATGAAAATCAATGGTATATTTGCATTTTCAGCTTTATGTACATATATTTGCATTTGCATATACATATATTTGCATTTTCAGTTGTGATGAAAATCAATGGTATTTTTACATTTTCAGCTTCATGTACATATATTTGTATTTGCATGTACATATATTTCCATTTTCAGCTGTGATGAAAATCATGGTATAAATTTTTACATTTTTAGCTACATATACATATATTTTCATTTTCAGCTGTGATGAAAATCAATGGTATATTTGCATTTTCAGCTTTATGTACATATATTTGCATTTGTATATACATATATTTGCATTTTCAGCTGTGATGAAAATCAATGGTATATTTGTATTTTCAGCTTCATGTACATATATTTGTATTTGCATGTACATATATTTCCCTTTTTAGTTGTGATGAAAATCAATGGTATAAATTTTTTGCATTTTCAGCTGCATATACATATATTTGTATTTTCAGCTATGATGAAAATCAATGGTATATTTGCATTTGCATTTGCATGTACATATATTTGCATTTTCAGCTGTGATGAAAATCAATGGTATAAATCTTTTGCATTTTCAGCTGCATATACATATATTTGCATTTTCAGCTGTGATGAAAATCAATGGTATATTTGCATTTTCAGCTTCATGTACATATATTTGTATTTGCATGTACATATATTTCCATTTTCAGCTGTGATGAAAATCAATAGTATAAATTTTTTGCATTTTCAGCTACATATACATATATTTGTATTTTTAGTTGTGTTGAAAATCAATGGTATATTTGCATTTTCAACTACATATACATATATTTGCATTTGCATGTACATATATTTCCATTTTCAGCTGTGATGAAAATCAATGGTATAAATTTTTTGCATTTTCAGCTGCATATACATATATTTGTATTTTCAGCTGTGATAAAAATCAATATTATATTTGTATTTTCAGCTGCATGTACATATATTTGCATTTTCAGCTGTGATGAACATCAATGGCATAAATTTTTTGTATTTTCAGTTGCATATACATATATTTGCATTTTTAGCTGCATATACATATATTTGCATTTTCAGCTGTGATGAAAATCAATGGTATATTTGCATTTTTAGCTGCATGTACATATATTTGCATTTGCATGTACATATATTTGTATTTGTACCTAAAATACAAATGCAAAAAGCAAACAGTAGCACTTTCAAATGTGAAATGCAAACAGCAGCATGTAATTGCAAATGCAAATAGCAACATGTAATTGCAAATGTAAACAGCAGCATGTAATTGCAAATACAAACAACAGACATGTTCAAACTTAAAATGTGAAATGCAAACAGCAGCGTGTAATTGCAAATACAAAATGCAAACATCAACACTTTCAAGAGCAGCACTTTCAAGGGCTGATATTACATGTTCAAACCTAAAATGCAAATTCCATATACAACACTACAATGCAAATTTCATACACAAAACACTACATCAGTTAAAAAATTATTGAATTATCAACCAATTTTTTGGAGTATGAAGAATTGCATTTTGATTATCATTTTCATCAACATATGCATGTTCAGATATAGAATTTGCATTTTCAAAAAAAATTTAGAAATATGGGAAGGGTGGCATTGAATTAAAGAGCAAGAAAAACTGAATCTAATGGTATAATTTTTTTGTTAAAAATCTTAAACATGAGATAGTTATAATCATTAGAATGATTAATGAGTTTTTTTAAATAAATGTGATAGTGATTAGGTGAGGATCTGATGATGTTTTTTCAATTCTTTTTTTGCCCTTCTTTTTAATTATAGCATCATAATTATGTATGATAATTACAATTTTGTCACAATTTAATATTAGCCCTTGATCAAGTTAATCTAAAGGCCCAAAATGATTCTTTAGGTTCTATGTTTAAGAGTGGTTCTATATTGATGCTATTTCTATATTTCTATATATATATATATATATATATATATGTGTGTGTGTGTGTGTGTGTGTGAAACTTATTGATATAGGTAAAATCCCTTTTTTATTTTTCAAATAGGTAATATATTTTTTGAAACTTATTAAACTAACTAAGGACATTAATTTTTCTGATACGGTTTTGGCTATAGTCGGAGTCCCTGTCGTTGGATTATCACCAAACCTTGAAATTCTTTCCTCATGGTGATGTTGTGGTCTGATCGGTCGCTTGATTGGCCGTCGCTATCAGATTTAATACTTACGTAGTCATGTTAATTCAAATTGGCCGTCATTGTCAGATATAATACCTACTTAACTCACGTTAAATTCGGAAATGACGGAGGACTAGACCTTATCATCACACCAGGAAGAAATTCTTTTCACGTCATTAAGGTTTGTGTAACACCCCAAATTCAAAAAGTGCAACACAAAAGTAAATAAAGATTCATTTATAAAATACACATTTAGTTTAAAACGTACGCGGAAGCATTTTACTATCAAACCAAGTTACTGCCAAAAGATATATACAAGAGTACATACTTAGTGTACTTTAAAAGTCAATATTTATAGAACTGAGCGTTAAAATTGTTTCAAAAGAGAGTAACCCAAAAAGTAGTCAAACAGGAGCCTTGCCCTTATGCTTGCCGCGTCCTGCAAAAGATTAAAAAGCAGTATCTGATAAGCTACGAGAGCTTAGTGAGTATTCCAAACTAATAACATATAAACACACGTATAGAATCATATAAAGATAATACACGTATGTCAAATAATCATTGCTAACCACTGGTTCTAGACCCAGGGCAGCCACCTTTGTAACAGTATCGTATCACCTTTGAACCTTACTACACATAGCAGTTTGGTATATATACACATATGAATAACATTACATGTTATAATCTGTTATGATAGCATACATACTGCAGATATGATTAATAGTCTTGAAGACTCACCTTATGATATTTATGATATGTAATGATCCACAGGAAACGATAACTCAGATAAGTAATTCAATCACCGTCCTATATGAATAATATAATAAAGTGTCACAACACCTGAATACTGATCTGAAATAGGGCCTACACGGGCCGTGTCCCTCATAATACATGACCTATGCTGGCTACATGGCCATTGTTACCTAGTCATACTACACGGGCCGTGTTCTGTACACGGGCCATGTACCTTATGTACTACACGACCATGTAACCCTACATGGCCTTGTGACCGCCTTTGACAATCCGATAGTTTCATAATCCGCAAACGGGCCGTGTACCTCTACACGGGACGTGTATCTAACAGACATTCCGACAATTCATACACTTAGTGTCGGATTTTCGCCATAAATCCGTAAAAACTCAAGAAAATCATGTTGGGAGTGTTTTCCTACACCCCTTACAATAAATGAACATAATCCAATCATTAAGACATAATTCTAACATGATTCACCATAGAATCAAGCTTCTAAACTCATAAAACCTCAAGAACTAAAGGTTTAATCATACCTTTAACAAGCAAGGTTGGTTTAGATGATAGGGAACTGAAGTTGCTGCTGTTTGGACTTCTAAAAATCACCAGAAACAAAGGATTATCTGCTGTGTTTTGAGTTCTTGAACATATATGTGTTATGAAATTCTAAAGAAGCAACTATATATATATATATATATATATATATATATATATATATAAGTATGGCTTAATAGCATATTTGGTCCCTAGACCTGTAATACTTATATTTTGGCGGTTTTAACCCCTCTAGTTTTATAAGCACATCTAATCTCATAACGGAAACTAATAGCACGAGTATATCACTTCCTATTTAATTATTAAATATAAGGATTTTCGAACCTTGGGTGTTACAGTTTGATGGTGATCTACTGCTGGAAACTCCAGCTAGAGTCAAAACCTTAATTGCAAAATGCAAGTCATTACTTACTGTAGTAAGTTCTACAAATTACGTGTGTGACCTATTATAAGTTTCTCAAAACAGGTTACATATGTGAGTAATAAAAAAAGAGGATACGATATATTCTAGCCAACACATGTCTTAGGTGTCTCAACACTAACAAACAACTAAAATGATGTGTATGCTAGTTATTTCATCATTTACCCATTTAATATTTGTGTGTGTAAAACATCTACAACCAATTTTCAATTAATTTTACAAAAGTAATATATTATTCGGTGGCCTTATTCCATAATAAAATGAATAAACTTTGTCTAACTTCTTATTATATTAGAAATAATACAAACAATTTTCAATTAATATCCCATTGTATATTTGTATGTACTATAACACGCTATCACAGGTTACACCACATATATCGACACATTTTAGTAAGTTTATTTTGTTATTTTCACAAATTTATTATATATATTTTAATGTAATTCGTTTTATAGTATGTAACAAATATAGTTTTACTTTATTATATACTTTATTGGCTAAGATTATATGTGTGTAACATCTAAGACATGGTGTTGATACATCACAACTGTAAAAAAGACGAAATTAACTGTTTTGTACAATATTTATATAAAATCCGGTGGTGGACTGGATTATAGAGGAGAGATTAAATATTCACCACATATAATGAAGAAGATAAGTTAATAGAAAAATGGAAGAAAAAGCTCTTGAGGAAGATAAAATATTTATCATTTGTTAAAGTAACTCATATCATACGGATATCTAATCTAGTTAAAATAAGATCGAATTATCAAACAACAATTTGATTTCATATTCAGGAAATTTGGTACATCATATATATATCACGAAGCGATTGAAAACAAACACAAGATTTACAAAATGTTGGATGACGAAATTAGTGGATTCAAATACCATCTGTAAACTTGTTCTTGATCCACTTGAAGCTATCTCTAACTCTAGATTTGAACTTGGTTCCGGTGGTGAACATGTTGTACTCTGCGATCCTCTTCTTCCTCTTGCTCTCTCCATCACTACCAATCGCTGGCCCATTGAATGCAAATGATCCTCGCGATCGATCTGTTTTGCACCCGAAACCATTTGTGTATGAAGAAGACGAGGAGGAGTACTCTGCACCTGCAGCAGCTGGATATGATCTGCTTTTTTCCATCGATCGATATATATATATCTCTGAATTAACTATATAAACTCGATCGATGTGTCAGAACCTTCTTAATTAATCTATATATACGTACATACACGCACCTTACAAACATAACTCTACATCTCTAGCTTCTTATATATACATACATACTACAAGCTAGTCATAATTAGTGGTGGTCGATCGATATATCGGTTCCCATTTTCTAAAAGTAATTAACCTAGCTAACTACTACTTTCATATCAATATTTAATATTATTTAGGCATATATACTTTTTCAACTTATATATAATATGTTAATGGGGGCATGCATGTCAATAATTTAATGATTACAATTTCAACTTTATAGTTTGCCAGAATCAATCTTAGCCGTTCATTTTGGATAATGGAATTAATGAATGAAGAGCGTGGGGGGATTGAGCGTGGTAAGGTGCCTGTAAGGAATTCATGGGTGGACAATCTAATTGAACGAGAGAAAATTGGACGGCTAAGATTGGTTCTCGTACGAAAAAGAGTTCTCGTCTGAACTTTTATCTATATATATATATAGGGTGAGGATCCAATGAGAACAGTCCTTAAAATGAGAACTCTAGGAACACCGCATCTAGTCTATAAAATCACTGCATCCAACTTAAAATCATTGCATCTCGGCTAATAAACATTGCATCTTGTCTAAAAACACTGCATCTTGTCTAAAAAACATTGCATCTTGTAAAAAATCACTGCATCTTGTGAAAAACGAAGGCCTCACGTCGTGCGGTATGCTCCACGACGTGGAGTCCAGCTGCCATTTTTCGATGGTGCATGTCGTGCACTTGTGCTCCACGACGTGGAACCGGTTCGCACGGTGCGAACCTGTTCGCATCTGATCCCTTCACTATATATATATATGGTCAGGATCCAATGAGAACAGTCTTTAAAATGAGAATACTAGAAACACTGCATCTAGTATATTAAATAATTGCATCCAACTTAAAATTATTGTATCATATCTAAAAAACATGATGTTCTTTTAAAACTAGTCCATCATACGCGAATTAATCGGTGGATTCTCATTTAAGAACCAATACATCTTGTCTAAAAACTATTGCATCTTGTATAAAATCACTGCATCTTATATATATATTATTTATTATTTATTTATATATAAATCACAAATGAAGATATTAATTGGAAGTTTCTTGCCAAATGCTATATTTGACCAAAAATTTAGCTCCACCGTGAAATATTTCCACCGTCACCATCGTTCGCAGCGTTCGCAATTACATTGTGTTCGCATCTGATCCCTTTTCTATATATATATATATATATATAATCATGCACGTACGTACTATATATTAATCTCTTGCGCTAATAATAGTACGTTCTTATACTTTATAATAATATTAATTAGGAATTAACATTATATATATTCTTATATAATTAAATCTTTCTAATGACATGCATTAATACTTATTTTTAAGTCTGTAAAACTTATAAATTAAAGAGTCTATTGAATTGCTTCACTCTAGTACTAAATTATTTCTCTATAACATCATCATGTACTAATTGATTAATCACATTTATTAAAATCTTTTAATCCATCAAAATTAAACTAATTAAAATAAACAAATGAAGAAATAACGTTGTTAACCACGTACGTACCTACCACACACCGGCATGAAGCTAGACGCGTGTTGGTTAAATCGATCACCGTCACGCTGGCCAGCTGGTTTTAGATGGTGCATGAGGTTAATTTGGTATAGTGAAGTGCATGTGCGTGATATATAAAAATAGAAAAAGGGTTTTTCTTTTTGGTTGTTCACGCTGCTAGCTGGGTATGATGACGTACATGAGGTGTGATGATGGTGTTTGGGGCCCCTCTCTCCACACTTCCTCCATATTTCTCAAATGCTCTTCACATGCTGCGGGACCAACCTCGCTAGCTCCCTCCCAAATTTCCACTTTGTATATGATGATACATCGGTGCATGTGGTCTGTGTTTAAGATAATAGGTTTCGTTTGGTCGGACGGAATTGGAATTTAAAATTTCAGTGTTTTCTAATTCCTTAATTTTAGGATTTTGTAATTCCCTTTCAATTGTGATGATTTTCCCATTCTGTGGAATTTACATGTAACATATATATGCGAATCATCTTCCAATACTGATTCATCTCGTAATTATATATCATTAGCTTTGGTTTATGAACAACGATGTCATCTTCTACGTACGACTCAGTATTTGCAGCTCATCTTCTAGGACTTTGGTTTATGAACAAAGATTAGGGTTCTTCAACCATATCTAGGGTTTTTCTAGTCCTGTTACTATTCGATCATGCATCTACTTCAGTACTTTCTTGTTAGTGTGAAATCAATTGCTTGTTAGTATGAAATCTACGCTTGTGGTTCATAAAATTGATTGTTAGTTAGTATGAAATCTTCAATTTTGTTCAAGTATGAAAGCTACTATATATGCTGGTTCATGAAATGGATTATTGTTGGTTAGTGTGAAATCTGTGATTCTTGTTCATGAATTCAGTTCTTGTTAGTATGAAAAGAAATGGATATATTACTTGTTAGCATTAATTAATTTCTTAGGGTGTTTTTAGCTTAGATTGATTATTGACTTGGATTTCAATTCCTATTTTCACAAACCAAACAAAATAAAGTTTTTAAGATGTTAAAAAAGCATTGTCCTCCCTCTAATACATAAAATATCATTTTAGTACCACTAACAAAACCAAATTTTTTATTACAACTTGTTTTCTAAAAGTTAAATTTAATACTTATAATTTCTCTTTTTTTTAAATAATTGTTTACAATTAATTAATAAAACTAGTTAGTTGATCGATAGTTTTATCCTTTAAAAGAGTATATTTTATTCTGTAAAAAATAATTAATCCTTATCAAAAAATATGTCACATTCAGAGCCTCAAAATAATATAAACCATTAAATCATTTAACACTCAATATAATTTTGTTTTATCAAACAACCTTGTAAAGTTATAAATAGGGAGAGGCTTAAGGCGGATCTCTTTGTTAGGATGTGGGGACACATGTTAACGGTCAATTAAGCTTACGGAGTGAAAAACTTGATATTTTTTTATTTGATTTTATTTTATTTTCAAAATAAGAATCATTATTTGTTGTAGCCTATTGCTTAACGCCTGGGTTTTCTATCTCTTTCATCTTTAGTTCAAACCTTACTTTCCCATCCTTTTTTCCCCATTCTCCCTAGAGGTGCACATTACCGGCTTTTTATCTGATCTGGATCGAATTTTATCGGGTTTTTTTAGATCGGATTTTTTTCAAACCGGATCGGATCATAACCGGTTTTTTAAGGATAAAATGCTAACCACCGGTTTCGATCGGATCCAAACCAGATTTTTTAATATCCGGTTTTTAAAAAACGGATTTTTATAGAAAAATAAAATTAGAAAGAAAATTCAGATTTTTATAAATTAAAATACTTAAAACATTACAAAGTTAACTTAAAATTCTTAAACATTAGTGTAATACCGTAAAAACTCAAGCCATTTAAAAAAAAACGTTGCGGAAGCTTTAATTTAAACAAACATATAAATTACAAACCATCATTTACAAATGTACATCATTGTTCACAAACCACAATATCGTTTTGGTGTTACAAAACTACAGGCTCGTTTCATTTAAATCAAAATATCAGAGTGGGGTCAACTTCTCCTTCAGCATCCACAAACACGAACCTGCAAATCAACAACTAAGAAGAATTAGCACAAAGCTAAGTGAGTAGAGGCTAAAACATCAAATGCAAACATTCACAATCAACATCAATCATGTAATCACATATCCAGAGAAGACCGGCGGTTCGGCGCAGAACATACAACCAATGCCGGCCAAAGCAAAGGTTTACCGATAGCTTTCCACTGAATTGGCACAGTAAACTCCCTTCTGTGCAACAAATGCAACAGAAAGGCTACTACTGTTCAACCAACCAGTTAGACAAGCCCAGCCCAAGTCCACGTATAGCTGACTTCTCAACGCACCTCAAAATCATCCTAAGAGTGTGTATCGACCAAATAGTTATGTAGCAGATATCAACAATCAATATCACAATCAACAGTTCAATCAATCAATCCAATCTCAATCACATCATGCATCACATCAATAACATTAATCGTGATCTTTACCATCCGTGACTAACGTCCATTAACCTTTTGTTCTCAAACGGGAAACTCAGATATCTTATATTACTGAGCCTTTGTGTTTCCTGAAAACACAGCAACACCAGAATCAGTTTCTTTCATCATAAATATATATTCTTCATATATTTATATCACATATACCTCTCATATATCATACAACTTTCATATAAAAATATACCAAAGAAATATCGCATTCAAATAATCAACACAAGTCAAAATCCTGAATTGTCGAGGTCGCGCCGCGACGAACTATGTGTCGCGCCGCGACGACCCCTTCGAACAGCCACTTCGAATGCGAAGCCATCTTCGAGCGCCTTCGAATTCGGAACCAACACGCGTCGCGTCGCGACAGGCCTTCGAGCGGGAGGACTTCGAATGCGAAGCCTACAACTTTGAACCGGAGACCTTGGAATTCGAAGTCACACGCCGCGCCACGATCTTCATATTTCCAGATTCTTTCTTCTTCTTTCTCACGTTCAAACAATCAAAACCACCATAACCAATTTCCAGAACTTAATCAAACTTACTAAAACTTACTAAAATCATATCTAACCATCTTTAAACATATTCTCATGCACCCTAAACATCATTTAATCCAACAAAACACAAAATCCACCAAAACCCATTTGTTCATAAAACTTCAAACTTGAACATGGTGATTCCACATATATACATGTAAATCAACAAGAAAACATATTAAACTGAATCAAACCATGATATGAACATATCCTTACCTTTCGTTTGAATTATAGAACTCCAAATCTTGACTTTATAAATTTCAAGTTGCTAGTTGTTGATGTTTCTTCACAAGAAGGTTTTCTTTCTTTTTACACACACAACAAACTTTCTCTTTCTAGAAATTATGAGCAGATAGTTTTCAATTAATCATACCTACACACACGTATACATATTGCACATAAAACTAAGGTGGTGGTGGCATGGAGTCTTTTTCTTTAATTATGCATGCATACATACATATATACATACCTACTAACTCCTTTCTTTCCTTTTTCCTCCGGTACTACTATTCCTACATATATATATATATAAAAATTAAGTTTAATTAATTCAATTAACTCTTATTTAAACACATAACAAATTAAACGTAACAAATCACATACCGCTAACCCGCTAATCTCCTAGCCCGGGTTTGCAGGTGTTATAAATCTCCCCTCCTTAAGAGGATTCCGTCCTCGGAATCCCTTCTCATTCAAACAAGTGGGGGTATCTATCTCTCATCTCAGCCTCAGTCTCCCAAGTCAAATCAGAACGTAGACTGTGCTTCTATTTGACCAACACAATTGGAATCTGTTTCTTACGGAGCTTGGTCACTTTACGATCCAACAGTTCGACAGGTTCTTCTATTAATCTCTTCTTCGAGTCAACTTTTAATTCGTGCATTGGGAGAATCTGACTTTCATCTTCGACTTTACATTTTCTCAAATAACAAACATTAAACGTATCATGAATCCCGGCAAGCTCTTCTGGAAGATCCAGTGTAACTGTCTGATCATTAACTATTTGACGGATGCGGAAGGGACCAATAAAACGGGGAGCCAACTTCCGGGTTTGCCAAAACGGATCACGCCTTTCTACGGTGACACTTTCAGATACACTAACTCTCCCACATCAAGCGTTACCGGACGACGTCGTGGATCTGCATACATTTTCTGTCTATCTCTGGCCGCTTTCAACTTTTCTCTGGCTATAGCAACCTTATCAGCAGTCAACTGAACAATCTCGGGCCCTGCAAACTGCTTCTCATCAGCCTCTAGCCAACACGTCGGAGTACGGCAGCGACGACCGTACAACATTTCATACGGAGGCATTCCAATACTGGAGTGGTAAGAATTATTATACGCAAACTCTATCAGCGGCAGGTGCGAATCCCAAGATCCACCATACTCTATCACACAAGCACGCAACATATCTTCAAGTGTCTGTATTGTTCGCTCAGTCTGACCGTCAGTCTGGGGATGATAAGCAGTACTCAAGTTAATTCTCGTCCCCAACTCTCTCAGTAGACTCCTCCAGAAGTTCGAAACAAACCTGTAGTCTCTGTCAGATGCTATCGACAACGGTATACCATGTCTCGCAACAATCTTATCAATGTATAATTTAGCCAGCTTACTCAAAGAAGCTATCTCACACGTAGCCAGAAAATGAGCGCTCTTTGTCAGTCGATCCACTATCACCCAAATCATATCATTATTCTTCTAATTTCGTGTTAGTATAGTCACAAAATCCATCGTTATATGTTCCCACTTCCACTCAGGAATTTCCAAATGTTTCAAGGACCCGTAAGGCTTCTGATGTTCTGCCTTCACTTGTGCACAAATATGGCACGATTCTACAAAGTGTGCCACATCTGCCTTCATCGTAGGCCACCAGTAAAGCACTTTCAAATTGTTTTACATTTTAGTGCTTCCTGGGTGTACAGACAGTCTTGACTTGTGTGCTTCAGTTAGAATCAACTTTCTCAATTCTCCAAGCATAGACACCCACACACGAGTCTTATACATTTTCAATCCACGTGTATCATCAGAAATTTCATCCTTACGTTTCTTCATCAATTCATTCTTCAAATTCTCCTCCTGAAGGGCTTCCAGTTGGGCAGACTTCAGCCTATCCACTAAGTCTGATACTATCTCCATACGTATAAAATGGATTGAACCTCCAGCTCCCTTACGACTTAGGGCATCTGCCACCACATTTTCTTTCCCAGGGTGGTATCTAATCTCGCAATCATAATCTTTTATTAACTCCACCCATCTTCTCTGACTCATATTCAGCTCTTTTTGTGTAAATACGTACTGCAGGCTCTTATGGTCGGTACAAATCACACACTTGGTGCCATACAGATAGTGTCTCCATAGCTTTAGGGCAAAAACAACGGCTGCCAGTTCCAAATCATGTGTCGGGTAATTCTTTTCTTGGGGAAGAGTTGTAACGCCCCAAAGTTCAAAAGTTGTTATGGCCAAGTGTTATAAAAGATTGGAGGTGTTTATAAAACTAGAAGGGTGAAAGTTGTTAGTTTGAAACATGATAAGTTCAGGGGCTGAATGGTCATTCTTGAAAAGTTATATTATATATATGAGTTTTGTAGTTTGACTTAAAAAGTCAAACCATTCATGTTCCAGCTACATTAACTAAAAGCAGAGGACTTTCAAGCATCTTGGGTGAGAAATTAGCAAGATCATAGCGAGATAACAGTATACAAGTGATCCTTAACAGCAAGGTATGTGTTCTTGATTGAATTTTGTATGATTTAAGCCAAGAAAGTGATTTCAAGGTGAAATCATTGATTTTTGCATGTTAATGTGTTTCTAGATGTTGTGTAGTTGTTTTAGAAGTTGTAGTATGTTTTGCAAGTGCTGGAAAACACTTGTTTTTAGTCTAGATGCGATTTTGGTCAGAAAACAGCAAGGCAGTCGCGAAACTGCTGCTGCAGTTCTTAGGGCACGGGCGTGCCTTTGGGGGTACGGCCGTGCCAGGTGAGCGTGACCGCCATTGTTCTTCAGGTCCGGGCGTATCTAGGCACGGGCGTACCTCTATAAGCTACGGGCGTGCCTGGCCCAGTATGCCCATGTAGATCAGGCCTTGTGTTGGGCCTAGAATGAAAGGCACGGGTGTACCTTGAAGGGGGCAGTTGGTTGAGTAAGTATAAGAAAGATTGTAAGTGATGTTATAGAAACGAGTAGATGCAGTGGTGTAGGCTGCAATGAAGTATGTCCAGAGAATTGAGAGAATTCAAGCTAGAATGTATCAGTTATAAGAGTTAGAATGTACTTACAAAGATTTCTAGCACACAGAGTACCTCTTCTTGGAGGAGGTTACAGATTCGACCGTGAGTGATCGTTAGTAAGTAGAGATGTAAAGGACATTCCATATGGTTGGGTGTTAAGTAGAATGAAAAGTTACATACGGTTCAAAGTTATTTTGTGAAATAACAAAGGACCAATAGACTTTGCTATTACCAAGGAAAGAGAAAGTACAGAGGGAGGCAATGATTAGGCCTCAGTATAACGAAGTGTTAGAGGTGCAATTTGCACCATTTAGCTTGAATAGATAAGATTACAGAAGAGTTTTTAGCTCTCCGACAGATGACAGAAGCAGTGAATGATATCACCGGAAGGTTGATAAAAGTAACTAGTTTTGTTCAGAATGTATTGTTATTGAGTTTATGAAATGTAGTGACAGTTATTAGTAACACAGCGAAAGAGATGATAAGTTTTGTATAAAAGAAAGAGTAGTAGTTGAGAAGGTAGAGATTAATGAATGGAAAAAGAGAAAGATTAAACCAGCAATTACGTCAAGCGGGAGATTAGTGTATATACTATAGTGGGGAAGGCTAGTTCCTCACTCAGATGTAAGAAAGTGTGAGAAGCAAAGACATGTGCTCAGAAATTATTAGAATTCACACTAAGGAGATTATTATTGTTACTAGTGGGGCATATTGAGTTTGCCCTAAGTTGATAACTTTAGAAAAAAGCACAGTGAATTCTCTACCCCCACTTTGTTTTAGCAAGGGTAGGGATAAGTAAGTGAAAGTACAGCAAATAGTTGTAGAGAAAACGGTGAAACCAAATGTAGTGGCAGGTACCTTTGTCATTAATAGCACACCTGCTATAGTATTCATTGATTCTAGTAAAGTGAATCTTTGTTGTAGTTTCACATTTATGTTCAGACGAGTGTTTCACCCAGTATGGTAGAATTCCCTCTTGAGGAAGAAGAAGAAGCAGATGATGAGGCTACTATTAAGAATAGTAGGTGTAAGAATAATGTGATAAGAGAGATAATTGTTAGTTTCCCCATCAATCTTGTAGCAATTGAGGTGAAAGAGTTTTGAGTAGTTGTAAGTATGAATTGGTTGAGTCGGTATCAAGCTCAGATATTATGTGATCAGAAAACAGTATAAGCTCAGACCCCAAGTGGGGAAGAATTGTTTAATAAAGATAGAAGTATAAGAGCCAGTAATCCTGTTTGATAGTAAAGTAAGGAAGTATCTAGTTTTTGGGTTATGGTAAAAGAGAAAATGACATGTTCAGAATGTGTACAGATTACAGAGTTAATGAGTGTAGTTTATTAAACACGTGGTGTTAGTTTTAGAGAAGTGATAAAAATGTTATACAGAGAGAAATAATAAGAAAAGTTCTCCAAGTGTAAAGTTTAATTATAAGAAGTAAAATTTCAGAATCGTGTTGTTAGGCAGAAAGAGATTGAGTAGATGCAGCCAGGAAAAAGCAGTGATGGAATGGGAGCCATCTCAGAATCTTATCAGGGTAAGAAGTTTCTTTGAGTTTGCAAGGTATTACAGATAATTTATACAAGACCTTTCTAAGATAACAGTACCCTTAGTCTAATTAACTAAAGAAACAATATAATTCAAGATGAATAATGATCAGTAGTAAGTGGTTGATACATTGAAGTAAGAATGATGTAGTAATTCAGTTAAAGATACAGAAAAGCAACTTCCTAGCTTATGATTAGGATTAACAGAAGTTGTCTAGTTAGAGCCAATGTGGTAGCAGATGTTTTAAGCAGAAATACAGAAACAACAAGAAGATTACAGTAAATTAGATTGTCAGATCGTCTAGAACTTCTCGTGAGCTTGATACTATTTGTGAAGAAATTGACTGACTCATAAGAATGTAGATTTTGTTTCAATAAAGAAGTGTATTCTTTAGAAAGAATGACATAATTTAGTTAGAAGAGATAGTAGTCGGTTATAGAGGTACCTCGGTTTAGTATCCCACACTCGGAGGAAGAATAGAGTAAAAGAGAGATACAGATACCAGAAGACAGACGTGAAACATGTGTCCATTGCAGTAGTAGATGGGATATTTGTCTATCGTTAGTAGAGTTCGTTTAGTTAACAGTTACCTTTTAAGTGATGGTGTGTTATCAAATGAGATGTCATATAGTAAAACATGTAAGACCCCCTTGGGGGTAAAGCTAGTCGAAAAAGATGGAATGATGTAGGAACAGTACAGCGATAGACTGAATATATATATATATAGTAGATATGTGAACAGTTAAAAGTAGTCCAGGATAAGCAGAAATAGTACGTAGATAAGAAAGGATCACTGTCAGAATTCCAGATTTAGGACTATGAATTGATAAAGGTGGCACCACGGTAGAAAGTTAGTGAATCAGTGCAAAGATTAGGTAAAGTAGCATTCATACATGAATTATCAGAGATGTTTCACCTTGTGGGTGATTGACAGGTGAATCATCAGTTGTTTCCATGCAAGAGGTATCAGGGGATGAAAAGAACAGTTTTGTAGAATAGCAATTAGTTTTTTTAGAGAGAAAGGGTTAAGAGTTTATGAAAAGAATGGATAGAACTGGTAAAAGTATAGTGAAAGCATAGAAAGGATTCAGATACACTCGGATGTATGGGTGTTATGTTATGTATGTTACGTGTTTCATGGGAACATTGTAGACCGTCTACTCTGGTAGCGGATAGTAAGTGATGTAAGACTATTGTCAATGTGCTTCAATAGCATTCAGAGATGAGGAGATGTAAGACTACCACTAATGTGCTAGGATAGCATTCAATCTGTTAATACCTAGTCATTTACACAGTAGATTTCAGGGACGAAATCATTCCAAGTGGGGAAGAGTTGTAACGCCCCAAAGTTCAAAAGTTGTTATGGCCAAGTCTTATAAAAGATTGGAGGTGTTTATAAAACTAGAAGGGCTAAAGTTTTCAGTTTGAAACATGATAAGTTCAGGGGCTGAATGGTCATTCTTGAAAAGTTCTATTATATATATGAGTTTTGTAGTTTGACTTAAAAAGTCAAACCATTCATGTTCTAGCTACATTAACTAAAAGCAGAGGACTTTCAAGCATCTTGAGTGAAAAATTAGCAAGATCATAGCGAGATAACAGTATACAAGTGATCCTTAACAGCAAGGTATGTGTTCTTGATTGAATTTTGTATGATTTAAGCCAAGAAAGTGATTTCAAGGTGAAATCATTGATTTTTGCATGTTAATGTGTTTCTAGATGTTGTGTAGTTATTTTAGAAGTTGTAGTATGTTTTGCAAGTGCTGGAAAACACTTGTTTTTAGTCTAGAGGCGATTTTGGTCTGAAAACAGCAACGCAGTCGCGAAACTGCTGCTGCAGTTCTTAGGGCACGAGCGTGCCTTTGGGGGTTCGGCCGTGCCAGGTGGGCGTGACCGCCATTGTTCTTCAGGTCCGGGCCTATCTGGGCACGGGCGTACCTCTATAGGGTACGAGCGTGCCTGGCCCTGTTCAGCTTTAATTATCCAGCAGAGTTGTAAGTATTAATGCAAAGATTGTATATTGCTTGTAGGAAATAAGTGATGGCGTACTTATGGCGAAGTGCGGCCGTGGTAGCAAAGCTTAGCATGTTACACGATCACCAGGTGAATGTACTAGTCCTTTAGCATGTTTAGCATATGGCTATCATTTAGATGAACAACATGATACCTGTATTATGAGATATGAATTCTATAGATATACAATGAAAATAAGCGTAATACAGAATATATATGCGAGGTGTAATCTTGTACAAAGAACAGTATTATGATATACAGCCACTCACATGGTGTAACTGAACACCAAAGCGGTATAAGTAAATATGAGTCAGTATATGTAGTTGTGCACTAAAAGATATCATCAGACATGGTATGTTATGTTATGACCAAATATGCTATGCATACATGATTAGATATGATATGTATGTTATGACCAGATATGCTATGCATACGTGATCAGATATGATATGTTATGTTATGACCAGATATGTTATGTGTACGTGATTAGATATGATATGTATGATATGACCAGATATGCTATGCATACATGATCAGATATGATATGTTATGTTATGACCAGATATGATATGTTATGATATGACCAAGTATGATATGTTATGTTATGCCCAGATATGATATGTGATACCAATACAGGTGTATAGTTATGCCGCAAGCATAACTATGCACAAGAACAGAGACAGGGTATACAGTGAGTTGTACACCAATAGCAGCGGGGATAGGCTACACCCGTGAGGTGTAGATAAGCCCGGCACAGAGGATACCCAACACGTGCAGACGTAGCTTTGTATCCAGGATAATAGAAAGGGGTATATCGAACTCTTTATACCCAAAGAAAGCACTGGGGATATCCTACACTATAGTGTAGATAAACCCCAACATAGTAACAGATCTGCAGGTTGCAGGTAATACTGCTGGGATACAAGACATCGTGAGGAGACTTTACTCCCGATGACATAGAGTGGATGCAGGACATCCTTACGTTGTTTAAGTTCAGTTAGTATGCTCACTAAGCGGTAGCTTACGTTT
Organism: Dittrichia graveolens; assembly: GCA_038502395.1. Taxonomy (NCBI): domain Eukaryota; kingdom Viridiplantae; phylum Streptophyta; class Magnoliopsida; order Asterales; family Asteraceae; genus Dittrichia; species Dittrichia graveolens. Next base: position 96,439,701 of record JARJIL010000004.1, read on the forward strand.
CAGTGTTGCTTGTTGCAGGTTTTGTAGGTTCCAGCAAGGGTAAGGCCCCAACGTGATAATCAGTCGGATAGCTCCTGGTTTTCAAGAAGCAAAGTTTGACACTACTTTGGTAAATGTTAGCACGTATATGATTAGAAACTGTATTTTTGAGAAACTCTGATATCTTCTTAGTGCTAACTCGAAAGATAATGTTTTAAAATTAAAACTAGAAAAGTGGTGTTACAGGTTTCAACTGCCTTGAAGCATACGCAATCACACGATCCCTCTGCATAAGCACAAATCCCAATCCAGCAAACGATGCATCGCAATAAACAGTTAAATCATCTGATCCACTTGGCAATGCAAGAATGGGAGCCTGACATAACAACTGCTTTAAAGTCTGGAAAGCTTTATCTTGTTCACTACCCCAAACAAACTTCACGTCTTTTCGAGTTAACTTAGTCAACGGATCCGCAATCTTGGAGAAATCTTTAATAAACCTGCGGTAGTATCCAGCCAAACCCAGAAAACTCTTAATCTCAGACGGTGTCTTTGGAGCATTCCAGTTCATCACAACTTCTACTTTCGAAGGATCCACTTTCACTCCTTCAGTACAGATAACATGCCCCAAGAACTGAACCTCTCTCAACCAGAATTCGCATTTTGAGAACTTGGCAAACAAATGTTCTTTCTTCAGTGTTTCCAAAACCTGTCTCAAATGTTGTTCATGTTCCTCCTTAGTCTTTGAATAGATCAGTATATCATCAATGAAGACTATCACAAAGTTATCCAAGAATGGTCGACAGACCCTGTTCATCAAATCCATAAAGATCGCAGGGGCATTGGTTAAGCCAAACGGCATAACCAAGAACTCGTAGTGCCCGTAGCGCGTATGAAAAGCCGTCTTTGACACATCTTTCTCTGAAACACGAACCTGGTGATACCCTGATCTCAAATCAATCTTAGAAAAGAACGAAGCTCCTTGCAGTTGATCAAACAAATCATCGATTCTCGGCAACGGATACTTGTTCTTTATCGTTCTCTAATTCAATTCACGGTAGTCGATACACATACGCAACGTACCGTCTTTCTTCTTCACAAATAATACCGGTGCTCCCCACGGGGACTAACTCGGACGAATAAACCCTTTATCTAGCAGATCCTGAATCTGCGTCATCATCTCCCGGATTTCTGAAGGTGCCAACCTGTACGGGGCCTTTGCCACTGGTCGAGAACCAGGAATCAGATCTATCTTGAACTCTACCTTACGAAATGGAGGTAGTCCTGGTAATTCCTCTTGAAACACCTCCAGGTATTCCGTTACCACCTAGATATCACTCATTGCTTGCTTTTCTTTCTTCCCATCAATTACATATGCCAAGTACGATTCGCATCCTCTATCCAAAGCTTTCTTGGCTTTCAAACACGAAATAATCGGGATCACAGACCCAACTTTCTCACCCCTTGCTACCACTCTCGTACCATCATCCAATGGAAAAGAAATCAACTTCTTGTGGCACTTGATACTGGCTTGATTCAAACTCAACCAATCCATCCCGAGCACCACATCAAACCCCGACAAAGGCATAACAAGAAAATAAACAGGAAAATACACGCCATCTATATCAATTTTAGCTCCAGCCACAGCAGTCGTGACCGGAACCATCATACCATCAGCTACTTCTATCTCTAAAGCAGTAGCAAGTTCAATCACAGGCACATTTAATCTATCACAGAATTCCACAGAAACAAAAGAGCGATTTGCTCCAGAATCAAACAATACTCTAGCAGCAGTAGAGTTTATTAGAAACATACCCGTGATAATGTTGTCTGTGGTGGTGGCATCATCCACCGTCAATATAAAAGCCCGACCCTCTACAGCGGGTGGGTTCTTTCGCTTCTGGCCTGCTGAAGACGATCCCCCAGCTCCTCCCCCTCCTGACCCAGACCCCGACCTCTTGCTCAACAGGCAGTCACCCACTCGGTGCCCCTCTTTCTGACAATTCCTGCAGACACTCCTTGGTAATCTTCAATTCTTCAAATCATGGCCAAACTGGCCACATTTCACGCATCGCATAGATTGGGGCGTACACTGCCCATGATGATAGGATTTGCACCTGTTACACCAAGGTGCCCTCTGAGTAGACCCGCCTGTAGTAGGCATCCTATTCTGATTACCCTAACGGTTTCCACTGCCCAGCCCTCCTTGCCTTTTTTGAGTATTATAGTGTTCGAATTTCGATTTCTGTTGGGAAATTCTTTCCCACTCAACCTATTCCTTGCTATCAAATCTCCTTCAGCCGACTTGGCTAAAGTGAACACTTGAGATAGTGTGGTAGCCCACCTGGTGGCGCTACGGAGATCAGGATGCAGTGCCCCCACAAAATGGGCAATGTTCGACTCTTCATCAGGTACCTAATGCTTCGCAAATCGCATTTTCTCGTTGAATTGTGTAATCAATTGATCCACAGTCATATTTCCAGTAATATGTAACTCCATAAATTCTCTTTTAATCTTTGCAATCTCAAAAGTACCGCAATATTGCTCGCAAAGTTTCTCCTGAAACTGACTCCAGGTGATGCTCTCCTGCTGTTGCTCTGTAAAGTGTCCGGTAATCGAATCCCACCAGAGCATAGCGTCTCCCTTTAACATCCGCGATGCATGTTTTACTTTCAATTCATTCTCGCAATTGCAGGCATCCAAAGTCTTCGTTATTTCTCTAAGCCAGTTCAAAGTGATACTGGGATCAGAACTCCCCCGGTATTCAGATGGTTTACAATCAAGGAATTGCTTGTAAGTGCATGGTTGTTTGTATCCCGGAAACGCAAATGGATAACCTCCGGGTTATGGATACGGATAAAAGAAAGGTTGTTGCATCATCTGAGTCATTAGCGGTAAAGGTGTTGTCACTGGTGGTATAGTTGCCTGTGTGGGAATCGCAAAAAATTTTAGTGGAAACATTATGATATCTTTAAAGTATTTCAATAGAAATACAATATTATTTTAAACATAAATTATATCGTTTAATACAATCCAAAACCTTTGGTGTTACCATAGTCAATCTCGCGACAAAAAAACAAAAGAGTAGGAAATCAAATATTACCGGAAATGCAAACAACCAAAACTATGCCCAAGGCATCTACCCACCTCACCAAGGCCACTAGACATCCTGCGGATACAAAACATTTAATACACTGTGTTAGCTATAAACATAGCTAGTGAGTACAACTAAAAATATTTATCTTTCAAAACCAAGTCATCATCTTTTAAAACACAAGTTTGGCAATAAACGTGCTATAAAAGTATCCACATAAGCACATAAGGATGCGGGTCTGTCCATTGAGTTACAATATCTCCACGTGGTAGCTAGCCACGGTCAACACGTGCTCAAATGGGGGATAACCACATCTCCCCGTCATGGTAGGGGAAGCACGTAGCAGTCCACCATACAACGGTTATCTGGAGTGAATGATTTGTTCCCCAAGTCCACTCGTGTTGCCTAGGTTCGGTGGCTCGTCAACCCATTGAACCCACACGGTCATAATGGGTACTATCATCCCCCTCCACTCTCTGTACCAATTCCTCAACCACCCGTGTATCGAGGTTCCTCAATTGCCGAAGCCACATGAACTAGTACACGTCTCAATGGCTAGGAACCATCATGGTATAAAGTACATATCTCATCACTGGTCCGGACCAAAGCACATACAAAAAGGGTCACATATATCTCATTCCATAAAGGCCAAATAATCCAAGCATCAAGCATAACAATAAACACATAAGTGTCACACATCACATAGCTCTTGAGCATAAATGCTTATCAAACAATATCACAATTGGCATCACAATGCCCACAATACACCATAGGTGTAAACATGATTTTCACTAACTCAAAACCATATTTGTTAATACAAAATCAAAGCTCACTCCTATATGGAGTATCATGTTTCAAGAATTTATCAAGTAAAACCACAACATTAACATAGACCATCTCTGAAATGGAGCATTGGTCTTACTTTGAAAACCATTGTTAATAAACACATTATAACATAAATCCATAATGTTCACATCCTTTGTTTCAACAAATTTCATATAAACATTTGCCAAACAATCAAAACACAATCAAGATGACTTGTAAACTTTAACAAAAGTTGGGTATCCGTAGGGTGTACTTACTTGAAGGGTTTGATGAGGATCACCACCCAACCCAAAGGCAACAAGTTTACAAATAGCTCCAATTAACTCCCATATCTAAACTAGAGCAAAACCAATTACCACTTAATCATTCTTACTCAAACAAATGACTTAAGTTTCATCTATGGTTATAAAATGTCCAAACCTTTCATAAGACTCATTTTCTAATCGCTTGATAATTCAGAATGTGCAAGCCGAACAACACATATGAACAAAGTTCTAATTGTGATTAAGGACTCTTAATACATAATAAAAATGGTACCAATGCAATCCAAGATGCTCAAAGGGAGTTTAGAGTTCAAACTTATTGAAACGTGAACTTGATTGCATGAAAACATCCTTCAAAATTGACCCTTATGTATTGTACCAGCATTTTACCATTTAAAACATTTGATTTAGCCTCTGATGTCTGAAAGTAACGTAAAGTAGACTCAAAGAGCTTTCCAATGATATAAAATATGACTTTTAACGATTTTTTCTTTGATTTTATATGATATTTACAAAACTGGCCATATTTCACAGCCAGGCTCGCGGCGCGAAACTTGATCCTTGTGCCGCGAGGAAATCTCTGGAGCACCAAAACTCACCCAAACAACGTCCTCGCGCAGCGGGACATCTGCAGGTCAAATTTTGCTTATTTCCAAGTCCAAAATTCATCTTTTGCAACCCAAATCAAACTCAAACAAGTTGGACACTAAAAATGGTATCAAAACAAACCCAAAAACACCATAAACAAGAATGTAACATAAATCATATGAATCAAACTCAACTTTATGGGTTTTGACCTATTTGACTATTAAAGTCAAACAAAACCTCAATAATGCTTAATCACTTTATATTTGCATTATATAACTCTAAAATCAACATAATCAAAGATTAAAACTTACTTGAAATCACAAATCAAATCTATCAAGCTCCAAATTAATCATAATGATTTCCTCAAGATAACTCATCCATTTTGACTCTCAAGTCAACACAAGCAACCATCTTCATGATTCCTACTTGATTTCACCATCTTCTTTTCTTTCTTCCCCTTCTCTTGAAACTTCCAGAAAACAAGACCCATTTTAATAAAAAAAATCTGGAGATGAGGCTTATAAATTCACAATATTACACATTCAGCCCTTAAAGTTTTGAATTTGACATATTTAGCCCCTAAAGTCTCTCCCAAGTTGCATATACAAATATAAATTATAAAATCTACATTATCAAATTTCCTAACTTTAATTAATAGTACTTTGTGCATTACAACTTGTACTTCATGACTAAATGTCTTCAAGTAACTAAAATAACCTTGAATACAATAAATCCCAATTTATCCATGATATAGCATAAACTCTTTTGCAAATATGAAACACCATTTCTTTTGAACCATATAAATACCAATTTATCCAATAACAAGGTCATAATAAATTTTGGAATATCACAATTTCAAATATTAGCCAGTATCCAATGTTAACATTTTAAATCTAGCAAAGAAGCTGTGTTAGTGACGCACGGTCGCAAGCCATGGTCGACTGTGATGGTGCGACCGTACGAACACCAGACAGCTAGATGTTTTCTCTCTCTCCTCTCTATAAATCGCAAGCTTTGGTTTCCATTTAAACACACCTCTTGCACAGAAAATCCTCTAAAATTTTATTCACACACTTGTGATCTAACAAATTCATATTTATGATTGTGTGATTCTTGAGTTGTTCTAATTTTTAAAATTTGAATATCTTCTTCAACAACTCAAAGAGAGCAAGAGAGTTCAAGAGAGAAAAAAACAAGATAGCTTCAATTTCAAATCTATTTGCCTCTTGATTTGTTTAAAGTGAGTGATTATTTTGTAAACACCATTGTTGGTGTAGTGAGCTAAATTGTAAATCATCACTTTGAGAGATAGTTTTAGTTATAGAACTTTGATACATGTGGATTTGACTATTCCCCATATTGTTCTTGGTTTGTGTTCTTGGTGAAGAACACTTGTAAAAGTTCTTTTGAAGGCATTTGTTGAAGACCTCAGCGGAGGCAAGGAAATCCTACGGTGTAGATAAAGAATTCCTCGTTGGAGGCATTCCGGGTTCTTGCTGAAGAACTCTTTGATGCTCTTGGATTAGAGCATTGTGAGGTGGTTACTCCTTGGATCAAAGTGATTATAACCGGTGGTCTCTTCCACTGTAGTGCGGTCGTTCTTTTTCCACCACTTTGTTTATTATCAATAATATACCATATTATGGGGTTTATGACATATTTATATAAAACCTGTAAAATCATAAAATAGAAATAATAAGAAAAGAACAGACATGATGACTACATTAAGCTTGTCAAATGGTTCAGCATTAAGTGTTTAGGATCATAACTCAATGTTAACCAAGTGCATTTAACATCAAGTCAAAAAATACTTATATAAATCTAAATAAGAACATTAAAGAGAATGAGACGACTTAAAACTTGAGAGAACTCAAAAACTAAGACTTTAGAAAGAGAATAAGCTAGATAGTAATGTATAGAAAGAGAATGTATTTCTTTCAAAGATGTCTTATAAATGAGAGGATACCCGCCTTTTATAGGCAATGAAAAGGTATAATTACATCATTGTTTACATAAGAAAACAATACTACTAGCAGTAATTGCTACAAAAGGATATCAAAAGAAATAGAGAGCTTCTTTGGGAAGCTATATAATCGATCAATATGAAAATGCTTAGAAAGGGTAATCAGGATGGAACATGAGACCTTTCATAAAAAATTCATATTTTCACACGAGGATGGTAAGAAAGACTTGGTAATTTATTTGGGATTTTTTTCTAAACTCAACAACTTCTTCAAGCAATGTTGGTTCAAGAGGAAATAATTTGGGGGTTATTTGGGGATTTTGAGAGGAGGAACCGACTTTTTCTACGGAAAGATACCATTGGGAGGATCTGATATGTCTGAGGGTTTTTATGGCATCTGCATTTATAGTTCCTGTGTCTTGATAAGAAATTTGTAAGAACATTTTTTTCTTTAATATGCTTAATAGTAAATTGCCACCGGGAGAACCAATTTGCCTATCTAAAAACTTGTGCCACAGGTAGCATCTTTGTTTTGAATTGTAGCATACATGGGAAAGATAAGATGTCCATTTCTATTTGGAACTCATGACCGATAAGATGAAACTGGAAATTTTCAGTTCCTCTTTTGACCGCTAAGATTTCTTTGGTAGACGAACTAGCATAGCGACACGTAAAAGAAACAGCAGATTAGACTACACTAAGCCAAGTTTTATCGATGTATAATGTTTATAGACACGGAATAATTGCAACCTAATTATCGAATTCGATTTAAACCATTAAATTTCATGGCCTACGTGTGTGCTTCTCGACCCGACGTCAGTCCCAACAGAGCACTGAATCCATCGATTAATTGAAGTTTCACCTTGCAATCAGTTGTTGAAAGATAAGGATTTCGTACCTGAAGATGATGCACTTGATTCCACAAATTTTGGTGAAGAAATGGCCTCCAATCTCCCATTCTCGCTCTGCCTCCATCGCAAACAGCACCTTCGTTGGCAGCTCCAGTAGTATTAGAAAGAAAATGGGCCTAGAGCCCTATTGTATTAAACGTGTGTGTGTATGTAGCATGCTGGGCTTCGGCCCATCCTTTTTACCATATATATATATATATATTGCGAGAATTGCGCAAACCAATCACGTAATAACTCCTTTCTTAATTATCAACAACCAATATAAGCCAATGTCGAAAGGAGTCAATGTATTAAGTAGCGATTATTACAATATTTAATATTACACTTTTAATATCAATTAAAACGGGTATTACAATTAAAAATACTCTTTATAACCTTAACTAGGCTTTAGGCCCGTGTAAACACGGGCTAGAAATTTGAGATTACGGTTTTGTTGGTTTTTAGAGTTTTTGCATGATGGATTATGTTTTGCAAGCATTAGAGATGGTTATATGGACTGTTATTGGCTTATAGGTTTTTTTCTAGAATCGACTACATCTAACATAGGAGTCCTTTAATTGTAGAACATATTAGTACGCATGTATGGAAATTAGGCAAATGTGTAGCTTCCCAAGATGGATGCAAGTTATGCCCAGTACAAAGGCATTTGTTCATTTACACCTGTAAGTATATTTTAGAAGGTGAAATATATAATTTATATAAGTTAAGATACTTTGCATTTTTTCCTTATATATAATTGTTAATGCGTAAATCTAAATCGGGTGGCTATCAATAAAATATAAGCTTTGGAGAGTTGGATATAAGGATTTTGACTTTCCCCAGTTGGATAATCATGATTACGTATCCCCCACCATGGAATGACGGCGTGAGAGCTGTGAAATTCTTAGCAAGTTCAGACCACAAGGTGCATCACAGCCGTGTACTCCTGGTTAATAAAATTGTTGAAAGTGTAATTAATTGAATAAGCAGTATAATGGATTTGAGAAGAAGTGGTGGTTGAAGCAAGCATACGCCTGATTTTGTAACTCAAAAGACACCCTCTTTGTAAACCGGCCATCATTCGCAGTCAAGGTTAGTTATGTATAAGCAGTGAGGACACCAATAACATCTACAACAAATACAACATATGGTACATAAGTGGAGGAATACAAAGATAAAATCAAATAAGTGACTAAAGGGGAACCACACTTACCAATAGCTTGGTCTTCACCGACCTTACCCTCAATGATGTTACTGAACAAAAACATACTTCTATGTAGAGGGAACCCGCTTGACAGGGGCATCACCTTCGTATGTCTGGAGAAAGTAACCCGACAAGCATGGCTACTCATTCTGACGCGGGCGTTATTATTAGCAAGTCCAAAATTTGACAGCATATAAACCCCACCCTCAACCAACAAGCCTTTAAATCTTGGCACTAAGCTTGTTCTGATAGAGGCGGCTATTCGCTCTCCCTATGATAAACAAAGAATTCATTAATGTCTTACAAAGTCCTGGAATTAACAAAGAAATTGAGGATGGAGCAGTTAAAAAAATAGACAAGTTTTAAAAATTACTTATGATTGAGCACAAGGGGTTTAGAACTAAGTTGGGAAAAGAAAATCAAGCAGTAAACAAATAACTCTTGGAATGAAAGAAATAAGTCTTAAATGAACACAAGTGTGGAACCATAAGAACAATATAAAATCAAGCAATCTATTAGAGAAAGGTGCATCGTACCTCCTCATCCATTAATACCATGTCCATGCTACTCCTTTTCAAAGGTTCCATGTACAAATGTTGATACCATAGACGAACAACTCAAATTTTGACCTTCCAGCCATCTGTATCAGCATTCACTTGCTTCAGTAGATGATACTGCAATGCCATATGAGCAAAACCAAACGAATTACACAAGCAGAACAATCTATAAGAAGTTCAAAGCAGACTAAAGGTATTTATAGCTACTGGATGCTTCTAATCGAACAATGGAGCCACCAATCACCTACACCAATTGCATTAAGAAATCGAAACAGAAGTTACGCTAATGAGGTAAAGGACGGAATGACTTGGGGAAGCTAGCTCCAACAGTCGGCGTCTTGAAGAACTCAGGAATTGATGCGTCAGGTAGCACCCAATCGTCTCACGAACCAGTCCATCGGCGAAGCAAGACCTGTAACCGTTGGGGGGAAGGGATAAGATTGGGGGCAGATTTATGTATTTATTTAATTACTATCTAAAAGCTTTTCATCTTTGTTGAGTTGGTCTAATTTGATGCCATGTAATCAGCTTTGGTTATTTTAAAATGCAGGATTTTGAAATAAATAGAAGGAGAGGATGACAGCTCAGCAAATGAAGTTCCTGAATTGTAGAGGATATAGATGGAAGTGTTGAATCATTCTCAACGGCAACATACCTAAACGCATACAAGACTTAATGTGGATTTTGAACTAAAAATGTATATAATGGAAAAGCTAGTGTACCCTCCTCAAATACAACAACAAGCTCAGGTAACTTTTAAAATCTCAAAGCCTCATCAAATCTCTATTTTTTAGTATATCAATTAGTTTTTAATAACAAAATTATAACGCTATAATGCAATCAAAAAATAGAAAAGCCGCAAACTACTACTAATTAATTAAATCCGAATACAAGCATTTTGATTAAGTTGTTTGTCAACACATACAAACACGTCTACTAATTAACCTAACTGATAAACACATGAACTACGCGTCATCATGGTTATTGTTGTCGTCCTTATCATTCTCCACGCTATCATTTTGGGTCATTACCGATAGAACAATCTCAAGAAGTTGTTCTCTAAACATTGGGTTACTAAGAATTGTTTCAAGGGGATCCGGCTACAAAATAAATATATACACTTATTACTCATCTCATAGGTAAAACATCAAACTAAAATAAATCAAAATATGAAATTAAATATAGATCCGTTATGATCAATTACAATTAAACATTACCCATTTACAAGTAAAAATGACCCATTCTACCCAATATAATCCATGACAACTAAATATGATCCATAACTACCCATTATGACCCATTACACTACATATGTCTATTAGCAAAATCAAAAACCCTAAACACAAGTTTATTAGTCATCTATTTTACAATGTTATTATCTTATCTAACAATGATTGTTATAATCTATTCTATCAATGTTATCTTCTTATCTAACAATGTGAACTACGAGTAGCAAGATTAAAAAACAAAAATAGCATAATAAAAAACCCCAAACACAAGATTGTTATTATCCAATCTACCAACGTTATAATCTTATGCAACAATATAAACACAATTAGCAAGATTAAAAACCACATTTAGCAACTAAATTAGCAAAATCAAAAACCCTAAAAATAAGACCTAATCTATCAATGTTATCCTCTAATCTAAGGGACAATATCTTGAAATTAAACATACCCGAGTTGAGGATACTTGAGTTGAGGAGCAGTTGTAGTAGCGGCTCCGTGGAGGTGCGGTGGTGGTAGGGGCGGCAAAGGGAGAAGCCGTGGGGGGAGTTGTAGTAGAGACAGTTATGGCTAGCAAATGCTATGTACACGGAGCTGATGGTAGTAGTGTGGTGGTGGCTAGCGGCAGCCGGAAATTTTTGAAGCGTAAGGAGAGAGAGAGAGATTAGTCGCAGCTACACTGGCGGCTAGCAATCACTAAACGATGCAAATGACAGATAGTGACGGTGGTGGCTAGCAACCAATAGCGACCAGAATTTTAATTATGAAGTGTAGAGAGAACGGACTCAATCGATCATTATGTAGATGTCGCCTTTATTAGCCCTGTCGCCGCTATTGCTCCGAATTCTTATAGTGAGAATCAATAAATTTTATATATTCAATATTGTATATATTAAACTGTTCATTTTCTTACAAGTATCCTCATTAACATGTATTTATTTCTAGCTTGTGATTGAATATGTCCAGTTCCTTGAAATGTGACCTTGTAAGTTTAATTAGATCCATCGAGCTTGAAAAGTCGAAAGCCGATATCGTAGTTATTACTGCATGAATGTACACCCACATAACCAAAGTGAGTTTAATTTTTAAAATATTTTTATAATTGTTTATAATTTGTAATTTGTATCTTATAAATAGTAACTGCTGATGTAAGGGTCACATGAGTCTTGTAGCCATGACAGTTTTCTCCAAGCAGCCACGATATCTTCAAGCGAAAATATACATATAAGTTCTAAAATTAAGTCCTCAATTAAGTTAAATAAATAAATAGGAGGGAGGGAGAGAGAGAGAGTTAATTTGAATTTTATGCCTTAATTGTCTCAAATCATGCAGTAGAATAAATATAAATAAATATATAAACATTATATATAAAAAGTAAAAAAGGAAACAAATTAAAGTGGTTAAAAACTGACTAAAATTAAACTAAAATCTTCAAGGTGTGAAAACTAGATATTCCAAATCTGCATCACCACCATGACTAAAATACAATAGTTTCAAAACTTGTTTTTATCAAAATATTTATCGCTGACATAACAAAAGCATTTAATATCTAATTTAATATTTACAACCTATAAATAAGTTGCAACAAAAAGAAACCATCGGTGTCACCAAATAGCGGCCAACCATTACATCATAACAACAAAAAGTGATCTAATTTATTTGGATATATATGAGATTTAAGAGGTTTTATGAGGATATATACGTAATATTGAACTTTAGAAAGATATATATGTAATAATAAAAGTTTAGATGATATATATGAAATTATCCCTATAATTAAAAGACTAATATACATCAAATTTATTTTACGATTCTAACTCTTCATTTAATAAAATAAAATTAATTGCTCAACTACTAGTCTGGTTGTTAAAGCCAACTGTCACAGCTAATCTATTTGTTGAAGCCAACTGTGGCCGTTTTTTTAAATTTTTATTTCTTTCATGTTTTATAAATATAATTAAATATATTTTTATTTATGTTTAATATTTATGATTTTTAAAACCAACACATTTATAACACTAGCATATATCTAAACTAGTTTATATAAAACGATTAATTAAAAACTTGTTCTAAAATCATTAAAGTTACACGGGCGTAGGATAATGTGTATCTAAAAACTATTTTAGAATTTCAACCGATTTAGATAATCGTGAATTAGGTTTATGATAATTCTAAAATTTTGTTATTAAAAAAAGCCATTTTATAATTATTAAAAAGGTTTAGTTCACTAAAATGTATTCAAGTTGTCACGTTTTGCTATTGTGTATATCGAACTTTAAAAGTTTCTATTGTGTGTATCAAACTGTTAATTTGTTGCTATTAGATGTATTTTGGTTACATAAAAATGTAAAAAAGATACAAGTTTAGTACGTACAATAGAAAGTTTAATGCACACAATAGCGACAAATTAAAAGTTCGATACACCTAATAGAAATTTTTTAAGTCCAATACCCACAATAGCAAAACATGACAACTTAAATACATTTTAATGAACTAAACCCTTATTAAAATTACACGTAGCATTTTAGGATGATGACACTACTTTAAACATCATTTTAAAATTTCAACCAATTTGGATAACTATAAAGTTGGTTTATGATAATTAAAAAAAGTTTAAAAATTATTTTAATATTTAAAAATCTAGATAATTGTACGTATAGTAGATTAATAGGTTAATCACCAATGTAATACACGGGTTGGTTTAAAAAATAACAAATATACATCAACACAAGGGGGAGGCCAGACATGACAAAAGAAACGTAGTATCATGATACGAATAGATATAATTATATTTTTTATACAAGTTATCGATCATTATTGTTACAATTAGGGGCAATAAAGTGAAGTTTTTATTGGTTATCACTAAAAAGGAATTTAAAATGGTTATAAAATATTTTAGAATGATAAAACTAAGAATTTTTTTATTAAAAATGATATTTGAAATATTATAATGGATACATATGATATTTATAAATTAAGGTGCACAAATAAGATAGGTTTATAATTTAAGAAGGAATGTGAAAATATCTCTATTACTTTTGATTTAATTTAAAATCAAAATTAAACTCAATTTTGATTAAGAAAAGTTAAAATATTAATTGTTATCAAAATGGTTGGTTAAGATTTGATAATTAAAACTTTTATCTAAATTTAATTTCTAGGATTATCTAATAGATTTTATATAAATTAGTCTTTTTATTTATATTTATATTAGAAGATAATAAATATTTTTGAATTAATATATAATTCTTTTACTTTTTCGGAAATTCTCATATTGGGCTATTCTTTTGCTTATAAAAAGCAATTATATATTTAGCTAAACGAATACAAAATAATATATATAATTATCACTACCCGTGTGTTTACACGAATATTCAGAATAGAAACTTTATATCTTTGTTTATAATTAATACTTAAAATCTATTATACAATTTTAACAATTGATTTTGAGAAAAAATTTAATTATGAAATCTTAAATATCTGATTTGGTAAAAGTTAAAATACAGATTTGACTTTTTTTTTATCAAAATTAAAACCTAAAATTTCAAATTCAATTCTAATATAAGATAAGATATTAAATTTTTGAGTTTGGCTTAAACTTAGGTAACGTTTTTTCTTAGCGTAGGTTCTTAGATTAATTATAAAATAGATTCATTAATTAGTTCACTACAATAAATATGCGATTTATAATGCACACTCAAAAGTGGTAGAATAGTTTAACAAAATGTAGGTAATAACAAAAAAAAAAGGTTCACACTTTTAAATGTAAAACATTGATTTTAAAAAATTTACATTTTTTAAATGTGATAAATAGTAATTAATAGAAATTGAAAAAAGTTCACATTTAAAAGCGTGAACTTTTATAACATAGAGATGATTTCAATATTTTCATACTTAAAAATGTGAAAACTTTAATTATTTGTTCACATTAATAAATGTGATACTTCAACTATATTTATCATATTTTTACATTTTAACTTTACAACTTGTTTATAATTCTTAAATTTTAAAGTTTGAAAATGTTACCAAAAAAGTGTGAAAAATCAACATATTTCTTGTAGTGGTTGTTTTATTTTATAAATTAATTACATAAATGGCAGATACAACACCCATCTAATTACATTTTTTGTTTTTCTTTCAATTGACTCTCACATGGGTTAATCAGAGATTTAGATGTGTGAGTAAATACCTACACATAATTTATAAAGTGTGGATAATTACGAAGTTTATTCTTTAGGTTCGACAATTATTATGTGTGAATAATACTTTTTACTAAGATATTATTTTAGACGTTTGATTGTTATCAAGTCAATTACCTACACATGAGACAAATCTTATTAATGTGTTGACAAATTACCTACAAAAATTAAAAATTTTATCATATGTACCTATAATTATTTAAGTTTTATCAACACATAATTTTTATATATGAATTTGAAAGTGAATAAAATAAACAATTTTAATAATATAACATGACATTATAAATACCTATATACATTAGAAATATAATATATATGTAGATAAATAACGTAATTAAATTTTTAAACAAAAACTATTAATGACGTGAAAATTGGAAAGAAACATCCAGTATTTTAAAAAATAAAAACAAAGCAAATTCCAAATCATATATTAAGTGTATGTATATGTATGTATGTATGTAAACATGATCGATCGAGGCGGCGTTTATTTTTTATTTTTTAAATACATATATAACCGAATAAAACCAATTACAAGCAGTTTTCTAAGGACAAAAAACGCAAATTTGGCAAGAATAGACTGGTAAATAATTATTGTTGATAATAATAAATTAACATGATAAACATACTAATTAATTAATCAATATTTCAAATAATTAATTAAGTCTAACACATAAGATTGGCTAATGATTCACCAAGCCAACAATAATCAAGGGTGATGTTATTTCTACTAGTTATAAACGAACCATGAGCCCCATTCGAATCCACAATCGTTTGACATCTTCGAACCTCGTCCCCGGCAGCATGAATGTCGTAACCAATCAAAGAACAATCTTCTTCTTTGAGACAAATCTTGAAATTCAAGATCACAATATCATACGAATGGATGCAATCTTCGAGAGATTTCAACAGGCCTGGTGGACCGCTTTTCACTCCCCGAAAATAATCTCGAGTGTCGGTTGAATTCTTTGTTGCGATATCGACTGCGATGGTTGTAAGGGTGCTGATTTCTTTTGCGAACTTGCTTCTTTCATCGGATTTCAAAATCTGCAAGCAGAAATTGATGTTGTAGTCTAACTCGCTACAAACTTTGTCAACCAGTTTGTATGGCCTGGAAGTGCTGTTGGCATTTGATATTAGACCAAGCGACACAATCAAGAATAATGATAAGATTTTATTTGTGAACGAGGAAGAAGCCATTGTTACAACTACGAACGAACGAACGATGTTTTCTAGCTCGGTGGTAACAAGGCTCTCTATGATACGACACACGCGGCTACAAATTAATGAACATGGAAAGCTTGTATTTATAAGTCCAAATTCGTTTTTAATTTTCGACCAAATTAATGGGGTTTAATTCTTCCATATATACACGGTCAAAATGAGATAAATTACATATCAATTAAAGCTAAAAACTCGTATATATGTACACACACATTTTCTATATTTATACCTGTATTTATAGGTATCTTGAATTAATATATTAATAATAAGTAATTTGAAATTACTAATTTATCCTTAATATTAAACTATATAAAAACTATTAAATAAAATAGCTATCTGGTACGTGGAGTTAATGATAATTTTATTTACCATTTTAATAACTAAACAATTCAAAATAAAAATTATTTAAAAATCAAATTAATACAAATTAATGTAATAATTAAAAAAAATTGATAATTAAACTTTTCATATTAAATATTCTATCATATAATAAATATTTTAACTTAACTTTTAAAATTTGCGTATATTAGAAGTATTAAATCTGAATAACATACAACTTAAATTTATAAAAATTACTATATTTTAAAAATGGGTAATATAATTAAAATAAAATAGAGTTATAATGTCAATACTTTTGTTGGATATTACCATTCATGTAATTTAGAAAATAAATACATCACCCCTATTTTAAAAACGGACAGGTTATATATCGAGAAAAAATATTTGTAACCGCTTCGCGCGAGTACGATGCTAATGTTATAAATATATCTACTTCTTTTTCTTAATTTCTTAAATTTTAAACAACTTAAAATTACTAAATTACCCATATAAAACTAAATAAAAATTATTAATAAGATAACTATTAGATAAAATATTAAAATAGACTTAATTATTAAAAATATGTTTTAATAACTAAGCAGAAAATGTATATAACTAGAGCTCTATATGAACCTAAATATCCTATAACCCGGACTTAATTATTAAAAATCTGTTTTAATAACCTATAACCCCTTAATTATTAAAATAGACTTGACTATTAAAAATATGCTTTAATAACTAATAAGAAAATGTCAACCTAAATAACCTATAGACCTGACTTACAAATGTCTCCGATTTTTAAAAAGACTCATATAATTAAAATTGAACTATTATCCGTTATTTATACTATATTATAAAGCATTTATAACATTGAAATCTTTTAATTTTAAGTAATTTGAAATTACCAATTTACCCCTTATTTAACCCTATAAGAAAACTATTATATAGACTTAATTAGATTCTTAAATACCATTTTTATAACTAACCCTTCCATAATAAATAATATTTAAAAAAGTTAAGTCAATGCAAATTAATTTTCAACTACATGATATTAAATACAAATTAAAAATTAAAAATTAAATAAAAAGAATCTTCATAAAAATAATAGTTTTAATATTTTATCATATAACACATATTTTAATTTAAGTATTAAAAAATACATATGGCTAGAACTTATAAACCTAATAACATGTAACCTAAATTTATAGACATTTTCAGATTTTTTAAATGACTCATGTAATTAAAACAAAAGGTTTAATTTATAATATATTAAATATTCTTTTTGTTTCTCATTATATTGTTTTTTAAAATTAATAAAAGAGTTATAAGGAAAAGAGAAATAAAAGAAATGGAAACATGAGAAAGAAAATAGATACATTGCGAACGAAAATTGTCCAATTTCATTATAATCCGTGATATAATAATCTTACGTTATTAAAAACGGACATGTTATCGAGTAGAAACTATTTTTAACCGTTGCATTACACGAGTACTATGCTAGTTTTACTTTATTGTCTCATTCTCTTACTTTTAAGTGATTTAATTTTATTAATTTATCCCTTACGTAAAATAAAATGAAAACAAATAGAAACTATTAAAGACAATCAATTAAATCCTTAAATACCACATTAATTGTTAAATCTTCCATTTAGAAAATATTCACGGAATCAAATCAAGATATATTAAATTCTAACATATATTACCTATATGATAATACATTTAACATTTTATCTGCTAAACTTTAGAAGACTTACATATTTCTTCTCTAAACATAAATAAAAGACTAATTTGGATTATCTCTATTAGACAATCCTATTAGTTTATTTTTGTAAACTTAAATATCAACCATCCATTTATATTTAAAATTCAATTTAATTTTACTTTTATGAGTCAAAGTTCAATTATCCACCACATATAATTTTAATATCCTTAAATTGGTTTTAATTTTCTAATTCGTATTATCCTCAAATTAGTTTTAAATATTTAGTCATTTTAAATATTTAGTTGTATTAACAAGTTGGTTTTAATTAATACTTGGTATCAGATATAAACATCAAGATAAATATAAAACATTAATAAATATTTATAAACCCATTAAATATTAAATAATTTATTAACATTAAAGTTATTAATAAATACTTTCTAGTTGAACATATTGTTTTTTTAAAAATATTATTGTTTATATTTCTTTCCCGTCTTATAATTATTTAATATTTATCATTTTTAAACTAGCATGTATATTATACGGGCATCTAATCTAGTTTTATATTAAAGGAGATAACTTATACCACCCTAGAAAATATACAAATTCACCAATACATTTGCCCCATTAGTAAACATCCCCACCTACACCAATATAATCCCAATACATTTGAAGAAATTATATGAATCACTACTAGAAAAATGACTTTTTAAGATGAAAACTTTTTGAGGCGACATGTGTCGCCGCAAAAGGTCATGTGTGAAGACAATGTTAACGATTTTTCGCCGCAAATAAGTTTTTGACACAATTTTTTTGCGGTGTACCTTTTGAGGCGACATGTCGCCTCAAAAAACCTTTTGGGCGACAATTAGGGTATTTGCGACGAAAATGTGTCGCCTCAAAAAACCATTTTTCTTGTAGGAATCCATGTGAACTTTTATTGACCAATGATAATTTATAAAAGAAACACACGGCCCCTTTCTTCAAACAAGAGCTGTTTTTTGTTCGAACTCTGCTAGAACCAACCGTGAACCTTATTAAAATAAAACAATGGTTATTAATTGTAATGATTCATTAATGTGCTTATTAACAACGCATTAACGAGGATATTTTGATAAAATCAAGCCTCGCTCATTAACGATGGTCCACCGAGACACAATTCATGTTTGGGTAAATATATAAATGATCAAAATACCCCTATTAATATGTAACGCCCCAATTTATAAAACTGGTATTTGAATAAAATAGTCATTTAAGTATTCACATATAGTTGGAAAACAAGCAGAAGCGTACATAATATAAAAATCAAGTGTGTTCAAAATATATACACATATGTACAACTGAAGTTTACTACAAAGGTTTATTTGTTACGCAACGAGGCGTTAAAAGTTTTCAAAAGATTTTAGGTTTGCTACAAGAAATTGAGGTGTTTGCCCACACACATTATGTTTGGGTAAAACATCCATATATGTGAGTATTATATTTACCCACATATAAAATAAGTGTAATCATGTGTGGGCTTATGCTTGTAGGTAAAGATAATTACCCACACATAAATTATGCATAGATATAGATAGTAAGCTAACATATATGTGTGTTTTAACATAATCAAAATGTATGGGTAAAGGTGATATGATTTGGTTCTAGGATGACATCGACAATGATGTGTCAAATGATGTGGCATGACCTTACTAAGGGCTTATTTGGTTTGTGGAATTTCGAGGGATTTCGCAGGATTTGCATTTCAAAGCCCTTGAAATCTCATGTTTTGTAGAAAATAAGAAGAAAGGGATATGGATTTCAAATTCAATAGATATGAGATTTCAAAATCCTTGAGGGAGAGGTGGTATTTCTAAATCCCTCATATGTAGGATTTCAGAATCAAGACCCATCTAACCAACAATCCACTCTCGCCTTCACCTCATCAACTAATACTTCACTCTCACCATCGTCGCTGCTTTCGGCCACCACCATAACTATGACCGGTATCACCATTGTCGTCCTCTACCACAATCGTAATCATTGCCCTTCATCGTCTCCGTCTCCGCCTCCACATGTAATACCCTGTTTCCGTTTATTAAATAAATGAGTATTTTATTGAATGATGCGAGTTTTATATATCTATGGAGTTGCTAATTATTCATGGAAATTGAGTTGTTAATTGGATGTGGTGGGTTATTTAGATTATTAAATAAACAAGTAATTGGGCTACTTTATGATTGGGCTTAGTAATTAAGGGAAATGGAATAAAGTGTGAAAGAATTAAGCCTCATGGGCTTAAAGCCATTGCCAATCTTGGGCCCAAGGCCTTGTTAGAATAAGTATAAAAGGAGGATTAGGGTGCAGCCTCCAAGAAGGTGGTTACTGTTGCATTGAGAGAAAGAACTTGTGTGTGTGTGTGTCTGTGTGGGTAAACTCACGAGAGAACAAGAGGAAGGAGGCAAGAACCATTTGGAAACTCAAGGAATTGGCAAAGGAATCATCAGGTAATGTTTCCTATATCTCTATGATGTTATAGACATCGATTTTACCTTGTTTGGATGATTGTTAGGCTAGATAAGATCTGGGTTTTTGGGGTTTTGGGTTTAAGAAGAACAAGAGTAAAGAATCTGAGCTAGAAACTTGAATACTTGTTGTGTTGTGTTTAAATTTGGAAGAAAGTGCCTAAATGAATGGAGAAATGTTTTGAAACAAAAATAAAGTGATTTGGTCAAGTTTTGAGAAGGTTGTGATTTTGAAAATGGAGTTTCAAGTTCTGGGTTTTTCTCAAACTATGAACTGGCAGGGAGGATGAAGGTCCATGCGACTTTCAGGAAGTCCCATGCGACTTTCAGAAAGCCTCATGAGACTTTCAAGTTGCTTCATGCGACTTTCAGCTAGGGTGAGATCTGATGCAACTTTTAGTTGGGAGTGGATGTCCATGCGACTTTCAGCTAGGGTGAGATCTCATGCGACTTTCAGATGGGAGTGGATGTCCATGCGACTTACAGTCCATGCGACTTTCAGCTAGGGTGAGATCTCATGCGACTTTCGGATGGATGGGGTGTATGTCCATGCGACTTTCACAAGTCCATGCGAATTTCAGTGAGAGTCCATGCGACTTTCAGCTGGAGACTTAGTGCCATGCGACTTTCAGTGTTAGGTCTGGCCTAGGGTGGTCCGACTTAGGGTCTGTAGTATACCCAAGAGCTAATCAGTGGAGATATATGTATTGTAGGTCCTTGCGACTGGAATTGTTAACTTACAGCTTGTGAAACCTGTTGCTTTTATCCGTGCTGCAATCAGGTGAGTTACCCTAACTTATACATGATATTAGTGTGAAATGTATATGTTATATCTTATGTGATGTTTAACTGATGTGATACATGTGAAGTGAAGGGTTACGTTATATTGTGGTGAAAATGTAACTCGGGCACAGTCAGACATAGTGTGAAATCCTTGGTACGGCTTGGATAGTCAACTGTGACCCAAAGTGTGAAATCGTCGTCAGTGCACTGCGTCGGTAGTATGTGTTATGATATGTGTTCATGGATTTGTGGTATGATGTGACATGTACATGCCTAGTGTGGTGTGTAAGTTAGAGTACTCGCTAAGCTTTATGCTTACTGTTGTTGAACTTATTCCTTTCAGGACCTGATCGTGGGGAGGCTCCAGCTATGTGAAGATGGCTCATCCTTTATTTAACCGTTTCCGCTGTTTTAATTACTTAAACATCTTGTTGGAACAATGTCTGTAATATTACTTAAATACATTTAACTACGAGCAGTTCCGGGTGCGGGACCTCGTAGAACCTTATGTTGAATGCATTTATATTTCTAAATTTATTTGTAAAAAAAATAATAAATTTGGGACGTTACACCACCGCCGTCTCCCTTCCCCACCTCAGTTGTCGTCGCCCTTTCCCGTTACCACTATCGTCCTTCCTGTCTTCGTCGTCGTCACCCTTCCCCGCCTTCGTGGTCATTGCCCTTCCCTGTCTTCGTTATCAACCTTCCTCGTCTCCGTCATTAACCTTCTTCGTCTCTGCCTTTGCCGTTGTCACCCTTCACCGTCTCCGTCATTGCCATTAACCGTCTTCGCCACCACCACCACCACCCTTCACCGTCTTCGTCTCCGCCGGCGTCACCCTTGACCGTCTCTACGGCCGCCGCACTTCACTGTCTCCGCCGCTACCGCCCTTCACCGCCTCCGCCACTGCCGTCATGGTCCTTCACGTCTCCTCCTTCGCCTTTCCCCGTCTCCACCACCGCCCTTCACCATTTGCGCTTCAGTTGCCGTCACCTTTCCTTGTCTCCGACATCGCCCTTCATCATTTCCGCCACTGCCCTTCACCATCTCGGTCTCCACCGCTACCTCCATTCATTGTCTCCGCCTCCGTTGTCGTTGCTCTTCACCGCATCCGCCTTCCTAGTCTCCGAGCTAGTCAAGTTGTGAAGGTGAGTTAACTCCTTCACCATATTTTCTGTAGAAATCTTATTATCTTTTACATGAACAAAACAAGGGATGTGAGTGGATTTGAAATTCTTAGAGATTTGAAATCTCATGGGATTTGGAATCCTTAGGATTTCAAGGTCACGAACCAAACACCCCCTAAGTGTTAGTGACATTTGTAATTTGATATATGTGGGTAAACATACGTTTATATGTATTGTATAGGTGTATATGTGGCTAATAATATTTACATGGATGCAAACAATACAAATTCTGTATGTATGTATAGGTGTATATGTAGGTAATAATATTTACATGGATGCAAACAATACAAAACTTGTAGCCAAAAAATTGTTTTAAATAACAATACTATAAAATAACTATTTCAACCATAAAAAGCAAAATATTAATCATGTAATTCAAAGGCTAGAGAAATAAATGAGAAACTAGTCATAAGTAGCGTATGTATCTTCAATATGATAAACATTCGATGATAATCCTAAATATTCAATCTGGATCATCAAACTCATCACCAATTTCACAAGATTCATCATGAGACTCTACAGACCGAATATTGTTAGATGTATCATCATGAAATTGTCCTGATGGAGGCATGATATTTTTCTTGATTAAATGTTTTTGCATAGTCTCAATGCTTGCTTCAAAGACTCCAACTCGACCCATCCATTGATTGTAATCGGGACAATTTGAATTGATGGTAAACATGGTCTTACATGCAACAGGATGACACCTCTCAAAATTTCATCTAAATACTTTCTCCACAATAGTCTTATCGCTTGTTGAGTCAACTGAATTCTCATTTCTCAACTTTAACATTTCTTTGTGTTAGCAAAAATAACACAAATATAATAAATCAAAACTTTGTCATAGACAATAATATAAACAGGTATGTGTTGAAGAAATTAAAACTTACTTAAATTAGTAGCATTTCCTCCATCTCTTCCTTCTTTTCCCCCTCATTCATCTCGTGTAGTTCCTCCTCATTTTATCATTATGTTCTTTGCAAGTATAAAGAAAAATAAGCATAGTAACTTAAGTGATTATATCAAATTTAACAATAAAAAGATAGTTACTAAAATTAACCAATAATTATTAAGAAAATTATGCAATCAAAGCATCATCATCGATAGTAAGATTTAGATAAACTATCCTTTGTAGTAAGAAGAAGATAAGTGAAAAGAAATATTAAACATCCAAATGACAATTAAAAATACATATATCTTTGTAGGACACAAATAGCAAACAAGCAATCCCAAACACCCCTCCAAAAATTTAAATTATATTCATAAAGTAACCAAATAAAGCTTGACCATGTGGGGTTATGATGATATGCGGGTGGGTCAAGTTACAGGTTAGGCTTTATATTTACTAAACTTGAACTTGTCTACTTTATTTTAAAGAATGATTTTGTTTACCTACTACGGACTCACGAGATGAAAGCGGAAACTTGTTTCTTGAAATATGTCTCGTACTCATATAGGTAGCATAGGAGCTTGAGCCCCGGTGAGCATGGGTGTTGTTGGGCAGTTGTTGACTATGATGATGATTTATTGCTATTCCCAACTTGTGATTGGAATTTCAAATGATAGTTTAATTTATTTAAAAGATGTTTCAACCGCGTGGTAATATGGTGGTTTTAATGATGATGTTTTATTAACGGTTTTGTCACATCACATTTAATGTAGATGTTTAATGTTTTCAAAAAAATATGTGTATTTTCGAAACCACGGCATTACATGCACCGTTGAAACACTTGATCTTTTTGTTTATCCTCTTTTGATATCCCGTTATTTATATATATTCTTTGCAATAAAATGATACTTAAACGATTATATTTCACGAAAATATGATGAATGGTACTTAAAGTTACGTATTCGTGACTGTCAGGTCATAAACAATTTGATGGCGAGAACTTTAAGCGGAAAAGCCGAAAAAAGACTCAAGTTATAAAAAAAAATCAAAAAGTCTGAAAAGTGGCCAACGCGTCGCGTTCAACAAGGGAGTGAAGATTGAAGAATTAGCTTTTGGGAGTGAAGATTGAAGGTTTACAACTTAGATTCACCATTGGTTTGAAGCGAGATCTTGAAGAAAGCTTGAAGAATTAGCTTTTGGGAGTGAAGATTGAAGGCTTACAGCTTAGATTCACCATTGGTTAGCTATTACAACATGTTTAGCCTACTGTTTATGTGTTTCTCTTGCTGTATTCCTTTGATTATGGGCTAATCACCCTCTTATCTCTCTACTTAGACATGATAACCCTTGATAATTAGTTGGGTTTCAATGTTTGGATGACATATAATGATATATTTGTTATAATTTAGCCTTTTCAAATATCCAAGTGTGTTAAAGTTTTTATCTTTATTCCTATTACCGAGTTTTCATAGGTTAGATGACCATTTTAACTTTGATTTCTTGAATTTTGAATTTCTTTGACCATTAGGATTTATAACTAGAGATTGACCAAATCTTAGACTTAGATTTTAAAGATTGAAACTTTAATGTGTTTGCAATTACCATTGTTGACCATTCTTTGGTAATAGATTGATTATATGAATTAACAAATCAATAGTTTAATTCTATCATAACACGAACAATTTGACTAGTTAAAAGATTAATTAATTCTATGATCATTGGGTTAATATCTTTGAAACTATAAGGTTAGTGAGTCTGACCAGGAAATCTAGCCAATTTAAACATCGGTATATTTTATAAGTTGTCCATTGCACTTTCATTGAAATGTGCTAATTTGAAAAGGGGAGTCTATCGTCTGAGTAGAGATACTTTACTTCCTAATTGTTTGAATCTTTTAGCTATTTGACTTCTCGCTTGCTTAGTTTCTAAATCTCAGTTTCTGAGATTTTAGAATTAAGGGTTGAATTCGATCGCTTTAGGCTGCTGGTTGCAAAATTCCCCCTTTTACTGCTTTTTAGTTAATTTAGTAGATAATTAATTTAATTGTAACTAAAATCATACTCTCGTTCCCCGTGAGTTCGACACTCGTACTTATTTTCTATACTACTACACGATTAAGTTCACTTGCCTATTGTGTTCGTACATAAAATAAGCGGAGTTTATAAATTTAAAACTAGTATGAAAATTGCACATCATCTTCAATATTTCAACGACGCTGTTTTTGGGAAAGGAAACTTACTAAATTCCACTACATATAATAAATAAATAAAAACACATAAAAAGAACATTAGATATTATATCTTTATATTTAACCATAGTTGGTCTTTTTCTTTTTCTTCCACTTTTTTCTAATAATCAATGTTAAAACAAATCGTACTTCTTGTTTTAAGGGCTACATATGTTGCGAATCTCAATTGCCGATTTCCAATCACTTGATTATGCTCGTTAAATTCAATATCTGACTAGGTCCTTAAGTGACACCTTCTCTCATTTTTTTCTTAATTTTTGGTTCTTGACTACTTGAACTATAAGAGGAAGCTTAAAATAAATTAAATAAAATTAACTACAAAAGAATATATTCTTTGATTCATTAAAACACAAACATACCATTCACGTTGATCTTCTACAATTATTTGAACTCGTATAGTACTTAGCACAACCTCAACAATTTGCTATATATATAAGGAGCGGTTCAAATGAGAACTGTTTTTCGTACGAGAACTGCGAGAACCATTTCTGGCCAATCTTTTAATTTTCTGTCGTTTTTATTTATTTTAAATGGGAAAGGGTAGTATGGACATTTTTACATTACCCCATATTTTCTAAAACTAATATATCCCTCAAATGGAAAAGGTGTTAAATTACGAAAATTATACCAAATTAACGAGAAAATTGTGCTCTTTAATTTGAGACTGATCTTGCTATATTTTTCCGAAAAAAAAATTCACGTTTGCTGAGTTTTTTTACACGGCTCTCGACATATGCACATGTGCATATCTACATCTGTGCTGAAAAAACTAGGCGAATCTGTGCATTTGCACAAGTGCATGTATTTGCACATATGCAAATGGCGACTGTACCAAAAAACCCCAGCAAATATTAAAAATATATTTCGAAAAAATATAGCTAGATCGGTCTCAAATTAAAAAGCATAATTTTCTCGTTAATTTGATATAATTTTCGTAATTTAACACCTTTCCATTTGAGAGATATATTAGTTTGAAAAAGGTGGGGATAATGTAAAAATGTCCAAATTATTCTTAATTAATTAAGGATAATTTTGATTAGTTTAAGGTTATCCATTAACAACTCTTTAATCTTGACCATCAATCTTTTTGATCAACTGCTATGATTAGTTCTCGCAGTTCTCGTATGAAAAACAGTTCTCGTTTGAACCGTTCCCTATATATATATATATATATATATATATATATATATATATATATATTATTCTAGGTTATAGACTTTTGTATTATACGGGTTAACGGATAAAACATAAAGTTAGTCATGCCTTCAATCAACTCAAATCCCAACTTTGAACTAGGGGTGTTGAAAATAACCGTTATCTGGATAACCCAATCCGTTTAGTTGGGTAATGATTAGTAGGGGTTGGTTAGTACAGGTTTGGGTAGTTAAATTCGGTAATTCAGGTTACCAGTTATAAAATCGGTGCGGTTATTGATTTGGTTATTTGAGATTCGGGCTACCTGTTACATTTGATTGAAGATAGCAAAAAAGATATGTACTAAACAGGCAGGAACGAGTTGCTTCTACCCACAACCATTAAGTTGAACAAAAATGGACGGACGCGCGTTTAAATAAGCATGATCGATTCACTTCGATTTCAATAAATGCAAGCTGCATGTATGATTATTTGGTTCAAGTAAGTTGTTATGAATAAGTAAATTATATATCATTATAATAAATCATTTACAATATCACAAAAACATTTTCAAAACATATATAACCACATACGTACGTACTATATATAGCTAACAACCGAAACTCGACCCCTACTTTGAACAGCCACTCATTTAAAACCATAATAAGTAATTAATAAAGAAACATTACATATACAACGTACGTACATGTAGAAAAATTTCCTACACCCTCACAAGGTAAGAAGAAATATAAATAATTAATTAGCATTCATCCTCATGTAACAAGTCTTACTACAATCACAAATTAACTGAAAAAAACTTTAACTTGTTAATTTCTCCCTAATTAACACCTATTAATCCTAGCTAGAATATATATATATATATATAGTAGCTTTCAAAAACGATCCAATAAAAGTAGTTCATTTTGTAGCTTGTTGAAAGAATAAAAGTAGTTTTACTTAAAATTGCACTGGATTTTACAATTTCACACCTGTGAAAAGCTAAATAAGTGTACTATTTGATCGAGACATTTTGTCCAACACGGAACACCTACTGTTTAGCACTTGAAACCTTTGACAACTATCGAACTCAAAACCCACCGAAAATAAAACCTTCAGATCGAAACCTTTGAGAGAATGAAACCTTTAAGACGGTTTAGAAACCTTCAGCAACTGTGAAGAGGGAATGAAATCGAAATCTTCGAGAATTAAGAGGAGGGAATGAAAATTTAGTGAGTAGAAAACATGACCGATTTTCATGAAGGAATAAATTAGTTTAGGCACTTTTCTAGAGTATGAGCGGGAGAACCCGTGATTGAATCCCACGACACGTACTCATTTTCAACCGCCAACAATCTTTTAGCCCAAATTTTACTTTTTACTAAAACCGGTTTTGAATTGGGGACTAAAAGTTATTTTTGTAATAGTGAATTAAAGTATACACAAAGGAGGAACGGAGATAACGAGACTGTAGAGAGAGAGAGGCAGGAAAATGAGAAAATGAAAAATGACACGTGATTTTATACTTACTTATTTATTAGAAAAGTAGATATATATGGTCATATTATATATTCGAAAAAACTGAGAAGCATCAGGTATACAAACAAATAAAGCAGAAAGAAAGAAACATAAGACGTTTAATTAGTATCTACTTAATTAATTATTCTCCACAAATTAATTAATTAATTAATTAAAAAACAAGGACCAGTACTACTCAACTAAACTAATTAATAAAATACGACTTAATCGCTCTGTTGGAAAACTAATCAAGTCCACGTCCGTTTGAAGCCCAACATCCATCAGGTATACGTCCAGTCCTGTTGACCAAGTCTGGCCGGTTACATAAATAAATAATTAAGAAACAACAATCATAACAACAATCATATATATATATATATATATATATATATATATATACCATCGATCGAGATGCAATCCAGTACATGTATAATTAGCTGCTTGCTAGCTGGACAGTTTCGTCGTCATCGTCAGGTAGCTAGGTAGGAGGTGGGAGTTGACTAGACGACGTCGGCCATGACGGTGGGGCATCATCAATATCCTCCTCATTAATCCGCTCTGCTACTGCCAACTTGTACTCTGCTTGCAAATCTTGATTTGGATTAAACAACTGGGAATTCAGATTATTATTTGATGATAATTGTGACTGTGAAGAAAACGCTGCCATTAATCTTGTTGATGCATTCTTCAACACTAATTGTTGTTGCTGGTTGTTTTGTATCTCATCACTTTGAAACATATTGAGCTGAGCACTGTTTTTCCAGTACTCTTCTGATGGTAATTGGAGGTACCGGGGTTGCAACGGTAGTGGTGGATTGGTAACGGTGGTGGTGGTGGGTTCTTGTGGCGTTGACAATACTGCTACGACGTTTTCAGGGAAGTTAAGTTTAGCTCTGTTACCTCGGAATCTAAGAGCAGCTTCATCGTAGGCTCTGGCGGCCGCCCCCGCTGTATCAAATGTACCTAGCCAAACTCTAGCTGCTTTTTGTGGATCTCTTATCTCCGCTGCCCATTTTCCCCATGGCCGTTGCCGAACCCCTCTATACTTCCTCCTTCCACCGCCATCTTCTTTAGGCGTCATGTTTTTCTGTGCTATGTTGTTGGTGGTTGGTGGTGTAGCTTCTTCTGCTTCTTCATAATTAATATATCGAGGATGATGATGATGCGGTGGTACATCTGAAAACTGATTAAATATGCCCACGTCGTCTTGATCAGTTCGAGGCCGCTTATTATGTCCTCTAGCTGCCAAAGAAGCAGAATTATTATTACTAGAAGAAGAAGAAGAATAAGCGGACGATGACGGTGAATCCCTATTACTGGAGAAAACACTACTTGCGGCACGAAAGGACGGATGAACTACAGCAGCGGCCACATGATCTGCACTGCCGGAGGAGGAGGCCGCCTGTCCAGAAACCACATGACTTAAAGCCCTCACCATAACAGACATCTCATGCTGGGAATAATTAAGACGACTATATTCCGATGATGAGAATATTATGTCATCGTCGTCGGGTAGAAAGGGCAAACGTACAGATGACCCTGGTGGCGGTGGAAGCGGAGCTGTTCCTTGTTCATCTTCGTTGTTTTTCCGACAACGACGGTGGGAGCTGAAATATTCACCGGGATTCGCCACCTTTAGATTTAGAACCCACATATATATGTATATGTATATATGAATTGATCGATTAAACAAGGATGGATAGATGGATGGATGGAGATATATATAAGACAAAGAAAATTAAAAAGGATGTATGTATGTATGTAGTAAAGAATAAAAGAAACCTTTTTGGGGTTAACATCAAAGCAAGGACTTTATAGGAGGGCAGGGGGTTTAATTTGCAGATACAGCCGCCATTGCTACAGTTGTTTCACACTTAATAGAATATAATAATATATATAAAAGTGTTCACACGGTACGTAGGTTTATCCTCATCAAATTGACTTGGTACGTATAAATTAAATATTGAAATTAGATCATGACGGAGAATAATATAATATAATATAATGTCGGTTTGAGGACATCATCTTTGAACTGGGTTGGGTTGGGTTGGGTTGGGTTGGAGTCGTACGTGGGATATTATGCTCCAGATTTTTATTTTAATTTATTCTTTGACCGACATCAGCTAGACGAACCTACGTACGTACGTTGTGTTCCTCATGGTTACTTGGGGGGCGGTGACAAAACCTCCATCTAATTTACTATATCACATTATAAATAAAGGGTGCTACTATCACAAACCCACATGTCAAATTAAGAATATTATATTTTTAATGCATCTTTTTTACTTACATATGTTAAATCAAGGGGGCTAAGTAAATAATTAAGAGGGGTCATATAGAATCACCCATAAACAAATTGCATTAAAGGAAAAACAACAGACAGAGAGATGACGTTTACACATGAATATCATTATCATATATATATATAGGGGAGAGTTCAAACGAGAACTGTTTTTCGTACGAGAACTGCGAGAACTAATCTTGGTCGTTCATTTTGGATAATGGTATTCATGGATGAAGAGCGTGGGAGGATTGAGTGTGGCAGGGTGCATGTAAGGAATTCATGGGTGGACAATCCAATTGAAGGAGGGGGAATTGGACGGCTAAAATTGGTTTTCGCGATTCTCGTACGAAAAACATTTCTCATTTGAACTTTTGCATATATATGTATGTAGGTATTATATACACCTAGTGCCGGTCCAATTATATTTTGGGTCCTCTGGCATAAATTTAAAAAAGCGCCTCTAAAATTCACACCACCACTTTTTAACTTTTATTATAAGTAAATTGTCATATACCTCTATTGAAGACTAAAAAGTTGACACTATCTCCTACTTTTTAAGTTGGACTAAAATTTAGATTGTCATGTACCTCTTTTGACTTTTTAGTTTTGACATCACACTGTCTCCAAACTGTGTGAATGAAGCAAAGCTTCTTTTTAACATATTTCACATTGTTTTTTTCTTTATCAGATCTGTTTTGCAAATAAAGAAAACTTTAGAAGCCATATCCAAGTTCTCTTCTCTACAAAAAGTACTAATCACCAATTCACCATCATACATACATCTTGAGGGTGTCAGACTAATGTTATTTTCCATCAAAACTACAAGTAGCATTAAACCTTCATTTGTTTTATGCCCCTCACATAACCAAGTAAGCCAAATTATATATAGGTTGGAATCATAATCTTGCAACTTTATAATTTAATAAGCATGTTAGTAATAACCTCACAGGTCTCTTATTTCTCCTTTTTGGAGACACTCTTCGATTAATTAATAGGTTAACAGATTACTAACAAATGTTAACACAATTTTAACAAATTCTCAAATCACAGATCTCTGTCAACTAACACAGTAAATTTGCAATTAGGCAAATTAACAGATAAGGAAGGGATTAAATAAACTTATGCACATTTAGGAGATGAAACAAGATGTCAAAATTGAGTTTTGAGAGCAAATTCCAGGAGCAACAACAAGTGAGAGATTCTAACTGCTTAGGAGAAGCAGCAAGATTGATAGCTAGCATCACTTTTTGTGAACTGTGAAGCTAGAAGCCCTAAAACAAAATATTAACAAGATTTGAGATTTTGAATTCGATTTGCACATAAGAAAGAACAATGTTATTTGCGATTCAAAGGTAGAAAAACAGAAATAAACTTACAAATTAGAAGTTAATTTGAAACTAATTGTGATGATGATGAACTCATGATTCGACGATATGAAGTTATGAACACCAATTTTGAAATTGAACTATTCGACGATTGTTTAGGACTTAGGAGATGAGCGTCGATTGTGATTCAAAGGAACACATATTTGGCGATTTACGATGATCAAGAACTGATGATTAGATGAACGGATCGATGTATAGTTTAAGATAGACCGATCGCTTTCTTCTTCCTTTTTGAAGGAGACTTTTCCAGTTTATGAGACTTTTCAAATTTCACGTGAAAAAAGAAGTGCCTCTTGCCCCCTCCTTGTTGCAACCTTTTTTGGGCCCTCCTCACGATTTCACTAGGCTTCCTTGTTTTTTCTATTGGGCTCAGTATACATACATATATAAAGGGTTGGATTTTTAGTAGTGGGCCCCTAAAATTTTTGGGCTCTGGGCGGTTGCCTTGGTGGCCCAGGCCGGCCCTATATATACCGGAACTAATCCAGGCCAATCATTTTACTTTAGAATTATAACAACCTTATTATATATAAAAAAGTATTTTAGTCAATTTATCATTTAACCCATCCAAATTCATTCCATCAAGGTAAACTCCTTCACCCATAGATCTGAAAGTGAGACTCTAATGATTCACTCCATTAGTCCATTGATCTCAAGGGACAAGACAAAGAACGACCTCTGGTGGGACTCTCTGATATGAGCTCTAACTTAGGTTTTGACCACCGTCATCATTGGCGTCGAACGCCTCTACTAGCCCATCATCTCCTTTCTTGACTGCGACGACCACCAATTGACAGTTGTACATATCTCCAACCATCAACATCCCCACGACACGAGAACAAACAACTATCGTCCCTTTTATGGTTATCTCTAGGTAATTGTTAAGGATTAATAGAATTATACATACGTGTTTTGGATTTCGTAGATGATTATCAACAAATGAGTTTGTTATTGTAAATGGTGATTGCTCTATCAAGTATTTAAGGATGGTAAAATTAAATCATTTATTTATGGGTACTATGAGCCACAAGGTTGATTTGTTTAGATAAACTTTGGTTATAATCTATGTGCACATGTGCATAGGTGAACGTGTGCAAGAAAAATTCTAGTTTTATTTGCACATGTGCACATATCTTCGAAAAAATATAACACTTGTTCCGGAACAAAATCCAGTATAACATGCACCTGTGTTGGTGCAAAAACTCAGTTTGTAACACCCAAATTTTATATAAATTATTAAAATGGGTTGTGAATAAAAGTTGAGGAAAACGAATTAAGTTATAAATTATTTAATAGTTTAAAATATTTTTTTCAAATATATCCTAGTTGGATTTATGAATAGTGTATAGATGAGTTGTAAGTCAGATAGAGGAGTGGAAGGCGGCAACCCCTTTTCTTTCCTTTGTTTCTTGATTTTTCTTCTTGGTTCTTCTTCTTTTTCTTATCTTTCTTTTCTTTTCTTTCTTTGCTTCATTATTTCTTCTATATAACACACACACAAATCTCTAAATTATCAAGAAGATTTAGTCAAGTTTTAATTGGAGATTTGAGATAGGAGATTACATCTACCATTTGAGAATCAAGTAAGTATTATTATTCTTGAAGATTAAGGTGTTAATGGGTCAAATAAGTTCTTAGTTTGATCTATAGTTGTAACATCCTCAACTTGGGCCTAGTTGTAAGTAGTACGTACGCATACGTAATTAATGTAATAGAGAAATATTTATTTGTATGTATTTGTTGAGTCTAAATGAATATATGTATGTTTGTGTGTATTTGTGTGTTTATGTGTGTATGTCGAAAATATATATATATGTGTGCATGTGCATAATTTGACTTATCAAGAAAAGTCAAAGTAGCAAAAACACACACTTCTTTCGTTTCTCTCTCTTCTCTCGGTTTTTTAAGAAGAACAAGAAGAACTCTTGGTTGTTAATCCATAAAAGGTTAGCAACATAGATTCAAGTATGTTAGAAGATTACATGTATGTTAAAAACACCAATTCATGCAAGAACACTTTGAAGAACATGAAAAACTTACCTTCTAAGTGGGTTTTGCATAAATGGTGTTCTTGTTAGGATTTGATGTGTTTAGGTTGTTTATACGCATAGAATATGAAGTTCTGATAAGTTCTGGGCTTAAAACCAACAAGAATGAAGTTGTAAAGATGATCAATGAGTGTATCGGAATTTCAGATGATGAAGGTGTCGGATTCCGAGACCTTGAGGGTGTCGGAATCCGCTGTTGTGTTGAAATCCGTGTAACACCGCTTCTGAATTCAGTTGCTTTAATGATAAATCAGGTTTTAGCAGCGAAAATTTTTCTTTTTAAACAATTATAACAACTTGTTATTTACAATATCATTCTTTCAAAACATCCGGGTGTTACCTAGTTCAGGAACCGACCATAATATTTACATTACAACACAATAACAACAAGTGTTCCACCCACAAGGGGCAATGTACAACAAAAGTTCCCGCCTCACAGGACATCTAGTCTTTACCTGAAAAGAGAAAACATAGCATCATTAGCTACACTAGCTAGTGAGTACATACAATCATAAGCATCAATGCAGTAAGTCATGCATCGTATCGTAAACAATCATTGCTAGCTTAGCACATAGCGGTGTGCTGACAAGATCAGTAAAAGTCGTGTCTTGCAGGGTAATCAATCCCGCTCAACAACTCAGACCGGGGAATCAGACACGACCAATCCGCGCTGGCGGGGGAGCATAAAGCAGTCCACCAAGCATCGTTCCCAGAGCCAGAGGCTCCACAGGTAATCCAGCTACAACCAGCTGATCACCTCTCACGTTAAGGCACGGCGGTTCTGCAGAACCTATGATCCAGGATGCCTCCTGAATCACCGTGAAATCCCGAAGGATCCAGTTACAACCGACTGACCTTAACCATGCGTCAGATAGTCTGCATACAGTTGACATACACATATACGTACGTTTGATCCCACAGGGATCCATCATTTCACATATAACATCGTATAATTATTCATACGTCCATATCATCATATATTAACTAAGTGGTTCCAAACTAGACCCACTGGCATGCTCCTGACACTTATTCTAACATCATGTAAGTCATACACTTACCTCCTCAAGCGTACCTGCAAAAGCAAGTTAGTCATACATAGTATATTCACATAGTCACTTAACATGTAAGCCTTACTCTACTGAGTCTCATGAAAACAGGCACTCACCTGAGCTACACTACGCACAGGTATTTGGCTTGAGTCCTTTAACAAGTTCACCTAGCATATTATACTTACATTAATCATTCACATGTGCATGCA
Source organism: Dittrichia graveolens (assembly GCA_038502395.1). Classification (NCBI taxonomy): domain Eukaryota; kingdom Viridiplantae; phylum Streptophyta; class Magnoliopsida; order Asterales; family Asteraceae; genus Dittrichia; species Dittrichia graveolens. Next base: position 96,474,966 of record JARJIL010000004.1, read on the forward strand.
ATGCTTACATAACGAACAATCAACTTTGGACAACACAAATCCGCTAGGACTGTCGAATTTAGGGAAATCTGATGATCCTGTCGGATTCATGAAATCCGACACTAATCGGATTCCAACTCTTGGGAAATCCGATGCTTTCAATGAAATCCGATACTATCAGATTCCGCCACTCAGAATCCGAAACCAAGGAAATCCGACAACTTGCGGATTTAGGAGATCCAACAACTTGCGGATTCCACACTTAAAAGGAATTCAAAACATGAAATCCGACAGAGTTACGGAATCCGACACTTCTATCGGATTCCGACAATTCCTTCGGTTTTCACCATATGCGGATTCAAACAACTTCATTGTTTTGGAATCCGACAACTTCATAGTCTGGTATTCTGATGCATTCATTTCGTCATCTAAACAACTCCATTTTGGCATGCTTTAAGCCCAAAACATGTTAGGAAAACATAGCATCATCATCTAACCATCACAAGCACATAAAATCCCAACAAGAACACCATAAATACCAAAACCCACTTTAAAGTAAGCTTTAGCATATTCTTCATGATGTTCATGCATGGAATCACGATTCTTAACATGTTACACATGATTCTGATCTTCTAAACATAGCTAAATCATATGGCTCACCTTCGAAATTAACGATCGACTGTTTCTTGCTTTTCCTTAGAAATCCGAGAGAGAGAGAGAACAACAAAAGGAGTGTGTGTGTTTTTGTTTTGCTAAGTTTGACTAAAGTCAACTAAACACACATATATGTTTACACATATGCCAGAGGCGGTTGCCCCTTTCTTCACATGGGGTTTTCCTTTTCTTTAATTAACTACATACACACATACTTAATACATACATATATTCATACATGCATACGTACATACATATAAACACATAAACACAGATAACTTGCATCTATTAACTTAACTTAATCATGTACATACAACAGTTTGTTCCTATTACATCAATTACGCATACTCACGTATAATTACAACTAGGCCCAAGTTGAGCATGTTACAATCTGGAAGTCTGATGAAATCCGCAAAGTGTCGGAATCCGATAGAAGTATCGGATTTCCACATGTTTCGGATTCCGGATATTTCGGATTTCATTGTGTTAGTTTCCATACGCAAGTGTTTGAATCCGCAAGTTGTCGGATTCCCTAAATCCACAAGATTGTCGGATTTCAAGTGTCGGAATCCGACAGTATCGGATTTCATTGCAAGTGTCAGATTTCCATGTCTCGGATTTCCTTCTGTGTGTCGGAATCCGCAAGTGTCGGATTCTGTGTGCATGGTTGGATTCCTAAGTGTTGGAATCCGATAGAAGAGTGTCGGATTTCATAAAACCGACAGAACCATCGGATTTCCCCAAATCCGACAGTTTTGGCGGATTTGTGCTAAGTCCAAGTTTAAGTGGTTGTTTTGTAGTCTTGTTGTGCATGTGTGAATGATTAATGTGTGTAATGGCATTTTAGGTGAACATTTTGTATTTGTGGAGTCAAAACCAAATACCAATACGTTATAAGCTACTCAGGTGAGTTCCTGCTTTCATGAGACTCAATAGAGTAAGGCTTGCATGCTAGATGATTGCATGATTGTATTGTGTATATCTAACTTGTTTTTGCAGGTACGCTCAAGGAGTAAGTGTATGACTTAGATGATGTTAGAATGAATATCAGGTGCATGCCAGCGGGTCCAGACTGGAACCGCTTAGTTAATACATGATGATATGTACGAATGAATGACTGTATGATGTTGCATGTAAGATGAAGGATCCCTATGGTATCATATGTATGTGTATGTGTGTGCATTGTCTGCAGACTATCTGAAGCATGGTTAAGGTCAGTTGGTTGTAACTGGATCCCATAAGTACTTCGGGATTTCACAGTGATTCGGGAGGCATCCCGGATCCTAGGTTCTGCAGAACCGCCGTGCCTTAACATATGTGGTAATCAGTCGGTTGTAGCTGGATTACCTGTGGAGCCTCTGGCTCTCTGAACGATGTTTGGTGGACTGCTTTACGCTCCCCCACCAGCGCGGTTGGTCGTGTCTGATCCCCCGGTCTGAGTTGTTGAGCGGGATTGATTACCCTGCAAAACATGACTCTTACTAATCTTATCAGCACACCGCTATGTTTTAAGTTAGCAATGATTGTCTATGTATAATATATGATGCATGCCTTACTTTATTGATGCTTATGGTAAGTATGTACTCACTAGCTAAGTTGTTAGCTAATGGTGCTATGTTACCCCTTTTCAGGTAAAGACAAGAAGGCCTGGTGAGACGGGTAGCTTTTGATGTAAATAACCCTTGTGGGTGGAACACTTTATTTTGTTATGTAATGTAATTTGATACTATGGTCGGTTCCTGTGATAGGTAACAACAATGAATGTTTTGAAGGATGACAATGTAAATAACAGTTGTTACTTTTAAAAAAAGAAAAATTTCCGCTGCTAACTCTGATTTATCATAAAAGTAGCTGTTTTCAGAAGCGGTGTTACAATAGCTTTTAATTTTTTGATTAAGAGTTTGGTGTTTTAAAGTGTTTATAAGCTCCCAAACAACCTTTGTCAATATTAAGAAACGTTTGGGGACTGATTTATATGGTTTTGGGTCGGATTGGAATTCTGCAGAAAATTACAGTTTCTTGCTATTCATGCCACACGACACGTCGGTATTATGGTCGCGACACGTCTAGAATTATTCAGGCGCCACGACGCGTCAAAAGGTTGGACACGACGGGCTAATTACCTGTAATTGTACTTAGTCAATGCTAGAGTGAGAATTATTGCATGATTGTTATTATCTGTTGATATTAAGGGAGTTGTTATTAACTAATCATTAAAGAATGTATAGATGGATACAAAATCAACGGAGATGAGTATAATAATATACAATATTCAAAATGATTACCTTATCTAGATGAAAATGATAATAATATGCACGTGTGCAAATAGATGCATATGTGCATATGTTGAAACATGTGTTAAGAAAAACCCAGCAAATGCAAATTTTTTTCAAAAAATATAGCAAGATCGGTCTCAAATTAAAGAGCATAATTTTCTCGTTAATTTGGTATAATTTTCGTAATTTAACACTTTTTCGTTTGATGGATATATTAGTTTAAAAAAAGTGGTAGTAATGTAAATATTTCCAAATTGCCTTTAATTAATTAAGGATAAGTTTGATTAGTTTAAAGTTATCTATTAACAACTCTATAATGTGGACCCTCCATCTTTTTGGTCAATAACTATAATTGGTTTTCGCAGTTCTCGTACGAAAAACAGTTCTTGTTTGAATCGTCCCCTATATATATATATATATAATGTGACAATTTTTTTAAGCAAATATAATAGAATGTTGTTTTCAATGGATGGGTATAATACAAATAATCCTTTAGTTGTTTCGTATCTAACCTTAGATGCGAAACCACCTAAAATTATACCGTCTTAATTAATTAATAATCATCTAAAATTAAACCTAAATATAGGGTCCTGTAATTCTCATAGTTGGTTTCGTAATTATCTTGGTTTCGTATGTTTTTTTCTTTCATACTCGCAATTTGCACAGGTGAGTACGGGACTGGTTTTACATTTTTCCAAAACTGCTTTACATTATCGTCTAGTTTTTCCTAAAATTAGCCAATCATGCCTTTGTCTTTTCATATTCACTTGCATAAATATCTTACATACAACTTAAAATTAAAATACTTAAATGTCTTTCACATCATGTACATAAAGCGCAAAATTAATGAGTATTGGATACATGAGAAACATATGGTCGATTCAATGATTTTTCATGTCCTAACAAATTAAGTGGACTACTAATACCCCAATTATCAATTTTACTACATATAAACGACATATGTAACATAAATTAAGTGGACTACTTGAATCACACAAGTTTGTCCATAAGATCAACATAAGTGTGCACAATTCATAAGTTTATACAAATAGATAAGTATATGAGGAAATACAAAAAACTAATACTTGTTCTAATTACAATAAGGCACAATGCTAGTTTAGGTCTCATCTAAAACCCATTTTCTTCACAAGTTCTTGAAAAACTTTTGGTGGTAGACCTTCGTCATCGGATCCGCTAACATGTTGTGAGTGCTAATATACTCGATACAAAGATTATTTTCTTCTACACATTCTTGTACGAACAAGTACTTTGTATCAAGATAAAATCCAGCCCCGCTTGAACTATTATTGTTCAAGAAGCTTACGGCAATGGAGTTGTCACAATAGATCTTCAACGGTTTTGAAATGGAGTTAACCATCTTGAGTTATAACGCCCCATTTTTTTATTTTTTATTTTGAAAACGAGTATAAGTAAATGTAAATTTGCATATATAATCATGTCACGTAAATAACTGTAATCTTTCCGACAAAATTCCACACTGGGTCCCGCACCCAGAACTACACGTCGTACAATAGTAATTTCCGTGAAATAATTAATTACAAATGTAAAATCCAATAAAATATTTGTTTAATTAAACAACGTTTGAAAATAGATGAGTCGTCTTCACATTGCAGGAGCTTTACCACGATCAGGTCCTTAAAAGAATAAATCAATAACAGTAAACATAAAACTTAGTCAGCACACTTACTTACACACCACACTAGGCATGTACATAACACATAACAATCTATGATCATATATCAATTCACATAATACCGACACGGTGTACTGACGACGATTTCACACTTTGGGTCACAGTTAACTATCCCGAGTTATGTCTTCACCACAATATAACGCAACCCTTTACTTCACATATCCATATATCATTTACACATTCACACATACAATCAAATCACATAATACCTACGTAGTGCACTGTCGACGATTTCACACTTTAGGTCATAGTTGACTATCCAAACCGTACCAAGGATTTCATGTGTCTAAGTGTGAGTTGTGTTTTCACTATAATATAACACAACCCTTCACTTCACATATCAACAATTCATGTAAGTTATACAGATAATCATACAACAGTTACACACATTTAACACTAGTATAATGCATAAGTTAGTGTAACTCACCTAGCTGCAGCACACAATACTCGACTCAAATAAATCACTCAACCGTAAGTTCTGTCTCTACTGCCTGAGGTGTTGCCTTTCAGAATCGATGTATCATATCACAAGGTCGTTGAATCATTTGTGTCGCACCCACCACCACACACACCCACAGCTCTTGATTTCTTGTTTGATTTGAAGCAAAACAGTGAAGTTTGGTGTTGACAGCTCCATCGCAAGACACAGACACGCACATTAAAAGTAGTTTATTCTCTTCTCTCTTTTTTTAAGACTACTCCTAGCACCTCCAGCATTAATTCCCCGAAATTAATTTAACTATAAACAAGAGATGAGTCTCCTTGAACCTCGTGGTTTTCCTTGATCGATTCTATGCCATATAGCGAAAGATCGAGCCCTTCTTCCTCGGTTTTGAAGCACGGTTCGACAGCCTCTTTATTCACATTCGAAATCCATAGACAAGATTGTTCTATCAGGGAAGATGAAGATCATGTGACCTGAGCTTTACTTGGTCGAGATATGCCATTAAACTCTGGAATCTCCCTTGTTGCTCCTGCCCTCGTCGCACACAACACACACACATAAACCACCGAGCGTGGTGGTTTGCGGGCCTTGCGGCTACTAAAGTAGCAATTGACGGACCTGAATCCTTAATTAAATACATGTTTCCTACTAGTCTTTCTTAGTGGCCTAACTTCAATATAACACTAGGAAGTCCAATATGATCTATTGCCTTACAAGTTATCATTTCCAAGCCCACCAAGAATATATATATATATATATATATATATATATATATATATATATATAACTAAACATGTAAACACTTGGCCGAATAGTAACTTTACCAACCTAAGTAATACATGGGTGTTTAATACATTAGTGTTAACGCTAACATCACTATTTATCTATTTTTTCAAATAAGAGAAACACAAAGTCATTAGTTTGTTACACTTCAAGACTCAAACATGATTTGTGCTAAAGTATTTTTAAATGTAGTCCACTCAGTTGACGTCTCAATAAAAGTGACATTATCATCATCTCCACCCCTGTAGTCTCCGGTCCCCTCGTCCGGCTTAAAGTTTTCTTCAAATGGATCAATTTCCATTTCTTGCCTTATATAATTATGGAGAAGACAACATGTCATTATGATCCTATTCTTTACATCAACCGGATAATACGAGTTATCCTTTAAAATTTTCCATCTTGCCTTTAATATGCCAAAGCATCTTTCTATAACATTTCTCGCAGAAGAATGTCTCATATTGAATAATTATTTTGGGGTAGCTGGTTGGTATCCATGACTCCAATCATTTAAGTGATATCTTTTACCTCTAAAAGGGGCTAGGAAACCTTCTCAGTTTGTGTGTCCCGCATCTACCAAGTAATAACCTAAAATATATTTTATAGTTAATACAACCTCAATAAGCAATAATATTTTAACTTTTATTAATACATACCCGGTCTTGGAACCTTCAAACCATGTGGCCTAAGAAGGGCATCTCTAAGCACTCTACTATCAGCAGCCGATCCCACCCATCCCGGTAACACATATATAAACTGCATATCTTGTGAACAAAACCCTAACATATTTGTGGCAATATCGTTTTTTCTTGTTCTTTATCTAAGTTTGTCTTCAAGTGGCACTAAACACTTTATGTGTGTTCCATCTAAAGCTCCTAGGCAATTCTATGCACAATGAAAAAAATAAATGGTCAATATACTACATTACTTTAATTACGTATACAAATGAAATTTATATAATAATTATATACCTTGAACCACTTCCATCTTTGATCCGTAGAATTCTCAGGAACAGGTTCAGGTTTCTTAAGTAAATAGGGATGCAATCTTATCACCGTATTGGAAACTCGACTAAAAACTCTACTAAATGTATCTCCCGAACGATGAAAACAACAAATTATGACTCGATTCTTAACATTATGTGAAATAATATGAAGGAACATGGCAACTTGTTCATCAACATCCATATTTTTGTTTCCTTTTAATCCACCTAACCTTTCAAGCATGTCACACAACTTTCTAAAACACCTCCTATTCATCCTAAGTTGTGATAAGCACATAATGTCACTCACGTATGCAAGTCTATTCAATATTAAGCATCGATCCAAATTTGATGAAATGCTTCGAATACGCTGCGTGTAACTTTTGTATTTGACTATCAACATGCAAAGTGTAATAAAAAACCATACAACTATTGCCATAACTTGGTTCCAAAATGCAATTACAATTTTCCTTCTCTTCTATCTACGTCTGCATATTAAACTAAGTCGAGCCATGGCCTGTTAATGTTGAAAAAAGTTAAGACAATAGCATGAAGTCATAAGAATATTTCAAATTTATATGTGTTTTACTTATAAACCCATTAAAAGGATTGTGATGTATGTAATTACATTCAAACAAGAACTCCCAAGATTAATCTGAGTTTGGTAAACACACTTAACAACTTATGAACTCAAAACTGAAATTTGGCTATCATAGTCGGCTTGATCTGAAATTTTGCTATCAGAATCTCGAGATGTAGCGGAACAGTATAAAATTGTTAACCAGAACAGTATAAAATCAAAAATTGAGTGTATACGCCGGAACAATAGAACAAAAAATTGTTAAGAACAGTATAAAACAAAAAATTGAAGTTGAATCAGTTGAGCATAAACCCTAATCTTAAAAAAAGTGAACAAAAAATTGTTGAGCATACACCAGAACAATCGAACAAAAAATTGTTAACCAGAACATGAAGATGAAGGTTCGTGTACCTCCGATTTTAGAACGGCGATTCAGAACCGCAAAGACGACGTCCTTCCAACTTACATGAAGACGACGGCGATTCAGAACGGCGACGGCAACGGCAATGGAATGGAGCTTTGATTGTGGTGGTGGCGTCTCGCCGTCTCTTCGCTCTGCAGGTACGTGAAACAAAGAAGCAGGTGAGGCGCGATATACAAAATAGGGTTAAAGTAAGGGCAAACTAGTCTTTTGTCAAGTTTTCTTAAGGAAATGATTTAAATTCCATCCATGTTACTGATGGAATGACTTTCCTTTAACTAAAGGAATATAAATATTTCAAAGAATTTGATTCCACTTAGAAAAATGTTACCGAACACGATATACAATGGAATTTGATTTAAATTCCATTCCATTATGTTGAATTCCTATGAAACGAACGGGACCTTAGTTTTGCTATTTACAGGATGGAGCATACAACAATTCACGATTTTCGATTCCTTAAGAACATATGCAATTCCTATTAAACACTACCAACATTTTCAAATCCAAACTCATTCAAAACCCAATCATTTACACCCATTCTTGTTTTTATGGATTTCTGACACCAATCTAATCAACCCTTATCACTTAATTTCATTTTCAACGATTGAACACCTATCTTTGTTCTCGGTCACATAAACCCATTCAAACAGAAATAAAAACCCAATAAGATCCCGTCTAATCCTAATTAATTGCTATAAAATCTATATGAGTTTAACCACAAAGCATAGAGGGTCATTACCTGTTAATTTCTCATCGATTTGGTGATGGAATGATCTCGATCTAATTAAGTTTCTTCTATATTTATCCTGCTTAAAATAATTAATGGTCGAAGGGAACAATGAAGTAACACCAAGGATTATGATCCTCATTCACTATTTTGTAAATGGGTCATAGTTTGATCATTCAAGTGTTAAGTGCCAAATCATGTATGTGGTTTAAAAACACTTGTTCTAAAATAGTTTTGATCCATGTATTGGACTATGAATTTGGTATAATGCTTCCACTACTTTAACAAATGTTATCTAAATTAAAAGTTTTAATTTGGGATGAATTTTCCAAAGTTCTAGAGTGTTTCATTATAAAAGCTGATCTTATTTTCTGAAAATTAAAATCATTGTATACAATATTAAATCTCAGAAAATCATTCCATTATCTTACAATTTAGCTAAGTTAATTGTCAAACTCGTCCTTTAACTTTGTTATTTTTTCTGATTTGGTTCTTTAACTTAAAAAATGACCATGATAGTCCTATAAAATCCATTTTGTGACGAAAAAAGGTCTTTTCGTTAATTGACCGTTAGTCAACTTTGTTAAGTCAAGGGTATTTCAGTCTTTTTACAATATTTCTAATTTTTAATTACTTTTTAATAATATTTTATCTTTTTTTATATAAGAGTTAATAAATAAAGCATTACAACCCTCTATCACACTACACTACTCTCTCTTCAAACAATAGCAGCCATCTCCAATGCAACGCCCCACCATCACAATCTGGGCATGCCAACCGCCAAGCCACCGTCGGATCTCTCTCTCGCACTCCCAAGAACACCGCCACTTCACCATCTGCTCTCTTTCTTAGCCGCCACCGGGTCGAGTTTGTTATCTAGGTTAGGGTTCAGATCAGCTACAAATTTGTTTAGGGTTTCTCATTCAGATTTTCTTCGCCGCCACTCTCTTTCTGGTTTCAAATTTGGTTAGAGCTTCTCATATAGGTTTGATTTTGTGTGTGATTGATCTTTTTGACCTAGATCTAGGTTTGATTGCAAGAACAGTAGGTTTGATTTTGTGTTTAAACTTTGTTTTGTGTGATTTTCATCTTGTTTTCTTTGGCGGTAGTGGTGGTACGGAGTAGAGAGAGTGAGAAAGGTGGCGGTGGTGGTGGAGACATCGACTGGACGGTGTAGATAATGGTTGGCGGTGGTGGTTTGTTTGAATATGTGGTGGGAAGAGAGAGAGAGAGAGAGAGAGAGAGAGAGAGAGAGGAGGTGAGGGAGACGACGGGACGATAGTTGTGATAGCCTATATGTTCAGCTGTTGGGAACATCAAAATGAAAAAGTAAAATGTTAAAAACAAAAGTTAATAATTAATGTATAAAAATTTGATTGGTTATTTTATATTTAAATAATATTTAATTATTAATTAATATATAAAATGAGTAAAATTTAAAAATAAAAGAATAAAATAGAAATATAAAGGTATAATTGTCATTTTACCTTATTTTAACGAATTTGACTAACGTATAACATTAGAAAAGACCGTCCAGACCGAAAAATGGATCTTAAACAGCTATCTTGATCGCTCGGAAAAAATGGTCTCTAAGAATGAACCTAAATTGACAAAATTAGGCCTCTACAATCGCAATTATTCTTGCTTTAAAAGATAGCCCTAGTCAACTTTGGTTATTGATATATGTAGATAGAAATCATTTCTTGTAAGAAAATTGGCAAAGAAAGTCGCATCTTTTATATATATATATATATATATATATATATATATATATTTTCCTATAAAAGCGATTCATACAACAAAGCTTCAAATCACTAGACATGAGAGTATTAATCATAAAGGATGAAATGGTGATTTAAAAATAATTATCAGTACAATTTTTGAGCAACTACATAAATAGAATATAAACAACCTGTTGGATATTATTATTTCACACTAGTTCAAGTGACCACCTAATTTCTATTCTGCAAAATAGCATATCATCAATAAACAGAAATAAATAATACAACAGAACAAATAAATCAGTACAAAGATCTAAAAGATGCAATAGGAATAAGTAAGAATACACACTAAAACAAACAAACAAACAAACAAAGGGTTGTAAGATTTTTTCGATAAAACGACAAAACCCGAATTTATGAAATCCGTGAAGGGGAAGGTGAAGGGGAATATGAGTATTCAAATCGTTTGCAACTGAGAAAAGGAGATACGAATGATGGAATCGGCAAGTGTGGTTGCATGCTTGCACACAAGTGCTTCAGTTGCCTGTTCTTCATTTTCAAACAAGACGAGGGCCTGTTTCTTACCGTTCATTTCAAACACCTTTGTGTTCATGATGGTCCCATGTTCTTCAAGATGTGATATGATTTCGTCTTCTGCTATGTCCTGGGGTAAGGTTGACAGGTGGATCATCTTTGTTGGTGAGCAACAGTAACGGTAATTTTTAGCAGCATTTCGATTAAACCGGTTGAGATTCGAGTTTAAGTACTCGTGTGTTTCAGCACCCATTGTGATATTGGGATGCTTTGAAAAATTAACCTCCAGCCGTTTCCCAAATACGGTAGCTCCCTGCAACCCATCAACATATAGTTTCTATTTGCCTTAATTTTCACAAACACACACGCAGAGAGTAGACATAATAGGGAGGAATGAGACCTTCAGAAAGTGTACAGCCAACTCAGCCTGAAAGCCATCACCCATCTGAATAAGGGCATGATCTGGTTTGTTGCGAAGAAGCTTGATTCTCACAATGTTCCCATATAAAGAGAACAAGTTGAACAGCTTGTCCTCATCTATCCTCTAATCATATCAACATAAATATTAAAATCCCATATGTAAGTGTTTATATGTTTGTAAGAGAGAGAGAGAGAGAGAGAGGTTACATCGGGATTTAGATTAGATGCAAGAACAGTGCATCTGTCGTTTGTCCCACTAATTCCAGGAGGCAATCCTCCTCCAAATGCAGCAGCAATTGCAGATGCATTGTTCATCTTCATTCCACACAAGTTCAAAAGATAAAAATTCCATATGGACATTAGTAATTACCCTCGTAACAATGTGCACATACACACAAATGCAAGCATAATATTGTCCGTGTTGATGTTTGTAAGATGCAAATATCAATTGATACTGAAAGAGTTATCAATTTTTTATGTGTGTTTGTAGCATAGACATTTGGACTAAAAGAGTGTTTGTAGCAAGTAGAAAAAAGTAAAAAAAATAACTCCCTTGCAACTTCAGATATTGCGAAAGAGACCCACCTGTGGATATCCAACTGAAAGGAAAACAAAAAATAAAATAAAATAAAAAATATTGATCAAGAAATAGGGAAATAGAGAATACTGTACAGTGCTGGCTGCCCCATTTGCTTGAAAAGTGTAAATACATACCTCCTACGTCTCCATATCCAGTCTGGCACAAAAGATTATGAACAATAATAAGACATAAAACTTGCACAGAATTACATAAACAAATTTTAAAAACTTCCATATATAATACGTATATAATAGGAAAAGTTTAAACGAGAATAGTTTTTCGTGCGAGAAAGGTTTGTAACATCATTAATAAGGTATTTTGGTCATTTATATATTCACCTAACTGTGAATTGCGTCCGGATGAACCATCATCAATGATTGACGCTTGATTTTCCAAAATACCGCTCATTAATGGACATTAATGAAGTATTTTGGGAAAACCAAGTCTTTCTCATTAATTATAGTCGACCCGAAAGCAATTTACGGTTGGGTAAATATAGAAGTAACAAAAATACCCCTATTAATGGGTCAATAATGATGTTACAAACCGTCCGAGTACAAAAAAACAATCCTCATTTGACCTTTTCCATAGTTCTATGAAAAACAGTTTTCCTTTGACTTTTCCCTTATAGGGGAGGGTTCGTGTGTGTGTGTGTGTGTGGAGAAGTTCAATTGAGAACTGTTTTTCGTACAAGAACTGTTTGTAATGCCATTAATGACTCGTTAATAGGGATATTTTCGTCATTTATATATTTACCCAACCGCGAATTACATCTAGGTGAGCCGTCGTTAATTTGCAAGGCTTGATTTTCCCAAAATACCCCTCGTTAATGCACCATTAATTAGTCATTAATGGGCCACCAAAAATTCGCCATTGATTAATTTTAATCAAAGGGTAAGATTGGTTCTCGCAGTGCTTGTACGAAAAACAGTACTCATTTGAACCCTCCCCTATATATCTACATACACACACACACACACACACATATATATATATACATATATAGGGGAAGGTTCATTTGAGAACCGTTCTCATTGCGAGTACCGCGAGAACCAATCTTAGCCCTTGATTAAATTAGATCAATGGCTATAATGCTAATGCCTCGTTAATGAGCCCTCATTAATGAGGGGTATTTCACGAAAATTAAGTCAATATAACAACAACTCATCCACCCGAACACAATTCACAGTTGGGTACCATTTGTAACCACCATTAATGCTCATTAATAGGGGCATTTTGGTCATTTATACATTTACCAACCTTGAATTGCGTCCAGATGAATGAGACATTATTATATTGACTTAATTTTCCCAAAATGCCCCTTGTTAATGAGCCGCAATAATTATTAGCCATTAATTTATTTTAATCAAGGGCCAAGATTGGTTCTCGCGGTTCTCAAATAACCCTCCCATATATATATATATATATATATATATATATATATATATATATATATATATATATATATATATATATATATATATATATATATATATAGAGAGAGAGAGAGAGAGAAGTTCAATCGAGAACTAACACCATTAATGACTCAACCATGAATTGAGTCCACGTGAGCCGTCATTAATTTACGAGGCTTGATTTTCCCAAAATACCCCTCATTAATGCGTCATTAACGAGCCATTAATGAGCCACCAAAATTTCTTAGCCATTGATTAATTTTAATAACGGGTAAGGTTGGTTCTCGCGGTTCTTGTACGAAAAACAATTCTCATTAATGATGCATTAACTTCAAAATAAATCAATGGCCAAAAAAATAACGGCTTATTAATGATGCATTAATGAGGGGTATTTTGGGAAAATCAAGTCTCGTTTTTTAATGACGGTCCACCCGGATGCGATCCATGGGTTGGAAATATATAAAAGACCAACCCCTACTAATGAGCATTAATAGTGGTTGCAAATTGTACTAGTTGTGTGTGTGTATAGGAAGGTTCAAACGAGAACTATTTTTCGAGGGAGAACTGCGAGAACCAATCTTGGCCCTTTATTAAAATAAATCAATGGCTAAAAATTCTACTGGCTCATTAATGACTCGTTAATGACTCATTAACGAGGGGTATTTTGGAAAAATTAAGTCAATCTAATAATGACTCATCCCGGGACGCAATTCACGGTTGGGTAAATATATATAAATAACCAAAATACCCCTACTAATGAGTCATTAATGGTGTTACAAACAATTCTCGCACGAAAAAGAGTTCTCGTTTGAATTTTCCCATGTATATAAGGAAGTTCCATTGAGAACCAATTTTATTGCGAAAATCACGAGAACCTATGCAATATAGTCAAATCCATCTACAAATTCATTAAATTCATGATTATGCAACTTTATTAAAGTTTTTCATAAGTTTTAAGAACATTTGATAGAAGAATGATGAGAAATTCATGAAAACATAAAAAAGCATCAATGAGTGCAAATTATACAATATACATCAACTATTTTCTTCACATTTTTTGACCCAAATTCTATGAACTCATGAAACACTTTAGAAAGGTTGCATAATCATGAATCTAATGAATTTGTAGATGAATTTGACTATATTACATAAGTTCTCGCAATAGAACTAGTTCTTGATTAAACCTTCACCTATATGTATGTGTATTTGTGTGTGTGTAGATAGATAGAGATAGATAGATAGAGAGAAAATACTTGGGGGGAAGGTCTGCCCTTCTGTTCTGAAGGTAGAGATGGGTTTGTGAAATCCCTAATAGAACAACACAGAAGTCTTAAATACGACACGACAATATTGTTTTATGAGAATTGAGATTTGACCAACAAACCTAGACCGCTCATTATTGTAGTTCACTTGCAGCTCTTCAAGACTGGTAGAAAAACCAAACCAAGCATCAAAAAATAAGAAGACAACAAATTATATTATGGGGTAAAAACAAAGAGAAAACAAAGCAATAAAACCAAAGATGTTTGGTACAGATTTGAGGCCCCCTTACTTTGAGAACTGAATATCTAGTTGACAGCAACCATCATATATATTTCTCCCCTGAAAAGAAATTGCAAACACCACCTTAACAACTGGAATGAATGAAATTGAAGAAAAAAGTTCCATGAAAACAATGGCAATACCTGAAGAGAATTTCTTGCAGCCACAGCACTTTGGCGTGATTGAAATTGAATAAGTGCTTGAAAACCTGCAGAGTTGAGCAAAAAGAAAATCTAAGAATTCCACAACTTACTTAAGCATGGTGAAAACAATCGGTTATATTATAATTGAAAAAAGATGTGAAGAAGCTGACCGGCTGACTTTTGAAAAGTGACAATTTTCTCCACGTATCCATGAGGAGAGAAAACTTGATGAAGCACTTCAACAGTTATAGGGTACAGCATGTGATGAATTGTGACCAAGAGAATGCGATTAGGCTGTCGTGTATCCATCACTCCCCCCGTTTAGTATTAGTAGTAGTATATCCAACAGCAGCATATCCCAGCGTTATAGACAGAAGAGAGAGAAGAGAATAGAATGAATAGAGAAGAATAGATTCAGAAAAAGGAGATATAGAATTTTTTAAAGATATATATGTCAACCTCCTACAAACAAACAAAGAAACAGACCAGAACATGTATAAGAAACATTACAAGTGAAAGAATAACATCACCAAAAACATGGTTACCAGACTAACAGTAATTGATTCGTATAATCATATTAATGTGGTGTGGTGCTCACACTTTGACAAGATTATCACATTCATGGTCCATTGAATTTATAGAAACTAAAAGAGCACAAGTGTATAAATGCACACACACAAGTGGTAAAGATTTCTAGTGGTGCTTTGCAGAAAACAGTGCATTCAAATCTCAAAAATTAGATCTAGCTGATAACTACTAATGAAGAATTAAGCTTCATATTTATTTTTTTACTCATACTATTTAGTGACATGCATCGCTCTTAAACAAATATTCACAAAACCTCTTCATGTAATGCCAATGTGGCAATATCAATTACTATAACAAAAATATTTTGTTATGACACAGTCGGTCACGAGTCAACTGGAAAGTTCAAACATTCTTAATCAAACATCCATAACAATATATGTAAAAGGTTGTTTGTTTGGTTGGTTGGTACTAGATTGATAATACCCACCTCGTCTACTCGTCCTTGAGTACTTTGCTCCATGGTAGTTAGCTCTTGATGAGATGAGAACTGAACATAAACATTTCTTCCCCTGGAGGTCGTAGTGTTGTTATTTCACCATTCCCATAGCATATGATTGATTAAGTTGATGAAAAAACAAGCGTGTTAATAAAAGCAAATAAAAAACAATGATATATTCTTGTTACACGTAGTGTTGTCAATAGAATCAGTGTCGTAAAACTCGGCCTATTCGACCGAGTACTCGGCTTGGACTCATTAGTCAGTCCTTGACCAATGTGATTTGGCAAAATCGGTTTCGGTCAAACTCGGTCCAACTCCGCCTAAACGGAAGCAAGAAGTCAAAGTCGGTCAATGATTTTTAATAACTAAAAAACCCCAACTCTCTTCAATTTAACAAAAATTTATGGAAAATCTTGTTTTTGTCAATTTAACGCAAATTTGATGGAAAATCTTGTTTCTGATTATGTTTATTTATTTAAGTTCTATTTTGCTACGAACTTATAATATTTGGTTATTTGTCATACATATAATTTCGAAATTCCCCCCAAAGCAACCAATCCAAATACTCCCCTAGTCCCCTCCTAGGCCGATTATAACTTAAAACCCCAGTCGACCACTTTGTAGCGCCTAGCGAGGTTTACACCATTGCAAGAGATACACTAATACACCTACCTTATGCTTGGCTGAACATTGGCGTAAAATTGCATTGCACTTACAGCCGAAGGAACATCTTGCATTTGAAGTAGAGCCTGCAGACAGAAAAAAAGCAGCAGCCATATGCTTTCAGAGCAGTCCGTCCAACACAAATGATAATACCTCATCGGTAGTTCACTTCAACAGTTAAACTATTCTATTATATCACAAATTCATATACCTGGTTTTTCGCACGAAGCATCACTAGTTTGTTAATTACTCCAAAAGGCTGGAATAGCTGAAGCAGGTCAGGCTGAAAAAATATTCAAATTGCTTATTTTGTTAATTTCTTGTTTGCCTAAGTTCTCAATTTACAATCTAAGCTCTTATCTTTTTTTAAATCTCTTCGTATGTGTATGTAACAAGCAAACAAAACCAGATTTACATTGATGTTTTGAACCATCGAATATGTTAAAGCCACAATTTACAAAAATATGTGAGCAAAAGTAACAACACATCACTAAACAAAATTTTACTGTACCCAGTTATTTTTCTTGTCTTTATTTGGTTAAGCTGCAAAAATACACTTTCTAATGATGTATCAAGGAGGATAGTTTCATGCAGAGTTTGAGAAAGAGTATGCTGAGCAGTGGAACAAGTGGTATTAACTGTCGGGATATGACTTGAAATGACTTGGAAGATAGTTGAAACTGGAAAACAGGAGAGCTCGGCGTGCAGCAGGAGTGCACGGCGTGGAGCACTGCGATGGTGCTCGGCGTGGGGACCTGCTCCATGGCGTGGAGCAGGCAGCTTGGATCCCAAGTTGTTTTTTTTTCTGTGCGGCGGCTAAGAATCTTTTATATTTGTTAATTATATTTTCCTAATTAAGAATTAGGGTTTCTTGTTTGGTTATAAATATCGAGCCTAGGTTCAGTCATATGTACATCATCTAACATTCTCAATTAATAAAGAAGTCTATGGTTCCTGCCCGTGGACGTAGGTCGTGACCCCCCGACGACCGAACCACGTTATATCTTGTGTCGTGTTTTCTTGTCTTTGTTATCCGCATTTTTTTAACGCTTGAAGGGTGTCTCGATCCCTAACATTAACTGTGAGCCTAGCCACTTCACGTCACTGCCAATTGCCAAATGCTCTACTTTTTTCTTGTAACAGGTTTGCAAGTCATTCATATATATGATGATGTGAAGGGGTGCTAAGTAGCAAAAGTGTAAGTTATTAGGCAGTCACGTTCACAGAAGGGGTAAAACTAATGAAATAATCAAAATTTGCTTATAGTAGACAGAAAATGATAATAGAAAATCGGGAACTCAGGGGGCCTCTCGACTTCATATGCCGCTTGTGGGGGGTCCACATTAGCATTCAATTAAAAGGTCTAATCACAAGACTGAACAAGAGAAATTGGCTAAACTCCGGCTAACCGTTCTAAGACAGCAATTTACTATATTAGTAAAATCAAAGGCATCACGCTAGGTGATAATAAGGTCCGGACTGAGCAAGTGACTCACTCAAAATATTTCTTTCATATGAAAAGGCATTATTACAATACAAGAGAGTGAGTACAATAGTGAAGTACAAAAAACATGCATTTTTCAGTGATAATATCATCAATATGTACAAGAGACAATATTATTATATAGCTTATTGTATGTTTTCATAGTTAGAAATAGCATCAGTGTGTTACAGAATATCCACCCATGATACACATTATTATAGCGAAGTATGCAGCGAGAGAGAGAATAAAATCAAACCTCTGAAATCTCATGACCAACATTCCGAACATGAATGACTTTAGAAGGCTCAGTCATATTTAATATTTCCCTGAAAAATTGAAGCGATTAATGAAAAGGTTCCACATACGATTAGATGTAAGAAGTGATCAGTTATTGTGTTGATACAAAGGCAGATGCTTGGTATTCGTGAATCAGGTAAAGTAATTGAAAGCAAAAGAATTTGGAAGTAAAACCCTAAAAAGGCCGTGGGGAGGATGTAATCAGATAACGTATGAGATGAGAAAATCTTGTTGGAAGAAGAAAAGCAAACCCTAGAGGAGGATGGGAGGAGTGAGAATCGTAAATCTAAGCAAAAGGGAGATCAAATCGCGAACCTGAAGATGAAGATGAAGAAATGAAGTCAGCCGAAGCTTGAAGTTGAAAACGGCAAAAACAGTGCGGTTGCGAGTGCCACTTCTTCGCCCTAATTACCATCTTCTATATCTTTTATTTTTGGCTT
The DNA here is from genome assembly GCA_038502395.1 of Dittrichia graveolens. Lineage (NCBI taxonomy): Eukaryota > Viridiplantae > Streptophyta > Magnoliopsida > Asterales > Asteraceae > Dittrichia > Dittrichia graveolens. The sequence goes on from JARJIL010000004.1 coordinate 96,493,792, forward strand.
TGCTTCGGTTTAGTAACAGGATTAGTGTGGGCCCCCTCTCATGCGATCTTATTTTCTCTTTTTTTTCTTTTTAATTAATGCTTTTTTAAACAACGATAATTTCCTATATATTCTTATAAATTTTTATTATTACGTGTATATTCTTTCAAACTTCAGTATTACGTATATATCCTTCTAAAACTTATAAACTGTGCATATGCGATAGCTGTGTTAAAAAAAACCCAGCAGCGAGATTTTTTTTAAAAAAAATATAGCAAGATCGGTATCAAATTAAAAAGCATAATTTCTCGTTAATTTGGTATAATTTTCAAATTTTAACACATTTTCGTTTGATGGATATATTAGTTTAAAAAAAGTAGGGGTAATGTAAAAATGTTCAAATTGCCCTTAACTAATTAAGGATAAGTTTGATTAGTTTAAGGTTAATCATTAACACGGAGGAATATATATAGAGTTGTGTTCAATACAGTCCATATAAAAAACATAGTCCTAAAATTCAGTATACAATCACATGTGAATTACGAAAATGCCACTCCGCCCAAAATTTCAAAATGCAATCTGGACCATTGATGCCGTTGATCCAAAGACTAAAATTAGTCCATCAAGACTATGAATTAAATATGGACTATATTGAACATTTCACTATATATATAGTGAAAAGTTCATTTGAGAACCGTTTTTATTGCGAGAACCAATCTTAGCCGTCCAATCACCCCTCATTCAATTGGATTCCCCCCCATGAATTTCTTACATGCACCTTGCCACACCCAATCCCCCCACGCTCTCCATCCATGAATTCCATTATCCAAAATGAACGGCTAAGATTGGTTCTCGCGGTTCTCGCAATAAAAACGGTTCTCAAATGAACATTCCCCTATATATGTATGTATATATGTATATGTATATATATAGTGAAAAGTTCATTTGAGAACTATTTTATTGCGAGAACCGCGAGAACCAATCTTAGCCTTCCAATCACCCCTCATTCAATTGGATTCCCCCCCCCCATGAATTTCTTACATGCACCTTGCCACACCCAATCCCCCCACGCTCTTCATCCATGAATTCCACTTATCAATTAAACGGCTAAGATTGGTTCACACGGTTCTCACACTTATAACGGTTCTCAAATGAACCCTCCCTTGTATATGTATATGTGTGTGTGTATATATAATGGGGATCAAATAAGAGTTAACTATTGTTAGAGGTGTAAGAGTGATTAAGAGTGTGACACGTGTCCTAATCTATTAAAGGGTATTTTAGACTTTTTAATATTGACACACACACTCTCTCTTTCTCTCTCTCATTAACTATCAGCCCCATCCCTTTTATATACTTCTTATATATATACCTGATCAACCCTAAATATTCCTATTCTTGTTGCCTACTATATCGCCGGTTCCCACCGCCGTTTCTCCATACACGACGGCGACCTTGACCTCCCTACTCTGCCCTCATCGCTCGAGGGTAAGTTAATCACAAAACCGACCTCTAGCCGCCTCAATTTTGACCGTTGTCTGTCTCCGACATCATCCATACACCGAAGGTTTGTAGGTTTTTGCCGTCGTCAACCAAGGGGTTAATGTAAGCTGTCGATTTTATGGGTTTTTTCACCGTAAGAGATACCGATTGTGAAGCCAATGCATGATATTGAGGCTCTAGATCTGTGTGCCTTCGCTCGCCGGTCAAAGATCAGATAGAGACAGCAATAGAGATGTCGTAAAGGAGTTTCTATAAAGATCATATTTGTGTGCCTTTGCATCAACATCTTCCGTACCAAAATTTTCACATATCTCGAGGAGATGACAATGGACTAATGGCCTAATAGCCCTAAACAAGTTCATGAGAAGAACAAACGACTACAATTTTGTGCATCAAGTATGAAAAATTGTTTAAGGAACTCAAGAATTTTCTAAGGTTTAAGTTTAATGAAAATCTGAGAGTTTGTTCATCAATCTCTTCAATTTCATCAATTTTTTGGGTAAAAGTGTTCATCATGTATTTGTATACCATTTTAAAAGTCTGGTTTGTGGATTTGATTTCATTCCTAAATCATATTATCAATCTTGGTGCTTTTTGTTGTAATTCATGGGTTTCAAACTTGTTGCAAACCTTAAATATATGTACAGATTTGCATTGAAGAGTTCTGTATGTTAGGTTTTGGGTACTGTGATTGAAGAATTGGAAACCAATTCTTGTTCATCCCTTTTCTATGTATTTGATACTTGTTTCATCAATTGTATATTACAGAATACATTCATCAGAATTTATGTATATTTGATTTTGGGCTACGAATCAATTTTATGTTTCTGTATTTTACACAATTCCTTTTTATGGGAGAATGATCCGGTGGATGTATTGTTTTTGTTTATCAAGTTTCCAAGATAAATTCTTTTTCCATCAATAAAAGTTGATGAATCATAGTGTTCATCAATTCCTAATATAATCTGTATTACGAAATTCAACGTTAGTTTCACTTTTTTTATTATACTCATGTGTGTTATATCTGCATTGTATACTTACCACCAACATTAACAATAGACCGGTAAACTAGCTTTTTCGGTTGTTCCTATACCATTTAAGTTTGCATCTTCTTGTATAGTCAAGGACATAGATGCACCGGTCCATCTTTGGTATTTGTTCAACATCTTTTATATATGCTAGGAATTTTTGGTTTACTGTACCACACTTTATCTCCTCTGCCATTAGAGTCATTATCAAGACGAGTGCATTCATCTTAAACATCTCACCTGGTTCCTTATCTTCCATCATTCTATCAATCACTTGCTTCACACACACACACACACACATATATATATATATATATTATGTGCTCCTCTCTGTAGAGCTGGATATTGTTTTCTCCGGTTTGTTACTTTTTTATGTATCCCTTGATCCTGCTCTTTGTAACTACTTTTACTTTGATATAGCCAATTAGGAAGTCCAACACTTCGTGTAGTGCCCTTTTGTCTAGCTTACATTTTCTACCTCCAATTTGCATCTCCATATTTTCTAGATCAAAATTATCCACTACCCAATAGCCAAGCTTACCTAGTATCAAGCTTATCATGCAGTTCAATATATCTTTGAACCCCATTTCTTTGATCATATTCTTCTTATCATCACTCAAATCTTTACACAGATTTACAAACCGGTGAGGGGACTGCCTTGATGTTATATAAGGTATTTACTTCTTCGATCTTTCTCCCTTTTTTTCATCATCCTTTCTCTCATCATCCTTTACATTTGAAACAGAGCTGCTCTTTTTCCTTTTCTTTGATGATTTTTTTCTTTTTTCTAAAAGTCATTTCCTTTGGGGGTGATTTAACAAAATCATCATCTGTTTGGGTTGCATATATAAAATAGAACACGTATTTTCATGGTGTAAATGTATATTTTTGTAATTTTTTTAATTGTATATTTGCATAAAAAATTACACTTACACATATCCTAACAGTTGTATTTGAAAATGATAACATACACTAGTTTTTTTGATAATCCACATTGTTTAGTTTGCATTTCAAGTGATAAATGTGTCACACAATTATCATATTCAGTGACAAAATTGAGTTATTACCTTCAAAAGTTATCATATATAATTTACAAATGTTATCACTATTAACTTTCACGGTAATCTTGAAAATGAACATGGTTTAGGTTGCATTTTAAGTGACAAGAGTGTCTTCTTTAACTTACATCCGTCATTTTGCATTTTGCATTTTGGTCTAATTGTTATAAAGCCTTCATCGTTATTGAAATACAAAATATTTGATTAAAATGATAAATGTACATCATGTATTAAGAAAAATACAAAATGCAAATGAAAATGATAATTTTCATAAAGCAAATAATTGAAATTAGGTACACTTACACACAATTTCTAAAAATGCACATATCACTCCATATGCTTTTGATACATACTTATAATTTGGATATCAGAATGCAAAATATCACTTACAAAGTGTTCTCATCTTCATTGCAAATGTTTTCATCTTCATTGCAAATGATGTAAGTTATCATTTTAACAGTGTTTTTCATTCTATACACATTGCAATCACGGTGTAAATGACATATTACATCATTCATTATATTCTTTAAATTACATCTGTCATTTTGCATTTTGGTCAATTTGATTGTTATAAAGTCTTCATTGTTATTGAGATGAACTTTTTTTTTTGACTAAAATGATAATGTACATCATGTATTAAGAAAATGATAATATTACCCTAGTCATTTGTAATTTTTTGGCTCTGAAAAATGCAAAATACAGATGAAAATGATGAATTTTCAAAAGCAATGGTTGAAATTTTCAACACTTACATATAATTTCTGAAAATACACAAATAAATCCATACTTATAATTTGGATATCATAATGCAAAATTTATAGTAACGTTTGATTTTTTTGGATGAAATTTATGCTCATTGTTTTGATATTACAAACAGGGATGAAAATGATAACTTTGATTGACATTCATTGCACTTTATTTGCATTTTTTACCTAAGTATCGGAAGTTTTCAAACATGCAATGAAAAAGTTAACATTAGAAAACCGATTTACCATCATCATCGATGTCGTCAACACCTTTCTCACTGACTTCATTACTTTCTTCTGTATTTTCATCTTCTTGATTAGTTATTTACTTAACATTAGCATTTTGATGTTCGACATCATCATATTCGTCTTCGATGTTTATAACTTTGCCATCGGATTTAATACTTCTCGCCGATGATAACCTTAATCTCCCACTTCGCCTCATAGGTTTATCCACTGCAAAAGTTTGAATCATAACTAAGTTTTCATCATCTGATTTTGCATTTCAAAAAAACAAAATCATGAAAGGATTTCTTACTTTTTGGGCAACCGGTGTTTTTCGCTTCAAACCTTCTTCCTTAGACCTAATCATTGACGATGAAAACTGAATTTCTGGAATCGTAACTTCCTATACTACGGGATGTGTCTTTCATTTTTGCATTTGGTCTATATTTTTCAAAATATACGGGTTGTGACATTTTAGATTCAAAAAACGACAGTTGAGTTGCTAGATTAATGGTATTTTACATTTTTGCCCTCTTATGTGTACTAAATTAGACTTATTATTGATTGTGATTCCGTGTTTCTTAAAATCAATGCTCGCAATCCATTTATAAATCTAATAGTTTATATTGATTCAATAGGTTCTATATATAAGAAGGGTTATATACGTAACTAAATGCTATATATATATATATACTTGTGCAAAGTGTGAGATCTGTTAATAAGTAGTAGTTAATTATGGAAGTTTAAGTTAGTTATAGTGAAATATAAATAAATAAATAAATAAATAAATAAATAAATATATATATATATATATATATATATTAAATCAACCGCAAGGCTAGGGTTGTAACTGTTGAATGAAGGGCTAGTATCTACATTAATTAGTTGGCAGTTTGTGCATATATTTTATGGGAATAACTTAGCTATATCATCATGTAGCCATTTAGCTACATGATACACACATAAACACTTGGTGGGCCCTACTTATACACTATGCACCATGATGCACACCAAGTGTTTGTGTGTGTATCTATGTGGCTAAATGACTACATGACCATGTACCTAAGTTATTCCCATATTTTATATATGTAGTTTATGTGTTGTCTACAAATTAACAAAACTTTATATTTTCTTAGCCATATATATATATATATAGAGAGAGAGAGAGACAAAAGTTCAAACAAGAACTATTTTTAATGTATAATAGGGGTATTTTGGTAATTTATATATTTACCCAGCCGTGAATTGTGTCCGAGTGAGCCATAATTAATTTGCGAGGTTTGATTTTCACGAAATAACCCTCATTAATGTGCCATTAATGGTGACGCAAATGAGCCGCCAAAAAATCTTAGTCATTGATTTATTTAAATCAAGGGCTAAGATTGGTTCTCGCAGTTCTTGTTTGAATCCTCCCCTATATATATATATATATATATATATGTGTGTGTGTGTGTGTGTGTGTGTATAGGGGAGGGTTCAAAGGAGAATGAAAATTTAAATGAGAATGAAAAACTCAATCTCAGCTATCAAATTCTCCTTCTTCAATTCCATTGTCCACCCATAAATTCATCACATGCAAATTGCCACACTCTATCTCCCAACTCTCCATCCATGAATTCCACTTATAAACTCCCATTCTTATTTAATTTCTAATTCTTATTTGAACATTTCCCAAAATATATATATATATATATATAATATAGGAGAGAGTTCATTTGAAAACCATTATTATTGTGAGAACCGCGAGAACCAATCTTAGTCATTCAATTGATAAGTGGGATTCATGGATGAAGAGCATAATGTACCTAATCGTATCAAAGTATCGTTCTTGTAAGACCGAGTGTCGAACACTTGGGGAACGTGTATGATTTCAGATTTAAAAGATTTAATTATTAATTAGTCTAAAGAAAACGAGTAAATGGGGGAATTTAGAAATAAATATAAGAACGCGATAAAATATTAATTGGACAAAAGAGAAAATAATTCAAAAAGTAAGATAAAGCTGAGAGCTCAGAATGTGAAGAATCAAGAAAAGAAGTGTTTTTACTTAGATTTGATTACCCCTTATTTATGGTTAATTTTAATATAGTGCAATGGATATTATTCATCATATACCAATTCCTAGATTGGTTAGATACGTTGGTCAGAAATTCTAACCCTATAATCATGAAAAATACTAATCCTATGGCCATGGGATCAAGTATTATCATAATTAGTCAATTAATTTCGAATCATACAAGACTTAATCAATATTGATTGTTATTATTCATTCAATCAACCAATCATACATAATGGTCATCACATGCAACTGTTCATACATATTAAAGTTTACTACTTTGTCACTTAACCCTAGGATTTGGTCAATCACTAGTCACAATTACCTAATGGTCATAGATTATCATGATAAAAGAATACATATATAGATTGGTCCACACACCTATGTAAACCCAGTCAATAAATAACAAAGTTTGAAACTTTAACATATATGGGTCTTAGATCAAGCAAGACATGATAAATATATAACTATTAATTCATCCGATTCATTAAAATCAAACCATAAAACAAAGGTAATCTCATCTAAGTAGAAACCATGGTATTTAAACCGTAATCAGAAGAAAAGAACATCTGAAAATCATAGATGAATGCTAAACATAGAAAATATAGCAAACCGGATGAAACCCGATGATTCGTTAATTCTGATTCTTCATTCTTGAGCTCCCAATCCTCTCTCAGGCTTCAAAAATCACTTGTGGGCGACAAGCATCACGATCTAGATTGCATTTTAAAAATTTAGGTGGAGTGGCATTTTCCTAATTCACGTGTGATTGTATACTGAATTATTTGTGATTGAATATTAAAATTTTATGACTATATTTTTTACATGGACTTTATTGAACACAACTCATATATATATATATATATATGTATATATATATAGAGAGAGAGAGAGAGTTAAACAATTGTAAAACATAGATAGGGATCTAAAATCTATTAAAACATGGGTAAATTTATTAGAAATCAGAAATTCACACATAAGACCGTCATCAGATTTTTTTATAGAAACTCTTTATAATAAAATTTAGAATTTTTAATTTAATTCAATTGCTCTATGTATTTATATAAGAAATCATGAAAATAATAGATAAATGTGTGTGTATATATAATGCACTTATATATAATAGCTCTACGTATTTAATCAGATTGTTTTATAAGAAATCCAGATATATAATGCACTTATATATAACATAGTTTAATATATTTATCTAAAGCAAGTCCAACTTATTATATTATATTAGTATAGTATGTATATATCTAAAACGTACAATTAATTAGATAGATAAACTTATCTTAATGTTTAATATTTTGATATAAAAAAACAACTAATTCTAACCATAGAATAAACGACAACTGCCCCCATCCTCTACAACGTACATCTCGTTAAAAATAGAATAATGACATCATTAGTATATTCTTTTTATATATATTAAAGATAAAGAATTAAAGATTAAAAATAGCGCGCCATGTTCCTTTCCTGCAACATAATTAATTAATTTTGTGACTTCGAGCTGAGTTTGATTCTAAATTTCTAATTAACAGGCCGGGTTAGCAACATCCTGAATTTCATCTTCAACACCTACCTTCCATCGATCATTATTTTGTTTTTAGTTAGAGATCGAGCTAGCAAGATGAAGAATTGAAGGAGCTTCATTTTGAAAACTTGATATTTAATTAATTGGTGTCTCGATATATAGTACGTCTTCGATCATCATTTTTAACCATGTATATATATGAGGCAGCTGATATGTACGATCTTATTCGAGCCAGCTAGCTAGGGGATCAACCGGCCTCCTAAGAAATTTAGAGAGAAAAGGAGGAGCAGAAAAGATCATCCTTTCATTAACCAAATTAAGGAAACGTACTATGAAATTAGATTTCAAGCCCGTGTAAACACGAGCCATATATAATTCGTCGATATATGATTTTATATTTATCTGTTTTCAGTAGGATAATGCCTATTAAATGAATGTTACTATATAGGTATACAAGATTTTTAGTTTTACACGAATATATGTTAAGTTTTATTGGTTAAGTATCATTAGTTGGTTAGATTGAGGTATCCTAAATAGTTAAAGACATTTTAATGCAAATTAAAAACCCATTAAAATGCCGTAAAACACATGATGAAGTAAATAATCATTAAGCATAAATATATCTATAAGTAATGAGATGAACAAATAGGGTCATTTTTTGCTTGACTTAGACAAATTGGTTTTAGTCATCATTCACTTCTTTTTTTTAACACAGAATTTAGTAAACTTAATGCAAATTGGATTAAACAAAATAGTATCCCTCATAGACAAGTAGCATTATTGAAATATAATTAATAAGCATATAAACGATCATCATATGGTTCTACTACAATATATATTTTTTTAAAACAACACTTAATAGTATAAGCTAGTAAAGACTAATTTCTCCCCTCGCAACATTAAGCTCAACCGGTAGGACTTCCCCTTCATGTAGCCCAACATTTGGAATTGGTGATTGCCACTTGTCTTGGAGGATAACTTGATCTTGTTGTCATTTTCTTTGCATTTTGATGTCTCCATAGGTTTTTAAATTCATAAACAAAAATACGGACCACAAATGAATCTGACGGGCTTGTGCACGTGACGTGTAGATTGATCCTTTTTTAAAGGATGTTAGGATTGTCTTCATGTTTTATGCATATATATTAGGTAATCCCTTCGGGAAGTAGTAATAAGATGACATCTCTTCCTGCGGTGTAGGAGCAGACCTACTAAGGGTTTGGTGGTGACACAGGCCTCGTGTCAATTTTACAATCGTAATGGAAAATTCCGATTTTTTCGAGTTGGTGCTACAAGTCAAATTTTTGGGTGCCACCGGTGCTTTTTGATGCTACTAAAACCTAATGAAAAATGAATTTTGATCAATTATATTTCAATATTTGATTTAAACCTTAAAATAATAATTTAACTAACAGGGTCTCTTATTAACCATAGCCAATTAACCGGAAACTCGAAAAAACCCCAAACAACTCTCATAATCTTAATTAATTTTATTTTTATCATTATATGGTGTTACCTGCCCTTGAAGAGGTGGGTTGTTGTAACATCCTCAGATTGGGCCTAGTCGTGTTCGAATCTGATACATCTAAATCTCGAATTAAATATTGAATAAAAGGATTATATATATATATATATATTTGATTAAGTGGAAAATAGAAGAAATGATAATATAAAAATATTTAAAAATAGACAAGAATAGTAAAATATTAAATGGTTTAGAACGAGGATTCCAAAAATATTTCCGTTAGTTAAAACGGGTAAGCGTACGTTGAGTTGTAAATTGAAAGGGGAAACAAAATACCCACTTGTGGATATTGATAACCCACAAGTCGGTCTGTGACTTAAGTACCCACGTACACAACTCAAACTCACACACACAGACAACTCACTCTGTGCTCTTGTTCTTGGCTTTGAAGGAGAAACAATTCAAGAGATCAATTAAGCTTCAATCTTGCTGCAGAATTCAAGTTGTAATCTGTTATTAAGCTTCAGAATTCACTTGTGGATATTGATAATCCACAAGTCGGTTTGTGACTTAAGTACCCACGTACACAACTCAAACTTACACACACAGACAACTCACTTTGTGCTCTTGTTCTTGGCTTTGAAAGAGAAACAATTCAAGAGATCAATTAAGCTTCAATCTTGCTGCAGAATTCAAGTTGTAATCTGTTATTAAGCTTCATCCTCATCATCTCCACTCTTCCTTGTAAGTTTTCTTCCATGAATCTCCAAGTTCTTGAGTTTTGACCATTTAGGTCAAATGGGTCAAAATTGCAATTTGACCTCAATAATTGATTCCAATAATTCTAATATGTTCCTACACCAATTCTAAGTGTTTAGCAATCAGATTATTGAATTAAAGTTGTGTTTTTGGTTGAATTTGGATAAAAAGCTTAAATGGGTCAAAAATGGTGATTTTGATCCCAATCCTTGTATTTGATGTTAAAGTAAGAATTAAGAGTTGTTTCTAGCTTAGTTTAAGTACCTTTTTCATATGTGAACACTGGAAATTGGATTGGAATCGTTTGGTTGAGTTTTGGGGTTGAAAATGGTTAAAACATGGGCTGAAATCGCACTGGTCTGTGCAGCCGTGCTTGTGGGCGCAAGGGACAAGCCTTGCGGCCGCAAGGGGCACACTGTTTACGGCCGTAAGGCCTTGCTTGCAGGCGCATGCTTGTTTCAATCCTTGTGGGCGCAAGCTGTTTTGCTTGTGGCCGCAAGGAGTCCTGTTTCAGTGAACAGTTTGTTGTTTCGCGTGGTCCTGATATTCGGGGTGATTGTTTAGGTGAGCCTGACAATCGAGAAGACCCGGAACACTATAATAAGCAGTTTAAGATAGCCAGGTGAGTGCCGAATAACATAACAATTAATATATCTATAACATATATTAACAAATGATCTGAGAATTGTATACCATGATATGTACACACACTTGATTAAGTGTAGGTTGCATGATGATGCTAGACTTAATATGTTGACACAATATGATACGCACTTGATTAAGTGTAGATTGTATAGCATGATGATGCTAGGCTTAACTTATTGATGATATATGATTATATGCGCACAATGAAGATCCGATTGGATCAGATATGTGTTTGTGAACGATCTGGACCCTAAGGACAAAGTTGTCCTACATTAAGAACTAAGCAGTTCTACATTAAGGACTAAGCACTTCTACATTAAGGACTAAGCAATCCTCCTTGGGTATAGCTTATGGCTGTACACATATGAATCGATTGATTCCAGAACGCAATGGTGGACCGCTTTACAGCTCACCCACCAGAGCGGTTGATGTGTCTGGTACCCCAGTTTCGTGCATCGAGCCGGGTTAGCTTCCCTGCGAGATATGTCACCTTCTAACTATGCCAGCTCATCGCGAGATGCTAGGATAGCACTGTTTGAGCATGATTGATGATATGTGATGTATTTATGTTGATTGTATGCTATTTTGTACTCACTAGCTTTTATAACTAACAGATACTACTTCTCTCGCATGTGCAGGTGATCCTCAGTGAGCTTGGGAGCCTGCGGGTAGTTAACTTGTTTAGGAGGAACACTATCTTTTGTTAAACTCTGATATGTTGTTTGTAAACAGATAATGGTCGAACAGTTCAGTATCAGTAACACTAAACCTCGTATGTGGCAATTTTTGAATGTAAAATATTAGCCACTTGTTTTAATTCCGCTGCATATTTAAATGAAAATTATAAATTATTATTTTAAAAAGAAAATTTTGGTTCTCGAAATGACGGTGTTACAGTTGTTTTCCGTGAGCAATTTGCTAGAAAAGATAGGCTAAAACTTATAATCCGTTGTATATAAGAATTTGTGGTTGTTATGTATGTGGAATTGTAAAGAGTGACATTCTTCATTTGTAACCTATATTTTAATGCAAACCTTGTGTACACATTTCTTTTAATGTTGTTGGTTCATTACCGCATAATGAATTATATTAATATATTGGTGTTTTAATGTTTAGTGTAAATAATATTTAAAGAATTAAAACGTATTGTCAAGTACATACACTTAATTTAATAAGAAAAGAAAGTATGTTTTATGCATATATATTAGGTAATCTCTCATAATATAGACTAAACATAGGTGAAAAATATATCGTTCTTCCATTTCGTATAAAATGGGAATCAAATCTCTTCTGAAAGTAATAAGAAGGTGGCATTTCTTCTTGAGGTGCAGAAGCGGCCCTAGTAAGGGCCTGGTGGTGACACAACCGCACGACCCACTATCAATTTTGCAGGCGTAGTGAAGAAGTCTAATTTTTGAGCCGGTGCTACCAACTATCTTTTTTGGGTGTCACTAGTAATTTTTTGATGCCACCAAAGCCTAATAAAAATGAATTTTGATAAATTATAGTTCAATATTTGATTTATACCTTAAAAATAATAATTTAACTAACAAGGTCTCATTAACCACACTCAATTAACTAGAAACCCAAAAAACCTCAAACAATACCCATAATTTTTATTAATCTTATTTTTGCTAAAACCCACAAGATTAGAAGGTGACATCTCATTAAGCCCAAATAACACCCATAATCCTTACATAAATCTCATTCACTAAAACCCACAAATACCCATTGTGTAGGACTTAACACCCATCAATAAATAAAACTTTAGACTAAGAACACGTGATCCTGTAAGAATCAAGAGAAGGAGATATGGGTTTAGCTTTGAATTATGACAAATATGTGAGTGAAGAGCTATGGTAAGAGTTTTTTTGTTTGTTGGTTGTATAGTGAGCTTTTTCTTTCTATTGAGCTAAAGGATTTGAATTGATAGTTTCAGTAATTTCATGTTAATGAGTTTGAAAATTTTTATTGTATAGAAAATTAGCAATTCTAGCTTAGATCACTATTCAAACGTGATATTTTAGTTGTCATCTAAATTTCTTATATCCATATAATAATAATTTAACATATTATAAGTGAAAACAAATAATTCATAGCTTTAGAGTTCTTATAACGAGTCATAGTTTATTGATTTTATCTATCTTAACTAAAATACATATATAGATCCTAAAGACATATCATGCATATCAAATTTTCAATAGTTGGATTCTATTTCTCATATATTAGATAACCATGCAAGTATTACTGATATAAACAAACTATAAAAGTATAAATGCATGGGTCAAAGTATGTGCAATGTTATAACTGAATGAAAGCTTGTTACAGATGAACCACCATAATAAATTAGAATACACGACATTAATAAAAGAAGAATTTTAAGCCAATAAAGTTGAAAGGTCTACTCTTCTGATTTCATATATTAGCCTTGTTATCTATAGTTAATAATCATATAACCCATGTTTGTCAAAGCTTATACTAATGAATCTGTTGCCATAAGGTGATAGTCTATTAAATTAACCTTACAACTACACAAATGTCCAACTCACCATATATAGTTATCACCCTTCAATTTGTTGGTTCTTTTCTTCATCAGGTTAGGGCAATTTAATCACGGTTCAACCAACGTACGTGTTGTGGCCACAACAATCTTCAAAAAGCCTAAATAGTTAAGAATCATTCCTTTATAATAAGAGTAATACAGAAATATTAATTAATAATTTACGTCAAAAATCATAATTATGTTATGTTTGGTGGGTTCATCTATCCCTATTTGATTGCATGTGGTTTTGAAAGACCTTGGCTTCAGTTGCATATATATATATATATATATATATATATATATATATATATATATATATATATATCGGTTTTTTAGCCATTGAAGATATACGAATCCTAATCTAGTACTGAAAAATGAAAACACCAAACATAAAATTCAAAGTCATGATGAAAATAAATGTCATAAATCTTGTACCAACAACAATATATCCTCCAAATGATTTAGAGCACGCATATATAATTTTCGTAAGTAAACATGATGCATGTTTAATGTACATTTGCCAGAAAATGATGAAAATTGTTATTATTCCTATATATATATATATATATATATATATTGTCGTCTCAAACCTATATTGATGACCAATCCTTAATTAAGGCTCAACATAAGCATATGATTTTGTATTCAAAATGAATGTAACGAAATGTGTATCATAATGCACATTTAATAACCATTATATTCTACCACTAAAAACTTTACTACGATAATCATGTTAGCAAGTGAAGTCACCTCTTTTTTTTTTTTTTTTTTGTATATATAATTGTGAAGTATTTCTCTCCAAATTAGCCTGAAACCATGCACGAATAGAAAGTGTTTATGAAATTATTACCTTAATCGCAAATGAAAAGCATGATAACTATATGAGAATATTGTTATTGCCTCCAAATATTATAGTATAGCCATTAAAAAGAATATTTAAGAATGTTCAAAAAGTTTCAAGGACAGAAGCATTTCAAGTTGCTAATTTAAGATAAAAGTTAAAATGTTTATGAATATGAAAGTCATAAGGGTTTCATTATCATTCTCTTTTGTTTAACCTTAAAAACCTAAAGGCTATCATCAATGAATAAACATATCGGTTACCATGATTCACCTAAAAAGGGCATGTTCTCAAGCACGGTTAAGAATCAAAATATTCAAACATCAAAATCATACGTGCAACCATCATAACAAAGCTACTTCGAATTGTATCTCAAATTCTGCTTGAAACATACCTTATTGTGAATTTGTATCGGTGTACTCTTATAGCACCAATTAACATTCATCCAATAAATTGACAATTCACAATTAACATTCAAAACAACAAGTAGGAAAAGTGTAATTTAATTTAAGCATATTTATTGAATGAGACAAGTTAATTTAATTTAAGCATATTCACAATTAACATTCAAAACACCAAGTGAGGGGTTAACAAGAGTATATATAATTGTCTTTGCTTGGATCATAATACCCTTAAAACGTATTTATAAGAAAAATAGACAGCGGGTGTTGTATAGAAACATAACAGTCATAATTATCAAACTAGTTTTATGTACAAATCACCTAAAATGTTGCTAGAAAGCTAATAAGCAAAGAAAGAAATACCAAAGTCTAATGATATTTGTAAATGAAAGCAGAACTACAAGTCCCTTATTGAAAAAGGGGATGATAATTTAAATTGTATATAAAAAAAAACAAGTAAACTTGACTTTATGTTGTCCATGGGATAGGATGGGATGGATTACACAGTGTCACTAGATTCATCCCTCCCTCCCTTCCTCCTCACATAAATCTAAATGAATCAATTAAAATTTCAAAAAAAAAATAAAAAAGAAAAACCCAACACTTTGCAAAAACAAATATCACATTCTTTTTGTCCCTGCACATCTCTTTATCTACACACATCCACTTTTCACATCTTCTATACTACTACTTATAATCCCTTATATCTATATAGATACTTGTTGCGCTATCAGTCACAGTCCAACCCGCATACCTCCAAAACGATCCCCCCACGATCCAGAAACGGGTTAACACGCACCCACAAAAGCGATAAGATGGACGCTAAAAGGATCGACCACACAATAAGAATAGTCGGGACATTGCTCTGTTTTCCCATCATACCTTTCAGGAAAGGATATAAATGTAGAATCACCCATATTGCGAAAAACAGCCTCCCAAAAAGCGGGCCCCAAGACTCGTATCCGTTGCTAATAGCATCCGAGATGCCAACAATCACTCCAATGATGTTAAAGATCAAGAGCGTCAAAGGAGGGATCAACAGGGTTGTCCATTTGAAAAGATAAAGCTCTGCAAACTCACCATCGTCACCTCCCTTTGATGTCACAGTGAAGTTGGTGTTCACACCAGCCAACACCTTCAGCAGACCTTGAAACAGTGCAAAAAGATGGGCAGACACACCACCGATAACCCAAAACTGCTCGTTCCTCCAAAAGTCGTCTATAGCAACATGACCCCATTGGATTTCCAGAACACTCGTCAAAGCGATAGATAAAAACATCAGCATGAACAGAATGCTCGCGTAATTACTTATCTGAAAATATTATAAAAAACTTCAATTTTTATTTAATAAAAAAAAATCATAGCTCGATAATGGGGGTTAAAACTTTGGTTGTTACCTCGGGGACGATGAATTTTCCAGTGAGAAGACAGACGGCTGGTAGAGTACAATAGGCAACCAAAGGAACAGAAGTCAAAGGATAGACGACTGAGTTTATATAAGAAAACCTTTCCAACGGTTTCAAACCGCAGCCATACCCATACCATATCGGGCAATGTTTGCTGAACAAGATCTCGACCGACCCCAGGGCCCACCTAAGAACTTGGTGAAGACGGTCTGAAAGATTAATTGGAGCCGAACCCTTGAATGCTGGCCTCTTTGGAATACAGTACACTGATCGCCAACCATGGCAGTGCATTTTGAAGCCCGTTAAGATGTCCTCAGTAACCGAACCATAAATCCATCCAACCTTGATTATTGTTATAGAAAAACAAACATATTAATTACTCTTTCTACAAAATGACGAAATGCAAATGCAGTGTATATTTTTTCTTTTACCTCTTTTCCCCATTCGGTTTTATCTTCATAACCACAACTTATGACATGAATGGCTTCCTTCAAGAGTGATGCAGAGGTTGCTCCAGGAAGAACACCGCCTTCTTCAACAAGTGTCGAAGCAATAAACACTGGAGATTGACCAAACTTCTTCTCAAACTTTATCTGAGGCATTAGAGACGTTTTCTCACTATCGATTCCTGTCCCCAGATACCCCCAAGCAATGTTAGAAGAAGATAATAATAAAAGTCATTGAAAGTTGAAAACACAATAACTTTACCTTCGATTCCTTCTTCTATATTCTCGAGTGAGTGTATTTGAGTCGAAGCCTCCATCTTCTTGCTCTTTTTAGTTTTCTCTTTCGTTTTTCCTTTACTACTTTTCTTCTTCCTTGATCCAGAACAACAGCAACACCATTTTGGCAAGCAGTTGCATGTTTTACCCGGGGCTTTCTTCTTTTTGGGTGCATCATATCCATACAAAGCTTGTCTTCTAAAAACACATCCGGTTCCCACATAAATGGGTCCTTGGATCCCATCCAGCCCCTTCATGTTAATCTTAACAAACACAAAGAAGATAAAAACAAAAAATATTAGACTATTTTTTTTCTTCATAGAGAAACATTTGAATTCAGTTATAAACTGATATCACATACATCGAAGAAGACGACATTGCGGTTTGAATACCGATCGTGACGATCGATCCCGTCGAATCGTTGTGGGAATTGCACATAGCAAATTTTCTTCCCAGATGTCGGGTCCATCATGAAACACATGGCCTCACGCATGGCCTTACTGTTGTTTATGTAGTGATCACAGTCGACATTCAGCAGGTAAGGTGCGTTTGTGACTACAGCCGACACACGGATCTTGAAAAAACAATTATACACATATAAGCAAGCAATAATGAAAGCGGATTATAGAAAGAAAATTATTACAATCCACAAGTCAACAAAAAATGTGAAGTAGTTATACCAGAGCATTCATGGCACCGGCTTTCTTGTGGTGATCAAATCCAGGCCTCTTTTCACGAGAAACATAAACGAGACGTGGTAACTCATTGCCTTCTATGTCACGAACACCATTTTGCCCCAAGAAAACCTATCCAATAAAAAGATATTTAATTTGTTTACAAATTTCAAAAGGTGTTAAAAACTTTTCTTATAAAAATCAAAAGAACTGTATGTACGCACCTGAATCATTCCAGGATGATCCCTAACATTGTTTCCGGGCCATGGGGTACCATCTTGCATTGTCCATCCTTCTTCTGGAACCTTCTGTGCCATTGTAACGAGCCCGTTTATCCGTATCTTAAATTCTTCATACTCCCTCTGCATGCATTTCAAACAAACAGAAGAAGAAGATCAACTTACTTGCAAGTTTCCAAATTTGACCTGAAAAAATCAAGTCAAACTGACCTTCATAGCGCGTCGTTCACGGACAAATGCAGGGTGAACTTTGTCTTTAAGATAATCAACTTTTTCAGCAAAATACCACTCAGGAGCACGAGGCTCAATGCTAAACTTCTTGCAAAACGGGACCCACTTCCTGGCAAACTCAGATGTCTCCGAGAGAGCTTCAAAAGTAAGCATTGCAGCACCATCATCAGAGACATAGCAAGCAACTTTATCCACTGGATAATCCACAGCGAGGATGGATAACACAGTGTTTGCAGTAATGAGAGGTGGTTCTTTCAATGGGTCAACTGTACTCACAAAGACATCTATAGGAGCCAACTCAGAAGGCTTTCCGTCTTTTTCATACCTCAGTGACAAACGGTCAAGGTATGTTTCCCGTTCAATTGGGAACCATTTTGGGAATTGATCGAGGATCCATGATACAGCAAACCATATCTCACAAATAATTGAAGTCAGCCACAACGCATATGCATCTTTGACTGGATGGAGGATTCTATAATGGAAGAAGAGTCCAAGAATCACAAGACGAGTTAATATCACCATTCGATATGGATTTATCTTGCTTGAAGAAATTGGTAACTTTCTTGAAAGAGGCTGCCTGCCTTCGTCCATCCTACAAAAACAAAGTTCTACATTAAAAAAAAGAAGATGAAACATGTGATTTTCTTTGTTCAACGGGTCTAGCTTCGCAAAGATCACACACCACCACATTGCTAATAAGACGAACACGCGTTTTTTTTTCTTAAAAACCGTGTTCTAAATGATTGATAAATGTAGAAAAAGAAACAACGGATCATCAAGAAACTTTCTATTAATACCTACAACCAGATTCTATAACTTGGAGAATAAGTACTATTACTTAAGTATATAAATTTATTTTGACATAAGAAATCACTTACTTTGGCAAATCAGGATCATCTACATCATCATCACCACCACCACCACCACCTTGGTGCTTCACCATTTGAAGTTTATCATTCTGTCTTTTCCGCCATTCTTCCATTCTATCCTTCCATGCAACTGTCCCATACCCATAAACCGCCAAGTCTTTCTTAGGATCCATTGCCCTAGGCGGCACTGCAACACCATCAAATTTAGTCCAACACTACGCCTTTAGCTAACATTCAGAATATTACACTGTAAATTAAAAAAGAACCAAACACTTACATGAAACAGAAGAAGCAGTATCAGAAAATGGCAAAGGGTGGATCCTTTTTGCACGATTCATGAATGGGGGGATGATTAGAGCATGCTTATCAGCCGAAATCCCATCATCCTATCAATTAAAGTTAACAGCTTGAATGTAATTAGACAAATAAAAAATCCCCTCCTCCCCCACCTTTGTAAAATAAGATAAAAGAAAGTGTGTGTGTGTGTGTAATTGTTTGGGTTGTGATATAAGTAATAATTACTTATTATTACCTCTTGACCATAAGTAAGAAGGGGTATGTCTGGGTTGAGAGGGGAAGCGTCGAGTTCTGAAGGGGTGGCAAAGCCTGAAACATTTGATGAACCACGGCCCATACCAATATTGAGGCGTGAAGAAAGCATTGCCTCAGCAACACTATGAGGGTCTCTCCTCTCATTGTTACCAATCTCAAATTCGTTATCCAAATCATCAAATTCATCCTCATCTTCATCACCATCTACTCTTGGACTCCCTAAAATTAGTCATAGCTGGTCATTAACTTCAAAATAAAGCAAAATCTTTTTGTCCATAAATTACACTTATAAAGACAATCAAAATACCACAAAAACAGAGTTTCGGGTACCTTTTATCCGCTTAAATCGAGTCTTGCACTGAGGGCAAGCTTGATTTCCCTCTCTTCTTTCATATTCATAACAAGGTCTGCAAACAGGGAAAGCGCACTCATTGCAAGCAACAAATGGTTCACCATCCACTGTTATTTCGATCTCATCTCCACAAATCTGACAAATCTGCCCACTTAATTCTTTCACACTAGTCACCTAAACAAATAAAAAACCAAAATTTAGCTTCACATCAAGATTCTCACCATAGTCAACTCAGAATCCAATTGCACATCAAAGATACCGGCAATCGCAAGACATAAATTGGGATCTTTAACTATGAACACTTATGGGTATTTGAATTCATGTAATATATCATCTGAGATATAGATGAATTCAAAACCTGAATCCAAGAAGGGAGTCACATCTAATTGTCGAAAAAGGTAAATTATTATACTAATGTGTAAGCCACCGACAGAAATAAATACATACATAATAGGCTCAACTTTCCAGCTGCAAATCAAATTCTTGACGACAATAACTCAAACTAAGTTGTTCAACTAGAGAAATTGTGGAGATTTAAGAAATAATGGGTTTGACTTACTCTTCCAACTTCATCAGCATTGATTAGAACAAACTCGTTCCTGTTGTGCGAACCTGCAATAAGCCGTCCTTTGGTATCCATTGATTTGAATCAGTGTGAGTTGAAATCTTGAATGAAAACCCCACTTCAGATTGCTAAGAAACCCATCAAGGAAGTAGAGAGTTTTTCTCTGTTTCTCTCACTCTATTTCCTTTCCCCTTTCTCGCTCCTCGCTCTCTCTCTCTCTCTCTCTCTCTATCTCTCTTATTACAAAACCCAATCACAAGAATCACCAACCCCACAATAAAAATAAAAGAAACAACTGAAAATGAAATGCAAACGCTAAGTACGTTTGTAATTTTATGAAAAGAAAGCTGGATAAATAAAACCTACCCACAATTAAAAGAGGTAAAATTAGTGTTTGTTTGATTGATTCTTTTCTTGAGAGAGAAAATAAAAGGTTGTGTGGATGTGATGTGAGGGTGGAAGAAGAACGAAGAGATGTCAACAATGACAGCTTGTTATGTGATAAATTCTTAGAGAGAGAGAGAGAGAGTTGAAGCAACGCGTATTACAGAAGGGACACAGATCGCTTTGATGGATCTGTCTGTGAGAGGGCTTCTTTTTGATAATTCTAGAGAGAGAAGAGTGTGTGAGTTGTAATTTTGGAATGTGGGACCGCCGGGGGTGGAGGTGCACGGCGGATGACGGTGGTCGTGAGGGTGGACTGAATGGGTATGTATGGGCGTAATCGTAATTTCCAAGGGGGTCGGCTAGCTGGCACGACTTGCACCAAAGCAAAATCCCTTGAGATTTATAATTTATTTATAGTATAAAAACGAGTGTAGCAATAATTGAAGGGGTGGGTGGGTGGGTTTTTGTGAAAGAAATTACCTTCACTTTCTACTTATTCTTTTGTCAAATGAGAGAGAAACACATACTCTAATACCTATACATAAAATCTTCTAATAATAATATTAAATAAAAGATTTAGTGGCTCTTTGTTTGTTTTTTAATGAAATTATCCGGCGTGTTTAATTACTGTCGAAATTATCCGGCGTGTTTAATTACTGTTTTTGATTGAAGATTTTGTTAAATGAAACATAAGAATGATGCTGAATTATTTTACCTTAAGATATATTTTGAATTATTAAGTATCAAGTATTTTACCTGAATACTTTTTTCTATTACATGTTGTCTGTTAAACAATGATATCTTATAATATAATATATCACTATTAAGGTTAAAATAGTAATTTGTATCATTCAAAGTGTTCATTCAGAACATTTATCAAATAACATGTCACATTCAGAGGCAGATTTATTCCGAATCTTTGAATTATTCATACCACATAATCATTCAGTGCTTAATCATTCTGTTTTAACAAACAACCCCTAAATAAATAAAGTTTATAAAACACTCATTCATTTACATAAAAAAATTAATTATCAAATCTAAATCATTAATTTTGGTAAAATTAAAATTTTGCTTTTGATTTTTTACGATCAAAACTAGATTCAATTTTAATTTTAATTTAGACCAAAATTATTTTTAAAAAAATGTTATTCTTAAACCTTAAAATATTGTATTTATACACCATAATTTATAAAGATCATATATACGCTTTATAACATTTCAAAACATCATATTTATTATAAAGTTTCGTATATGTCTTTCTTAAACCTTAAATATCGTGTATATGCACTCTAATTTACAAATATCTTATTTACTTTTTATAACATTCCCAAATATCAAATTTAACCAAATTGTTAGTTTTATATTTCTAAACTATTTTTATAATTATTTTAATTTTTTAAAATTATAACCAACAAAAACTTGACCTTATTGCCCATAAATGTAATAATAATGATCAATAATTTGTATAACAAAAATACAATCACGTATTTTTGCATCATATATCATCACGTTTGTCCTCCCCTTATATCGATACTTTCACCGTTGATCTTGCTTGACGCTGTCGCTAACCATTATTTATATTTTCATTTTTTTCGTGTCTGAAAATTATTTAATATTTTTTATTTAATACTTAATATTTGTTTTTTAAAATTAATTCACACGTACATTTAATTTAGTATGCTATATTTAAATAATTTGTATTTATTCATTATCGAATTCTTTAATATTGAAGATGTAATATTGTTGTTTTGTACGTGGTTATCTTCTAAATGGTGGTTAATATTAATACCATTAAACCAAATACATGTTGATAATAAGATAAAACGTACAAAGCTTTTGAAAAGTCTATGACAATTACCATTAATAAAATTCATCGATTATAACTAAACTAGATTAAATGTGTATGAGTTAGGTTTTAAAAAATGATAAATATTTAGTACTAGTTTAAATAGATGACAAATAATTATAAAAATGGAAGAAATGAGAATTAAAAAAATTATCAGCATACGATATCAACACCCAGACCAACGGTTAAAGATTCGACGCCAGAACGAGGTCAGATGTAACGGCAAAAACATAGTATCATGATACGAAGAAACGTGATTTTATTTGTTGTAGAAGCCTTCGATCATTAATTATTACAATTACCGGCAATTAAGTTAAGTATTTAGTGGTTATACTTAAAAAGGAATTTAAAATGTTTATAAAATATTTTAAGATAATAAAACTAAAAATTTGATTAAATATGATATCTTAAAATGTTATAAAGCGTGGATATAATATTTATAAAAGATGGGCAAAAACATGAAAATTGATGTTAATAAAAATGAGCAAAAACAATATTTTAAGGATAAAATTGATAGGTGTGGGGGGTAGTTGTATATGGTGGAGAATTTATGTAATGTTTGTTCAGAGGATGTACTTGTACAAATAGCTACAAATGGGGGACATTTTGCAATTATTGAAAATTATTGTTAAAAAAAGGTTAAATTATATTAAAATATAATAAACTTTGACTAAATTGATAATATATGCCACGAATTTTTTTTTAAAAATTAATACAACAAACTTTTATAATTTTCTACATTGTATGTAAGGTGTCATAACAAGTCAATTTACATACCTCAACTGGTTACACTTTTTTTTTGTCTGTTTAATTAATTTAATTAATTGAAAAACACACTTTTCTAAAGCACACTCATGCATTTAACAATATCAACACCCACCGCCCCTATTAAAGCAAACCCACTGCCCCATTAATGTAAGCCAACCGTCATCGCCAACTTCAAGAAACCCTACCGCCGTTGCCTTCATAACCCCTATCACCACCGTTGAATTTCTAGTTCAAACCACTACCATTAACGACTGAAGCTTGAACCAAAAGGATGAAGACTGTGATTAGGGTTTTGATAGAGATTTGCAAAACGATGAAGGCTTTGATGAAGATCTGAAAAAACGATGAAGAATGCGATTAGCATTTCGGAATGATGAACGCTGGGATTAGAGTTTCAAACGATGAAGATTTGAAGCCCCCGATTCTACTACCCCACATTCATGAGCAATTTGTGTGTTTTAGGGTTTCTTTAAATCGATTTTAGTACCCCACTTGCAAACACGATTTGATTAAGTTTAGGGCCATCGATCTGTTCATCTTCTTCATCTTGGTTTTTGCAAATCTGAGTTTTGTTTCATGTGTGTTAAGGTTTGAATTTACACACTATATGTGAGTAAGTTTGTGACTTGCAGATGCGTTTTATGTTTATGCAAATCTGAGTCAACGTGAGTAAGTTTCTGACTTGATTTGGTTTCCAGATTTGGTTTCAATTTCATACGTGTGATGAGATCTTCAAGTTTATGGTTTTGTATGCACCAGGTCTTCATGTTGCAAAATTTTGATTTCATTGAAGATGATTAAGAACATATGAAGATGAATTGAAGAATAAAAATGAATATCCTAAAGAACATATGAATTCAAAATTAAAAAATACAAAAAAAGTAAAAATGTCTAGTTACCTACACTTCAGGTTACCAGGTCACTGAATATACACAATGGTATGGTTATAAAAGTTTGTTGTATTAATTTTAACAAAAAAGTTCGTTGTATACAATGATAGCTTAGCCAAACTTCATTATATTTTGGTGTAGTTTGTAAAAGGATGGACAAAAACGATGTTTTAAGGTTTAAAAAGAGAATAACGTCAAAAATTATGTATAATCATTAACATATAAAATATTTTATATTTTTTAAATTTGATTTTAACTTTAATTTTAATTTATTAATACAATCTATAATACATAATATAGCAAAATCCATATTATTTTTAATAGTAAAAAATATATATATAATAAGTTTAATATCAATAGTTATCCAAAAATGTAAGAACCCATATATAAATATTTTGTTTAACGTTTTATAACGTATTAAATATATCTTACAATGTTTTAATATAATACTGACTTGTTATATTTAAAATCAAAATATATTTGTACTAATTTGACCTTTAAATGTCAAAATTGATTCTTTAATTTTAAATAAATGGGGGGTTTAGTTTCTAAAAGTGTATCGAACTTATCACTTTTTGCTATTGTGTGTATCCAACTTTGAAAACTACCATTTGGTGAATCGTTACCTTTGATAGCAAGTTACAAATGTGACTAACATGTCATTCTCTTTTAAACATATTTTAATTAAAATTTAGCATTATTATTATTATTATTATTATTATGTTAAAGCAAGTTTCAGGATTAAGTTTTCGATCAATTCAAGGTCTGTTATGTGATTCAAAGGTTTACCTACGATTTCGATCGAAGGTCGCTTAACATTTGATTCAAGGCTTCACTTGCGGGTTCCACCATTGGTTCTGCAATAGTCAATGGATTTCTTCAACTGATGGTTGGTTGATAGTTAAATTGTTCATACTTAGTAATCCATGGTTCAACCAATTACTAAAACAACCAATGGTTCATACATAGTTCAATTCAATCTGAGCAATACCAAGGTAAGTTTGTTTTAGGGTTTCGATTAATGAGACCCATCTAAACCGGTAGTTACGAAGAGCATCAATTTCTTTTGATTTAGGGTTTTGATTGTTATTCACATATTGTTTTTGGAGTTTCTTCATACGAACCCATATTGGGGTTTCTTCATACAAAACAAGATGGGGTTTTCTTCATACGAATAAAGATTGGAGTTTCTTCAAATAATCGCTTCAAATTAGGGTTTCTTCATATGAAGCCATTTTGGGTCTAGATCTTCAAACGAGTGTTTCTTCATTCAAAACTATAACGTTTGAGTTATTCAATTTTTTCCAAATTTGTGTTCTTCATATTGGGTCCAGATCTTCAAACGAATTTTTCCAGATTTGTATTTCTTCATTCGAAACCATCAAGTTATTTCATATATAAATGCTCTATTTCAATTACAAATTAGATATAATCTTTTATTCGATCGTGATGTTCATACTGAAATTATGAAGATGGTGAATGTTCATATGTTAGTAATAATAATAATAATAATAATAATAATAATAATAATAATATTTTAGTATTAAAAATAAATCAAAATACAGATTATTACCTACAACCCGAACAATAGGTTTTATAATACATTAATTGGTAGATTTTGAAACTTGAGTAGATTACATAGTAGTTTTTAAAGTTAGGTTTATACAATAGCGAAGGTGACTAGTTTGATATATACTTTCAGAAACTAAACCCATAAATGGATGGTCAAGATCGTACAATTATTATTGATTTGTTAAATTTAAAGCTAGAATAGTACAATAAATTTTATCTCAATTAGTCTTTTATTTATATTAGAAAATTAGAAGATTTTAAATTCTTAAATAAAAAATTCGAGATAAGTTATTCTATAATTGCCAAAAAAAAGTTATTCTGTAATTAATGTTCATAACAAATAGGTAAAGCAAAGTAAAATGAAGTATATGTTTTTGGCATTAATAAAATAGTGAAAGTTCAATTTATATTACACGTACTTGATATATAATATTTTGAACTTAATATATAATACTTGGGTAAAACTTGAAGGTGAAAGCTATGACATTAATTAAGGTTTGAGTTTCTTCCTATATATGCTATCTCTTATACTCGTCGTCTAAGTCACCGACCAAGGTCATCCATCAACTTGATTCGATTACTTAGATCGCTCTGATCATGCATCTTTAATTTTGATTTCCAAATTGAGTTTCTGACGCATTTAGTATTGTGCATGTTTAGAGTTTTATGTTTACAAAAGGCAAGTGTTTTATTGATTAAAGTTTACTACTGGAAATTCCCAACCTAACAACTACCATCCATAGGATTTTGATATAACTAGTTTAACATTCTACGTATAAACACGGAGAATGATTAAAGTAATTTTAAATGTTTATGACGTTAAAAAGTTCTAAGATATATAGTAAAAACAATGGTAAAACATATATAGGGATATGAAATCTCTTAAAAAAGGGTAAATCTATTAAAAATCCGAAATTCATACATAACATCAATATATCATCATCAAAATTTTTGTAGAATGTCTTTATAATCAAATTTGAATTTTTCTAATATAATTCAACTGGTATATGTGTTTACATAAATAACCAGAAAATGAATAGATATATACTAAATGATTTGAATAAATGTTTTTGTTAAGATAAATAATTAAGTGTTAACAAATAAAATTATCTAAAAAATAATATTTGTGAAAACAACTTAATTTTATAAACCATTTGAGGAAATAAAAGGAAAAGACGGATGAAAAAAATTATAAACAAAGAATAATGACATATAACATCTTTTGTATTAATATAGATTAAAGAAAGCTGTTTGAAGCATTGAATGCAGAAATGTAGAAGAAGATGTAAAAACAATCACGTTTTTCCTTATAATGGAAATATTGACTTTATCGATGATTAAATGGGTTTGATATTTTTAGGATAAACTATGAAT
This sequence comes from Dittrichia graveolens, assembly GCA_038502395.1. Lineage (NCBI taxonomy): Eukaryota > Viridiplantae > Streptophyta > Magnoliopsida > Asterales > Asteraceae > Dittrichia > Dittrichia graveolens. The sequence goes on from JARJIL010000004.1 coordinate 96,521,024, forward strand.
GCAAAAGACATATATGATGTAATAAGCTTATAAAGATTTGAAGGGGATGATGACTCATTCTTTATTGTTTTTTTAGAAACATGAATGAATTCTTTTAGTTGGCAATGATCTCTCTCTATATATGGTAAGGATTTCATAATCTCGCTCTTAAACATAGAACTTAAAGATAAATTCTTAACTACTCATTTAAAAGGACAATATATAAATTACAAAAAAAAAACTCAAAACTCACACATCCTACGAAGAACCGACCTGCCCCGCATGAACCGAAACCAAAAAACCGATATCCGTAAAACCCGTAACCCGAAAACCCCAAAAACTAGGGTACCCGCTAAACACGGGGCGGGTTCGGTTTTTAAATTTTGATATCCACGGGTATCCGCCCCGTCCCGTATGCTTTTAACACACACACACACACATATATATATATATATAAAATAACAAAACTATTAGAAAACTTAAATTCCTCAAAACTACCTAACTTACCTCTAGTAGCCCCTACCGTCTTCCCTAATTCTTTTTTTTGAGCTTCGATATCAAGAGTTTGCAAGATTGCAACGATCAAGAGTTCAACATGGAGACATTGAAATTGATCAACAGTAGTAACTTTAATCATAGCGGTATTGTTTCTACGAGGCTCTCATCGAAGATCTGTTTGATTTATGCTAGTGATTTATTCATTATTATTGACTTGTTTCTAGCATTGTTTATTGTTTTATTATGAATCTAAACTTGTTGAAAACAACAAAAATGAAAAACAGTTCCGTTTTAGGGTACCCGTGAACCGAACTGCGGATACCCGCCTACCTTCGGGTACCCGTTGTTTGCAGTTCGGTTTTGGTACCTAAAACTAGCTACCCACCCCGCAGTTACGGTTTACAAAAAGTCCACTACCCGTCCCGTGAACACCCCTAAAATCTTATAATTGTTTACTTAATTACAATAATGTCATTATTAGATTTTGACCATTGATTCAAAAAATCTAAAGGTCCAGATTTGGCTTTTGAATTCTATGTTTAAACATAGTACCTTTAATGATTCATTATATATATATATATATATATATATATATATATATATATATATATATATATATATAACGGGTTTGGTTAAATGGTTTATCTAGAATACAAAATGCAAGTGTATAATGGTAGCTTTTATATAAATAAATATATACTACATATAATACTCTCCCTCCTCTAAAAATTAAGAGTTCTTAATTTTTCAATCAAAACTAAATCTCCACTCTCAATTTTATTTACATAATCTCATCCATCAATTTACTAAACCTTTCACCTCCTCTTATTTAACAAATAAAGATCTTGATTACAACGAATTATAATTTATTTTTCTTTAAAAAAATACATTTCAATTTTCTTTTAAATAAAAGTGTATAACAATATTACCACACTATTAAATACAAAATTTCATATAACATAAATTTGATGAATAATACTACTAAATATTTCAAATTTATTGTAACATTCAAGTTTCATTCACAAGCATCATTGCATCCTCCGTCCTCCTTAGCACAAGTATTCACCATCATCCTTCTTTGATTGTTGTCGCCGCATTGCACGAGTATCCAACTAGTATATTTATAGGCAAAAGTTAATCAAGAACTGTTTTTCGTACCAGAACTATTTTTAATGCCATTAATAACGCATTAATAGAGTTATTTTAGTCATTTATATATTTACCCAAACGTGAATTACATCCGGGTGAGCCGCCACTAATTTACGAGTCTTGGTTTTCCCAAAATATCCTCATTAATGCATCATTAATGAGTTATTAATGAGTCGCCAAAAATTCCTAGCCATTGATTAATTTTAATCAAGGGCTAAGATTGATTTTCACGGTTCTCGTACGAAAAACCATGTAACACCGGCTTTGCAACCACCAGAATTTAGCAAAAATTTGTGTTTTTAATAAACGTGAACTCCTTCACGTTTATATATATTAAGTTAAGCAGCGGAAGTTAAACCAAAAGGTTTACATAAAATATTTACAATCAAAATATTGTGTCAAGTTTTGGGTGTTACTCTAACAAACAAACCCACCATAATGTTATATATTACAGAAAGTGTTCCAAATCAATTTAAGTATCTAGCAGAAGGCAACCCCGCTCACCAAGCAACCTATTCTTTATCTGCAAAAAGAGTCAACGTGGCACCATTAGCTATACACATAACTAGTGAGTACAAACTTAACATAAGCATCAATAAAGCAAGTCATGCATCACAGGAATAAGCATACAATGCTATCCTATCATATTGCGGTGTCCTGACAAGATCGGTATAAGTCATTTCTTGCAGGATAGCCAGTCCCGCTCAACAACAATAAACCGGGGGATCAGACACGACCATCCGCGCTGGTGGGGGAGCTTAAAGCAGTCCACCGAGCATCATTTACGGAACCAGAGGCTCCTTAGGCAACTCAGCTACAACCGGCTGATTACCCCTCATGATATAAGGCACAGCGGTTCTGCAGAACCTACGATCCGGAATGTTACCTCGAATCACCGTTAAGTCCCAAATCACCTGATCAAGGATCCCTGAAACCCAACTACAGAGTTGACCTTAACCATGCTTGAAGATGTCCGCGAACTTTTCACATACACATAACTGATCCAATCTGGATCATTCACGTAGCATGCATATTCATTCAATTCATTAAGCATGCATATACATTCATTTCATCATTACGGATCCGATCTAGATCCCTAGCATACATATAATTAATCTTTCACATATTTGATCCATTCAGGATCAGTATCATACATATCATTCATTTAAACTAGGCAGCTCCAATTCTAGATTCCGCTAGCATGCACTCAACTCACATTCAACAAGTATTTAACATGGCATAATACATTAAAGTAGCATGGCAATGCTTATGTATACATGCAACTTAAAACATTTTTACACCACATGCAATAAAGTAAGTCTTTCTCTACTGCGGCTTACGAAAGTCGGTACTCACGTGAGTAGCTTAATTAATCAGATTACTTTAACTCCGGTTCAGCTAACTTGGTAAGTTTACCTAGAATCATTACTTACATCAATCATCTATACGCACAAAGTATAACTACTAAATAACATAGAAATCCCCAAACTTAGACTTAGTACAAATCTGCCAAAACTTGCGGATGAGGAAATCCGACACTTACGGATTTTGGAAAATCCGACACATACTATCGGGATCCGACACAAGGAAATCCGACATACTATCGGAATCCAGTATACATGGAAATCCGACATACTATCGGAATCCGGTATGTTGGGTTTTCGCATGGCACGCAACGGAAGCAAAAGAACAAGAATCAAAGAAAAAAGAGCCAATATAAAACCCACCACATGGACCAATCTCTACATGCAAGTAATGCAACAAGAAAAACAAGAATGGATAGAGATTATACCATCCAAAACGAGCTGAAGAAATCGTGGATGATGGTGATGAACGAGAAGACCAAGAAAATTCCTCCTCTATTGAAGTCCACCCCGAGTTTGCTCAAGCTCCTTGTACTAGCAAGCCTTGGTGATCTTCTACAAATGAAATCACCACTGGAACAACCACCATAAACCTCCTTGCTCAGTCCTCTTTGAAGCCACACACATTCTATACTCTAGAATCACCTCATAAGAGAGCTTTTAATGTTTTGTGTATCAAGTATGGAAAGAGCATCAGAGGCAATGCATGTGAAGTGTATATATAACCATCTAGATACCTTTTGGATGCCCTAAGGCCGGCCAAAAGCTAATGATTACATTACACATGCATTGGTGGAAAGATGAGGCAAAAAGCAAAAGCTGCATGCAGGTCTAACACATCTTCACGCCGTGAACTTTCCCTGGACCTACCAATTTTGCACTCTTGCCAATTTAACCCTTTTAGTCCCTCCACTTTGGTTGTTGTCGAGATTGATCCCCGGTGTGTGACCCAATAGGCCTATGCATCATCGGCAGTAATCAATTGGCGTGCGTATGTCAGTGGGCATACTCCAACACGGTATACATGGAAATCCGACATACTATCGAAATCCGGCATCTAGCGGATTTTAATAAACTTGCGGATTCCAACACTTTTACACGTCTCGGAATCCGATACATTCATGGACAGGAATTCCGCCATCTTCTTAGTTCACTTCCAGGATTCCATTCTTGTTAGTTTTACATTCAAAACACTTTAGAACTTCATATATCATCTATATGAACCTCAAAAACACAACAACATCATTTAAAAACATCAAACATACATAAACCCACTTTCAAGTAAGCTTGTATGTTCATTAATTGAGTTTTCTCCATCATATTGGATTTCTAGCCTTAGACTCAAGCATAGTTATTATAAATCATGATTAATCCTCATAAATAGATATCAACTCACCTCTATTTGCTTTACAAGCAACGAATCTACCAACTTCAAGAATTTCCGAGAGGAAAGTGTGTGCATTTGTAGGTGTGTTTGCAAGAGTGTCAACTTTGACTACCATAGTCAAAGTACACACACACACTCTCTCTCTCTCTCTCTCTCTCTATATATATATATATATATATCAAACAATGTCCGCCTCTGGACTCTTTTCCTTTTCTTTTCTTTCTTTTTCTATATACATATATATATATATACTTACATTTAAACAATTATACTTTCATTAATGTAATTAGCTTACATATAATTATTCAACTTGGATCCTTTACATAATTTACTAACTTACTTCCACTTATAACGAGTTACAACTAGGCCCAAATCGAAGATGTTACAAACTGTTCTCATAATGAAACAGGAATTTGATTAGTTAAGTTAGGAATAAGTAAGGTGTAATGTGTTCATAATAATATAGGACCCATATTGTTATAAACACATGATACATACTTAAGCTTGACAAGATCATGATGGACCCTGCAGATTATGTGTGATAGCATGTTAAATAAAGTATGCAGACTCAGTACATTTATGGTGTAATCAGAGAGAGTAGTTATTGTGTTACTTATACCGAAGACACCCAATTTTAACATGGAGAATATAGAAAGAGTTAGTATGAGACTGACATAATAGCCTGAGGCAAGTAGACCTCGGGAAGCTAGAGACATGTATGATTTAGATGCAATTCCAATCCCAACCACTAGACCTTTGGGTAATTCTACTATAGAGATTCCAGTTATAGAGGAATTACAAGAGTATGAGAACAACACGGTAAGGAGGTAGTAGCTACAGAGTTTGAGAATGTCCTTTATATAATCAATCAGGTGGTTGAACAAGTGTCAGAAAGACTGGAATGATGTTATAGCAATGTGTAGAACAAAGATGTAGGCTACAATAGTATATGTTCAGAGGGTTGAGAGAATTGAAACCAAAATGGATCAACTATAAGGGTGTACTTACAGAGATTTTTCAGCAAGCAAATCACCTATTTTCGAAGGGGGTTACAGATTCGAGTGTGAATAATAGTATTGTTGTGGTTGGTGCTATTCGTTGGTTAAGCTTCCATTCACTTAGTTTTGAGTTAATCCCCCACCTTAAACTCCATTTTGCTGGTTTTGGTAGGTACAATTGTTAAGCTGGGAGTTAGTGTTTGTTTTGGGATATTTAACCGCCACACCGATATATTTTTTATGATGAGCCGTTTGTAAATTTATGTAACACGGGTTTTGATATACTAGCTTTATTAATAATATGTATTTTGTTTACTTAAAATACTTATATAAATAGGTTTCTAATTAAAGTAGCGCTTCTGTAGTTATTAAAAAAAAGGGGTTTAAAATTGCAGTGTTATATTAAATACTCATTAACATTTTAAAATGAATAAAAGGTTAAAGAAAAACACAAATTAAAAGGAAAATGATATTTTGGTCTTTTCATGTATATCACGAATCAACATTGAAACAAGTTGCTTAATGCAGGATGTAATTTTTGAAGTTCAAATATTATTGATGAGAAATTTGATAAACCACATGTACTATTTATGTAATTAACTAAAAAACTAATAAAAAAGCTAGATCATCAACTAAGGGGGCGTTTGGTTCGCAGATTTTTTTCATGGGATTTGCATTCTGTCAAGGGATTGGGAATTTGCAGGAATTGCATTTGGGAGGATTGTGAATCCTATCCTGTGTTTGGTTGACAAAATCTGTCAGGATTTGCATTCCTGAAATCCTGTTTGTTTGGTAATTCAATCAAAGGATTTGGATTGTTTCAGTGACAAATGACAGAATTACCCTTCAGTTATATTTTAAACAGTTTTTATTATTTAATTAATTATTTAATAAATAAATAATAACTACTTAATTTACACTATTTAATAATAAAAAATGTAACTAAAATTTAAGCATAATAGTTCCAAAAAGTCTAACACATAACTCAATAATAATAATAATAATAATAATAATAATCATAATAATAATAATAATAATCATAATAATAATAATAATCATAATAATAATAATAATAATAATCATAATAATAATAATAATCATAATAATAATAATAATCATAATAATAATAATAATAATAATAATCATAATAATAATAATAATAATAATAATAATAATAATAATAATAAGGTTAAGTGAGGGTAAAATGGTAAATGGCACATTCCCCTCTATCAAGGTTTTTAAAATACCATGGGGGTGGTGGTATTTCCTAATTCCTTCATATGAGGGAATTGGTGGGATTTCTTTAAAATCCCATCATTTGAAATCCCTAGCTTTTTTCCTAAACAAACACATGATTTCTTGGGTTTTTAATTCCCAATCCCAGGAATTCCCAAGGAATGCAGTGAACCAAACAGGGCCTAATAGATAGAAATTCTAACACGAGGATCATCAACACGCTGGCTAATAAAAAGTCAATTATTTAGAATTAATTACACAAATGTTCTTTGTGATTGATTCAATAACTTTAAAAAATACAAAAATGATCATTGTGGTTGTCACTTAGTTTCACTTTTGGTCATTTACATTAACTTTTGTCAACTTTAACAGTTAGTCAAATGATGTTTTAGTCTTTTTTTTCTTATCTTTGTTTACACACAATCTTTTTTGTATTTTTGTTTTTATTTAACTTTCTAATTAAATTAAATCTTATTAAATGTATGATTTAGTAAAATAAAGAGTTTATTACACCAAACAATCCATTCTAATTATATTTAATTATATTTGTGTTCATGTTTTTTAAGAAGATTGAATCCGAAACTCATCAACAAGAGGACAAACCCGTAAAATCAAAATCAAAAACCAATGAATATACGGAAATTCAGAAAGTGGTAAATTTTAGGCTCTAAACTTGAAAAAGTGACTCTCTTATAAATAGTTGGAAGAATTATATAAATAATTTATTATTTACTAATTAATATTAAAAAAAAGGATTGTAATCTCGTCATCCTTGCTTTTTTAAAGCTTATTTTTACCGATCATAGCCCTGTATTTCTAAAATGGGTTTGCACGGCATAAGCATCGGATTTATGTCACAAATAAGTTAAATAAATAAGAGATAAATAGTTTTTATAGGTATCTTTGGTTATATGGGTTACTATGCTTCCATTTACATTTTGGTTATATTGACTGGAAACTTGTAAGATTTTTGTATTTTAATGTCTTAATCTTTAAGACATGTTTTAATAAAGTTGTTTGCTCTTTTGAAAAAAAGTTAACATCATCTAACTTAGATGATGTTGCACTTACAAACTATTTAAATGAATAAATATAAAATGACTAAATTACCCTTCATTAAAGTGGTTTGTGAGTGTAACATCACCTAAGTTAAGTAATGTTAACATTACGAATCTTTTTTCTATATATATCTATACTATTATATAAAGCATTTAAGCTTTTTTCTTAAAACTCTTAAATTTTAAGTCACTTAAGATTACTATTCTACCCCTATCTACCAAAAAATGATTCCATAAAATAAACTTAATAACATTCTTTTTTCATAAATTCCAGAATATTCCTTTTCCATAAATTTTATAGCAAAACTTACCAAACAGAATATTCCATAAACTTAATAATATTTCATAAATTCCAGAAAGAGAAAATATATAATATTCGTTTTTCACCTGCTAAATAAAAATTACAAAATTACATCTAAATTTCATTCCCTTTTTACCTGCTAAATAAAAATTGCAAAATTACGTCTTGTGTGTCATCTTGATCAATACCTACCAAAATAACTTCTTACAAACCATTTTTATTTACCGTCGCCGCATTACCCGCCGCTATATATAAATTACAAAACATTTTTATACTATCAATACCCGCCGCTAGTATATATATATGATGCTTGTAATGTGAAATTACCTTGTTTTATATAAAATAATATATTATATTTATGGTTGTACGTACACTATACATACAATAACTTTTTTGGTAATAATAAAAAAAATTCTTTTTGATTAGATGGAATTATATATATTCTTCTATTTATTTATTATATAAAATGAAATAATACAAAGAAAGAAAAAGACAAAACTAATTTAAATATCGCAAATTTCAATGACAAACAATAGTTACAATATGACAATTGTTACGGGTGTGTCGGTGGCATAATTTATTAATTTATTTATTAATAAAAGAAATACCATGGATCGTGCCACATGCAGATTTCAAGATGAAATTATTAAGTAAAATTCAGAGAAGCAGTACCTACGTTCCTTCTTCAAATTTAATGCTACCTCTACCATTGCACTGCTTTTCGCTTTGCACATTTTTTAATATTTTTTTTATAAATAGCAGGAGGATATATCATTTTTTTTAAAAAAATAACAAGTCTAGGTAAGTTACGTTAATGTAAGGCTGACGTACACAATTAGAACCGTTACCACCACCGCAAAGAGGATTACGACTATTCAAGCAAACACACGGACCTTTTGCGTTTCCACATGGCTCGTATAGTCGTTGAGGATATTTGGGTCGATAGTGTAACATAGACCTTTGATCGAGAATCTGCCATCTGCTTCTAGTGGCCATTTGAAAGAGTCTTGGTTATACCGGTTCAAAGAAGTTTCAAATAAAACTTTGTTGAGCCTTTCCACAAATAAAATGGTTATCTCGCCTATAAAAACTCAGCAATATGTTATAAAGATAAAAACTTTAATATGAATGAATCTTTGGAAAAACTAAACATGATAAATTACATAATTACTAAATATCCGGTTCCGTAGAAATCAACTAATAAACAAAACTTCATCTAATCTACATAGAAACAGAAAACCTAGCCCATAAACAAACTAGAATACGACAAAAACAAAGATGAATTGAACTTGCAAACCATTATAGATCGACGGTGGCAAACCCGAGTCAATTCTGTCAAACTCATCGTTATTGAGCTCCAAACCTTCTCTCAGACCTTGAAATAACTTCTAAACGTCCTCAGCCGCCATATTAGAACCCTAGAGTCGCATATCAATCTCCTAGGTAAAAAAATATGGTTGAATTTATAGATTTTACATTTCGATAGTTTCACGTAGCATTAGGTTTCTGTCTTGTCGTGACCATTAAATCGCTAAGTTTTTGGACTAGGACACTTGTTGTGTCGCGACCATTTTCTTTGTCGCGTCACAACCTTGGCTTATCACGACTTATCAAAAAAATCAGATTGTAGTTTCCATGGCCATTTGAATCACCTTAATCCGAGTTGTGTGTGTGAGATATGATCAAAACAATGTCGGAGTAGATAACTTTTATCATTTTCTTTTGTTTTTGCTCAAAACTTCTCGCCATCCACCTTTTAAACCTGAAATCCAACAACTTAAGATATTAAGTATCTTTAAACCTATTTACGAACAATACAAACTAAAAATAAACAAGATATCGTATAAAGTGTATATATATATATAATTAAGATAATATAAATTGTAAAGCATTTCTTAATGGAACTCAAAGAAGACACTTTATTTGTAACTTGAAGCTACATTTGATTTAAGATGAAACACTGAGTTTGGGGTGCTTAGGGATGCATTTTCGTGGTTTTCTAGCAAGTTTTAGGTGTTAGGGTTTGTTTTTTGGATTTTGTTTATGAAGATTAAAGTCTTTATTTTGTAGTTGACACTTAGATTTATGAAAATGATTTTGAGTTTGCTGAAATGCATGCATGTGGTTTATGGTTCATCTATGTAGCATTTCAATCGTTCTTGTTTGTTTGATTTTTTGCCCGCATATTATTAATTTCAAAATGCTTTATGTTTTTTTGATGACGCATTTTGGTGTTTTAAATAAATATTTGACAACAAAGTGTTGTGCATGCATTCTTGATGTTGGTGGACACTAAAGTGTTGGTAAATAGTTGGGATTTTTTTATGCACTTTTTATAAATGTTTGGTTAATACTTAATAGCATAACTTGCATTTTGATGAGGTAAGAAAAGAAAATTAGTTAACTCTACAAGTTAACTTGTGATGAGTATAAGAATAAAATAAGAGGATATATCATTTTTCTAATTATATATATATATATATGAACGAATTCGATCCTTGGACTAGGTCATTAATGGACATATTATTATTAAGCTAGGGTTAATGAAATACACGCGTTTAGGTTTATAAATATATAATTAGGAATCCAATGACCAGCCAGCCAACAGTTATATATAATCAAGATAAAATCTTACAACTTTGGTACCATGTAACTTAATCTTTAATAATTTCTTTTTCTTCTAATTAATTTTAACTTTATTAATTTAAAATACGCTATTACACTCTCACAATTATTCCCACATCAACATAATATTCAGAATCTTATTAACTTCTCTCTCTTTGTTTCAAATATATAAATATTTTTTCTTATTTTAATGTCATTCATAATTTATTTTTAAATTTAATAAAATAGTTGATGCAAATAAAAGAAAAAAACGGACATATTATTGTAGAAAACCTTTTTATGACAATAAATCGCGCGAATAACATATAATTAATTACATTTTTGAAAACAACATGTTATAAAACAGAAAGTATTTTCCACTACAGCATTACACAAATACGACGTAGTATATACAAACACACACATAGGACTTTTCGAAGCCCGGCTTACTAAGCTTTTTCAGCACCTAAATAACTATAACTGTGGCCAGAGAGTCAAATAGGCCGGGAAGAAAGAGTCTCTGAGGCGCAAATGAAATTTGGTGGGAGTAGATATGACTTTATATTTAGTTATTAGGCACCGACATGCAGCACAAGCAAGTAATCCCCGGCTACTATTTCTTTAAATAAATTTGTTGGAAATTAAGAATCCAATTCCTTTCAACTTTTATTTACTACTTTATTTATCATGGTGTCACTGCCGGGTAACGACTAATAATATAAATCTGCTTAATATTTTGTGTATAAATACGAATTGTAAATTATACAAAAAGTATTGTAATAACAATAACGAAAGTCACGAGCATTGTTTGTATTCAACATCAGTACTGCTTTTTATATCGTGGCTATGAATAAGCCATAAACATTTTTAATATGAAACATACAGTGAAATATATTGCTTAAAGACACCGGTTGTGTTCTTTCATCATTTGTAATTAATGTTAAGTTTTGAAAATGATTGTCGTCGGTAGTTCTTGTGAACCGTATTTTCTTGTTTTTTTTACAACAATGTTATTGAAGTTCTTTTTAAAGTTGATAAAGATTGTTTTTTATTCTCACAATTGAAAAATAAACAATGTAGAAGATACTTAACAAATATATATGTGAATAAATAACAAAAAAGACAATTGCTATATGTGAATCGTAGCAGTTTGAATCGTATTATCTCTATCGATCTAAATGATAGTAAAGAAAAATAACAAAGAACGGAGATAGTGGAAATGATATGTTATGGCGTCATTTTCAAAATTGATTTCCAAAATAAAATAGTATCATAAATCGGAGAAAATTCAATGTTCTAATTTAATCAAAATGATCTATGTGTTTTCATAAATAAACAAGAAAAAAATATATTTACTAAATCTATTTTAATGAAAATTGAAACAGTTAAGTAGCTGAGAATATATTCAGAATCCAGCCAACATCAATAATTCAGATTCTACAACATTAATAACAATCCCACAAAACCAAAGTCTTTATTGAAAATCAAAAGCTCACCAGCACAATTCAAAGGACACAACTCCAAACATAAATACTCAAATTGAAGTATTCAAATCACAACCACAACAAGCAGGCAACTGAACCCACAAACAAAAACCAAGATGTTGTCAAGCTAGACGGAGCTACCGGATTCGGAATAAAAGTAGAAGACAAAATCGACCCACTTTCTTGACAACCAGAGTTAACAGCGACCGAGAGACACCTCACGTACCATAAATCAGAAAGAAAGTCAGAATAACAGCATACACTCATAGGGTGTTGTAACGGAGGTGAGATGTGTAGCTTCATGAGCCGATGCTTCACTAAACCTAGTTGACCTTTCTTGATACAGAATTTGAAGACCACACAAAACTCGGATGGAAATCCAGAAGAAATCCGAGCCCTAATCTAAAGACTAGATGAAGATCCAAGGTAAGGAGAACAGATGGAAACTAGTTCACTCCATAGCGTACAACCTTCTACTGAACAGTGTACAACTTCATGATGCAGGCTCAAATACCATGTTACATTAAGAATAGGAGAGTAGAGAACTAAACTATATATAAGTGGGAAAAAAAGGAAAACCCTAATCTATTAAGATAACCTAATGTGCACTAAGGTAACCTGATGTGCGCTAATTGACTTAACAAAGTATATAGTTAACACAAACACAAACAATCTCCATGAGAGACAGAGAGAGAGAGAGAACAATTTTTTGTCTAAAAATACAAACACCACCTTGGTTGGTAGATAAAGATCATAGGTGTTATTAATCTATCTATTCTCACGTAATTTTTGTTTATAGTACTATAAGGTACATATTATTTAAACCCTAAGGCGTTTTCCCAAAGATTAGTCTCTGAACATAAGTACTCAAATGTGAATCATGGCCGCTACTAATGTTGGACAAAACCCCTCCATATAATAAACAATGAACACCTAATCTAGAAATAAGCTCAACTCTTTCCTGCCCTTCACTAACCGCAATTCCCTCCATATTCGTATTCTGATCAGCTACAGACATTAACCTCTCAAACCATCTCAAATCCATTGGATCTTCAACAACTTCCAGATAACCATTTTCAACAACCAAAAACTTCCATACCTTGCGTGCTATATCAGTAATGCAGTTTACAAACCTGTTTGAGGATACATCTAAAACCTTGTTATGATCAAAATTGGCATCAAATGAATCAATCAAGCCACACCTTGAACAGCATTCACCACTTGTTTGGAGGCTTGATGAGGCTAGGCCTCTAGCAAGATCCAATAGGGATTCACCAGCACTGACCCAAAAATTTGAAAGCGGAACAATCAAACAAGATTCATAGAGAAACAGATCATGTGTTAGTAGTGCAAGTAACGAGTATGCAACACTGAATCTTTTCATTTTGAAACCATGCTCATCTTGTGTTGCACGGATTTTATAAGCTGAAGCAAGAGTTGTGTAAGCATTTAAAGACAAATGGTTTTGCGGATGTAACCTGGCGACTACTTGTTCATCATGAAATCCATTCAAAAGGGCATCCTCTAGCTTTTTGCAGCAAGATTCAGTATCATTGGAAAACAGATAATCATCAATAGCATCATCTATGTATTTTGTACAAGTTTTTACTCCCAAGTCATGCAAGAAACTCCCACTGGAATGACAAATTTCCTAATAGAATATGACCATCATTAATCATCATCCATTCTTGTTCAAGTTTTGTTAAATCTTTAAGATGGAAAAAACAGATTCTTTCTTCTTACTTGTAGGCGCTGGTCAACAAGGGTTAAAGGTACTGCAACACAACGATTACAGTAACATGTAAATCGATACTTGGACCACAACTCTAATTGCCTCAGCTCCTGGAAAAAAATAAATCTATTTTATTTTATTTTTATTTTTTAGGGTTTGTAACATTTGGTTCAGCTTGATGAGACTTGTATCACCTTTGGCTGTAGCAAGTCGGTGTATGCAATAGTTACCTGCTCCCCTTTATTCACCATCTTTATACTCCGAACAACAATTCTGGGACCACCACATATCTCCGGCAATCCTGTTTACATACCCAGATTAGTAGCAAGAAAAGGCGGAAGTATTCAAGGGTGTTTTTTGAATTACCTGTAAGGGAATCGGAATTTATGGAAAATGGAGTCGGTTCGCAAGCATTAGGGGTGATGAGAAACCGTTGCTAACCATTTTGGGTGCCCGGCGGTAGGAAGCGGTAGCAGGCGTTTGGAGAACAGCTATGGTTAATCCAGGAGAAGGGAATATCATAGACCGCAATCCCCACCGATCGACCAACACTATCTTGGACCTCCACAGCGTTGGTTATGACCGCGCACAACACCGCCTCTTCGAGTAAGAAAACATCGTGGGAATCCAAGGGGCGGCCGTCTCTGATGGATGTGGCTGCCGCCATCGCCCTCGCTCCGTTGTGTATTCTGATGGAAAAGTCATCGCCATAGGTAGACATAAGAAGATTGTGACGATTGGTCATCAACCCAAGAATTCTATGGTAAGATTTGAGTTGGGGTTTGATTTGGAGAAGCAAGAGGAGAGAAGCACGGAGGTCGGAGGTTTGTCCGTTAAATGAGAGGAGGTTGCCGGCGGAGGAGAGGTGGAGGGGAGAATGGGAAGAAGAGCAAGAAGGAGAACAGTAATAGAGAAGATGATGGTGATGGTGATAAGGATTGTGGTGGGGAAGAGGGGAGAAGCAGGAAGCGCAGTGGGAGGGAAGGAAAGAGTCATGGAGGGAATAGGAGAGAGGAGAGAGCGGTGGCGTTAGGTCCTCTCCAATTCCTATACTTTCTGCTGCCACCATCTCCATCTCCATCTCCATCTTTTTCATAGCCCACCGCCGCCGGCTGATATTCACCGGAGGCTTGAGTTTCTAAATGATACATTTTACAAAGAGTAAATTACAGGGATCGTATAAATGGTTGGTGTGCTTCATGCTCGCGGGGAAAGAAAGAAGAGCTACAAGGTCAAGTTCAGATTTGACTGTTTGCAGCATGGGAGCAGATTACCCAAAAAATACCTGGGAACAATGAAAAACAAAAAAAGATATCTCGGTAACGAAAACTATAGGGGGCTGTATTGGCGAGATCCAACGGTGAACAGCTGCCCAAAAGAAAAACCGCCTGGAAGTCCGAGGACCTTTAGTACTGTACTCTACCCCCGAACCAGCAGCTTTCGCGCCAAGCAAGACCGCCCTTGTCCCTTTCCTTTCAGGAGTACATCTTGGATTTTTCAACTATGTTATGGCTGGAGTCCAGCTCATGACGACCTGGTCGAATTGGGAGAAGCTGTAGGTATTATTGCAGGTCAATCTATTGGAGAACCGGGCACTCAATTAACATTATCTTCCTCCTTGACCTAACTTCCCATGCTTATGAGAAGGAGTGTGAACGTAAGCTTAAGCTGCTGAAACCTATGGTCGTTGATTAACCAAATCTTTTCCCCGGCCCACAACTCATAAGGGGTGGAAGGTACAGATTTGGAGGGCACACGGTACTTAAAGTTGCCGGTATATTATGTCTCATGCCTTTCTTCGTTCATGGTTCGATATTCTGGTGTCCTAGGCGTAGAGGAACCACACCAATCCATCCCGAACTTGGTGGTTAAACTCTACTGCGGTGACGATACTGTAAGGGAGGTCATGCGGAAATATGTTGCACCAATACCCAACGAAAGGGCCACTGCGGTACCAATCAAAAATACGGTTGTCGCTACTGGGTATGGAGCCAGCCTCGCTTCACAGCGTGGGGGAAGATCGGTTGAGAATCCCCCGAGGGTTGGTGACCATACTAGCGGCATGCATGCCTAATTTAACACCGTTTCACGGGTGACCCTCAATAACATAGCCGTCTTATCTGAACCCCTCTGGTATGGCTTGCTTCACAGGTATTTCCCGAATGTAGGGAGTCACCCCCTACAGACAAGCTATCGCAGGGCGCTCGTCCAATGCCCACCAAGCAAGTTAACCATAACTCCAAGTCTTTTCTTGAACAGTAACAATGAAAATGGCCCCTTCGTTAGTGAGATTATACGAGCAAATGCCTGAACCAAAATATGTTATTGCTATGGGAGCAATCAAAACCTTGAGACTTGTTATCCAGGAACTTGTTCAGAAATATCGTAATGAAAGGAAGATAGGAGTTTTTCGCTAGGTATTTGACCAAATAAGATCGTCCAGTTCCTATAGAACCTATCACTAAAATACCCCTAGAGAGGGATAAGGCCAAGCGGAGCGAAAAGGGTTTTCCATGAGATGGGATGCTCGGCTAGGGCGCGACAGAGGAGCTTCGAGTGACTTTTTTCTTTGCTCTTCGGCAGCCCGTCACACGAAGCGCTGAATCCATGGGCAGGAAAGAGACAACCTGGCGAACTGAAACATCTTAGTAGCCAGAGGAATTCGAGCTAAGTGATTTCGCAACCTTTTCGTAGCGTAGTAGAATGAAGGCTACGCACCGACGCTCTCTTTTCTATTAGCCTATCTTCGCTAACTCGCTCGCCTACTATACCCTACTATACCACTTTTAGGGTAGGCTAGGCTAACTCAGCCGCTTACTTCTACTAATGTAGGGCTAAAGAGCGCCTTTTCTTTTTAAAATAACCAATTTTAATTATTGCGAACCTATAGGTCCTTAGTAGCGTTGACAAAGAAGAACAGCCGGTTAAAAGACAACGTTTTTATTTATATCGGAACTGCTACGCTTTCAACCACTCGGCCATCTCTCCTACATAATGATTATGACCCCAAAATTTCGTGATCCGCTGCCGAACTTATTCCAAGAGAGCTCGGATCGAATCGGTATTGTTATCCGATTCTTAAACTTCATTTATTATATTGAAAGTTTCTACTGTTTAAAGTTTGTAATATTGATAGTCCTTGCTTGTGTATATAAAAAGATAATAATACCCTTCTGATATTAATTTGTTATTTTTATAACTATATTCATAATTAATTATTAATTAAATTATTAATCACTAAATGAAATGGTTTTAAACAGCCACCATCACAAAAAACTTAAACAATCATCACATATCACCGTCTATCACCAACCACTCAACCTTGACCACTGTCTACTAACACTCACCCACTTCGATGATTGTCTACCACCATTGTCTCCCCAATTGTCCTCATCAAAAACCATCACTTTCTACCACCCCTAATCAAGAACAACATTTGAAATCCCGAATCAAGAACAGATCAAAAAATTGCAATCTAAGAACAAGATCTGAAATGTTACACAAATTAAGAACAAGATCTGAAATACTACACAAATATGAAAAATAGCATGAAAAAACCCTAATTAGAAGGGGGAGGAGTTGTGTGTGTATGTGTGTGAGAGAGAGAACGGCGACGAAGATAACCTAATCGCATACAGAAACCCTAATCTGAAACGTGATAGTGGTGGTGATGACGCGATGGTGGTCATGATGCAGCGGTGTTGGTGATGAAGTTCATACGCAAAAACCCTTTTAAAGGATTGAAGATGGTCATCTCTAGCAATAGTGGTCGTAGGTGGTTGTGACAAAGAGAGACGAGTTGGTAGGTGGTGGTGACGCAGCGAGAGTAGTTGGTAGGTGGCATTGAGTGAGGGGGTGAAAGGAGATGGTGGTGGTAGTCTTCCGGTGAGAAGGAGGAAACAGGTGGCGGTGGTGTTCTTCCGGCGATGTGGAGATGTGGATGGCGGCGGTGGGGATGAGAAAGAGAGGAGTGGCCGGGGGAGATAAGGAAGGGGACGATTGAATGGTAGTAGATGTTATTTATATATGTATACTATATTATAAAACATTTAAACCTTTTGCTTAAACTCTTAAATTTTAAGTGTATTAAAATTACTAAATTACCCCTCGTATAAACTAAATTGAGTAACTATTAAATATAAGTAATAAGATTCTTATATTCTATTTTAATAACTAAACTTTACATATTTAGGAAAATCAGAGTCAATACAATTTTTTTAATAGTCAAAGCCAATACAAATTAACTTAAGTATTAAAAAATATTTTCATGACCTTTTATTCAATTATGGAGAACAGAAAAGTAAAGGAAGTAAAAAAAAGATTAAAAAAATAGACGTCACAATATGAAAATTACTGCCACATTACGCGGGTATCATGCTAGTGTGTGTGTGTATGTATAAAGAAAAATAATAAAAGGGGGAAAAGGGAACAATGGTCATTTTCAATTATAAAGTTAGGGTCCGTTTGGTTCGCGGAATGAATATGAAGGAATTGGAATTTGACCAAGGAATTGGAATTCATAAGAATTGGAATTTGTGAAAAACTATATCTTGTTTGGTTAGTAAAATCCGGAATTGTAATCTAACCAAAAATAAATTAATTCAATATGTATAAACCAAAATAAATTATATTTTGGCGGCGGTGGAGGTGGCGATGTCGGCGGTGGTGGCGATGTCGGCGGTGGTGGCGGTAGCGTTGGTGGTGGTGGTGTCGGCGGCGGTGGCGGCGGCGACGATGGTGGTGACGGGCGGCGACAGCCGTATTGGGGTGGCGGGGGTGGTGATGACGGCATCCGTGACGGTGGTGGCGGGGACGGGTGGTGAGGGAGATAACGGGTGGTGGCGGTAGTTGGTAGATGGCGGTGGCGATGACGGTCAATGGTAGGGGTAGGGTGGAGGTGAGGGTGGGTAGGGTAGGGTGGGATGAGGTAGGGTGGGGGTGGGGTGATGGCGGGGGGTGGGGTTGGAGACAACAATTATGTTTTGAGATTCCTTATGAATTTGACGAATTCCATCCATTTGGAGAAGGAATTCTCAATTCCTTGATTTAAAGAATTCGTTAGAATGGTCAAATTTCATTCCATGAATTCCGCGAACCAAACTCAAACAAGATTTAGGAATGCTCAATTCCAATTCCGTCCAATTCCAGCGAACCAAACGCCTCTAAGGGTATTTTGGCCTTTTTAGTTGTATTAAGGACCATCAATGTTACAAGCTCTAAATAGTAGGAACTTTCAGCGTAATAAATAAAGTTAAAGGATCACAAGTGTAATAAATGACAAACTATAGGACCATCCGTATAATTTACTCTTTTACAAAAAAAATACCTTTATAACATGAGGAGGGCACTAGTTGAGAGGGTTTTTTTTTCTCTTTTTAAGAAATTAAATAATAACTAGTGATAGTTAAATCTTTTCTTGTTTGTTAGTTATATTACTCACTTTAACCTAACAAAATAAGTAACACTAATCATTGGCGTGCACGTATGTGAATCGACAAACTTTCGAGTCATGTATTGTTTCTTATGTTTATTACATACATACATCAATCAATTGCTGTACTTGAGAAGGCAAAAAATCAATTGGTAGGATACCTCTGTGTCTGTCTGTCTTCCTTCTCCGAATAGCAATTTGTAATCACATTTCCAATATGTTATACCACCAGTAGCACTTTCAGAACCAAAGTGTATAATAGATATACAAGTCAACCAAATTTTGTTGCTTCACATCAGTTTTAAAAAGAAAAAATAAACCAACTAATTGAAAGATGTTGAATGATATGGAAGGGAAAAGCAGGGTTGGTACTAGTTGTTCACTTTTAGGTTACCCTCGATTCGCTGAATGAGCTGGTTTGCTGTCAGTGCTCCCTCCTGAAACCAATCAACAGATTTAATGAGTGCCTCTGTTTTTTGAACAAATTTGACACACAATGCCTCCTCATCCTTTTCATGAACATAATCTTTGAGAGAGAGCACACAATATTGCATTAACTTACAAAACGATCGCAGGGCTTTCCATCCTTGAACAAGATGAAAGTTGGCAAAGCCTCGATACTGTACTTGTTTGCGATGTCAGGATACTTTTCAGTGTCGATCTTCACCACTTGGATAGCATCTCCCATAGAAATACTAACTTCGTTCAATATTGGGGCCATAAATTGACAAGGCCCGCACCTGTAATCAACAACACGTGTCACCTTGTTTTGAGCTTAAAAGATTACATGTTATGATGTATAGAGGGAGAAAGAGATCTACCAGGTTGCATAAAAGTCAACCAATACAGGCTTCTCAGACTTTTCAAGTAGATCATCCAGGGAGGAAAATGTTTGCTTCTTCGCTTGAACCTGATTGGTCAGCAATCAATCAGTTAGTTTTTTCTTTAATTGTTATTATCAAATTACAAAACCTCAACCACCAACTGTTGGTGTGAGCAATCCTTGCGAGGGCCCAGCCAGTTTCCCTTTAGGGTTTAGGGAGTGCTTTAATCAGATAGATTTTATCACGGGCATCATGGATTTAGTCATTCTCCTTTATCCCGATACAAGTGTAAGAACTGATTTAGGGCCCAACAAACAGAGGTTGGGTCGAATTTTGCAAACTATAACTTGGAAGGACTTAACATGTAAAGCAGTTGTAAACATTACAATGATATCAATAAAGTAAAGTATTACTTAGAGATTTTATTATTTACAAGATGAGAACTGTATACCTATTGCAAATAACTTATACACACTTGCAACTTAAAGATACACCATTGAAGTACAAAATCACTAGAACTCGACAAAAAGAAGCATCACATCATAGCTAGTTAGCTACTTCACGTCTTCACCTCATATAGCACTATCATAGGCAAAAGAATTCCTATACATGATGGCTGTGATGTTCTAAGGTTTAAAATAACATAAGAACTCACTTTCTGTATATCCAGACATTCTAGTATACAAAATTACTTTTTACAAACAGCAGATTAGAGGCAAGCAACAGCTCTATGTTACTACATATGGTTTTCTTTCATTGTGTATCATGCATGGGCTTTAAAGTAGCTATATATACATACATGTAAAACTCCGTTTTTGTGATCAACAAACTACTTCTAACATCAATTCCCAAATATGACGGAGCATAAATGTATTTTGTCCATTTCTAGACTAAGCAAAACATAGATTAGGACATTTGCAGTTATAACAAAAGCATATAAAAATCAAGGAAAAAAAAGAAAAGAAAAAGCTCACTTTAACTATGTCATGTTGCCAAAAAAAGCCATTTGTTTAGGTTCTATTTCCATAGAGCAACAGATGTTTTTTTCCCCAAACATGATGGAGGGCTAAAAATGAAACCAGAGCAAATTATGATATGGATCAACCCATCAGCCAACATGAAAGGTAACTCCATAGGGTTATAGGAGATGGATGGTGGCTTTCCATGCATACCTATCTATTGATTTTCGTGAGTGGTAGGACCATATCCTCATTTCTCCAATCTTTCAGGTCAAAAATCCATCTCGGAATGTGAATTCCTATTACAAACACAATGAGTAATGGTGTGCCTTCTGGAGACCTAGCATCTTGCCCCGTACCATACATCAAACACTTCTTATTGCCATCCTCTACAAATAACATTTTAATTTGAATTAGACATATCATATAAAACTCCCAAGCTCGTCTCCATTTGAATCACCCTGCTTTATTTGTGACCTGCATCCTCATCAACATATCAATCTAGTAAATTGATCCCTAATAACAAATATATCCTTCTTAATTGCTCACTATTTGTCCATGCCTGCGCTACATCTTCCACATCCCTATAAATATCATTGTAGTAGCAATTCCTATGCTCTTATCCTTTTCGCCATACTCCAAAAAGCCTTTAGATTCCCAGGTACTCTTTCAGTCTTTCCAACCTCCAACTTTGCACTAACATTTTTAGCACCATCAAGTAGCATTATTATCTTGTTTATCTTTTGTAAGTGGATTCGTAACCGAAGCAAAAGGATATGACTTGAGGCTGAGCGGTAACGCTGGTGCAAGCCTATGGGAATAGGAAAAGCATATGTTGCATCATCATGTGCTTTCGTTCTTGTTACTCTATATGAGGTCATCACATCTTCTATCAGTCTATCACATTAACATATATTCTAGCAATTTTCATATATCTTCTCTATATGGACAAACATCAAGTATAAATCATTCTCTATACTCCATTATATTTCTCAATAAGTCGTTTATTGAAGAAAAACAACCTAAATCTTATCAAATTTTGGGAAGAAAACTCAAATTTAGGGAGGCGGGGGGGGGGGGGGGGGGGGGGAGGGGAATACCTCATCTATAATTCACTTGCTAAGCGAACGAAATTATTAAGAAAATTGCTGATGATATAAACATACAAAAACCAGGGAGATAACAGGAGAAATTCAACAACCAAGTTGAAAAAGAAAAAGAATAATACAAATATACACATCTGCTTGACTGATTAAACAATACATACACAGACATGTATAGATAATAAACGGAAAGACAAGATAAGAGGTGAAGATAAGATTACCAGGGTAAGTGTTCGAGAGTTAGATGAGAAGCGACGATTGCTGAGCGTAAGACGAGGAAAGCGTGAATGAAGTTGCAGCGAGGACAAATTGGAAAGCTTCGAGGAGGAAGATGAAGTTAACAGCGTGGTACGGTTGGAGGTCCATGACCGACATGTGGCGGCCGCAGGTACAGAGACGGCCATCGGAGATTTCGATGGAGTGTGAAAGAGGAAAGGATGATATGAAACTTGTTGCTGGTAGAGAGCTCAAGCCTTGAACCAGCCGTGACGGAGTTTATTTTGCTTCTAATCCTCTACGTTTTCAAACATGTCAATTACACCCCTCCAACTATCCGGTCCCTTCTCCATTACCACCCTCCTCTTCTTTCAGACCCGTCTTAGAAACCACACGAACTCATATAGAGTTTATTACAAATTCCGTCCGCCGGACCTAATTACAAGTTTAGTTATTTTATTTTCAGGTAATCAATCTGGTTGTTATTTTGTTACAACTTCAATCTTTTACGTTAACTATTGTTAGTTTTAACAATTAAAAATTATTATTTAGAGTAGTTTGTAAAATATGCAAAGACATATGACAGTAGATATATAGCACCAAGGACTTGGTTTTCCGTTTTTTTCTTTGAACATATACAAACAAACATGGTTATCCTATGTATGAAGGCTTCGACAAGAAGACCTCGATTAGAGTTGCAGATCCAAAAATGACATACAAATCCAAAAGATATTCATCCAGGTAAAGTTAAATACTAATTAGAAGTTGGGATTTCAAATTGATCATTTGAAAACAAAAGCAAATCGATATCAACGATCGTGTTAAAATGTGACTTGAAAATGGTTTGGAATATTGAGAACTGAAAATCAAGAGTGCACGACGTGTGACATTGGTGCAAGGCTTGTGACAGGAGTGCACGGCGTGGAGCATGGAGTTTGGCCCACAGTCAATTTTGGTGTTGTGTGCGGCGCTCAATCTTCTTAATATGGTTAATTATGTTTACCATAATTATGAATTAGGGTTTTCTTGAGTACCTTGTATCGTTATAAATATCTAACTTAGGTTTCAGTCATAAGCATCCTAAATATTGTAACTCTCCCCGATATCAGTAATAAAAGTCTATTCAGTTTCTGCCCGTGGACGTAGGCTGACACACCGTTAACCGTACCATATAAAATTCATGTGTTCTTTACTGTTTTCTTTCTCGTTTATGCATAACAGATCGACTAGGGGTTAGGTATTCATTGAAAGGATGGGGTGGGTGACAAAGTGAGGGTTTCGATGATAATGGTGGTAGCTATAAGATGGAGGAGGAGGAGAAGTATGGAGGAAACAAAGGGGTTTTTGATGGTAACTAAAAGAGGCGCTAGGAAAAGAGATCATATAAGGTGGTGGAGGAGGTTAGAATAGGAAGGAGACAGAAATCGCTTAGATGTCGGTGGATAAATAGGGAGGAAAATAGGGAGAAAGATTGTTGCTGGTGAGGGCTAGCAATGAAGTAGAGAGAAAAGTGTGAGATAGACAGAGAGGAATGAATGGGTGATAGCAACAGTGGATAAACGATTTTTAAATGAACTTCTCTCTCTCTCTCTCTATATATATATATATATAATATTGAGAATTGTTCTTATTGAGAGTACCAGCGAGAACCAATCCTGATTCTCGATTAAAATAAATCAATAGCTAATAATTGGCAGTTCATTAATGACTCATTAATAACTCATTAATGGTGGTTACAAATGGTACTCGCGGTTAGGGCTATAAATGAACCGAAAAAACACAAACGGGGCTTGTTCATGTTCGTTCATTTAACTTTAGCTGAACAAAACGAACACGAACAAGTAAACGAACGGGTTTTTGTATTCGTGTTCATTCGTTTAACTTTATCCGAACAAATAAACGAACACGAACGATAAAGGAACGAGTTTTTGTGTTTGATTGTTTAAAAGATTAGTTAATTCATGCATATTTTTGTTTGTTCATTTACAGATAAACAAACATAAGCAAAGGAAAACACGCTATAATGCAAATTCAACATTATTAAACACAAATAAACACTATATATAAACACACATAATATAAATATATATATAATATTTAAACGAACTGATAACCAAATGAGCGAACGAGAGCTCTCTTCGTGTTCATTCGTTTAATTAAACGAACGGAAAATCTTGTTCATGTTCGTTCATTTATTAACCAAATGAGCATAAATGAACTTCCCGCCGAACAATTTCACGAACGGTTCATGAACGTTCTGATCGTTTACAGCGTACTCGTGGTACTCGTAATAAAAACGGTTCTCAAATAAACTACTCCATATATTATATATATATATATAAGATATACGAAAAACTTTATTTTTACGAAAAGTGTGAGATGTCATCCGAACCTTTAATTTGTATATGGCTTAGATTAATCATAATTTTTATCTTTTAATTTAAAAGGCATAATAGTAAACTAATTTTTCTTTTTCTAATCTATTTCTCTCTCCAAAATTAAAAAAAATAAATTATTGTTATAATCTTTTATAAATTTCCATTATAATTTTTTACACAAAAATCCAGTAATAAATAATTTAAAAAAAAATCACTAACGAACCAATTTTAAAAAATTCACTAATGAACCAATGTAGAAAACGTTTTTTACCCATAAATTCACAAATGAACCAACTAGAAAACCATCAACTATGACTAAGTTAATAAACCAATTAAAAAGCCATGTTTTCATAAGTTCAATGATGTATGAAGTAAGCTTAAACACTTGCTTACCATTGAACAATTGATAGATACTTGCTTACCATTCAACCAACGGAATCCTTTTAAAACTAAGTTACATTGTTTTTCTTTTAAACCCAAGTTTAGATTCTTATTTATCATTGATCAATGTATATATTCAAAAACTATCAGAAATTCACTAGTGAAAAATGTGTAGGGAAACAAAATCTAACAATAGTTCACTAGTGATCAATGTATAGAAAACCAAAATTGAACTATAGTTCACAAGAAACAATTAAACATTACCAAAAACATAAAAAAAGTTGTTATAAAATGAACCATAGAAAGAGATCAACTCGTTAGTTCACTTATAAGTTCATCTAATAGAAAACCATTCAAATAGTGTCCACTAATCAACTATCTAATAAAACGTAAATTGCAGACCTTATATTTGAACAATAAAAACAAAAGAAAATTTTATCTAACAATTAACATCTTCTTAGAACTAATCATCTCATATAAACAAAAGCTCAAAATTAATTAAATCAACTTGTACATCGATTTGGCTAAAACAAATGGAACTAGAACAATTAGTAGACTTAAAAACCCTAAGTAGAACAATTAACATCTTTTTAGAACTAATCATCTCATATAAACAAAAGCTCAAAAATAATTTAATCAACCTGTATATCGATTTGTCTTAAACAAATGGAATTGGAACAATTAGTAGACTTAAAAACCCTAAGTAGAAAGAAGAAGAAGATTACAACAAACAATGAACAACCTCTTATTCCTCATACCCTGTACCAGATGTAAAGCTAATAGAGAAAGAGATTGAGAGCGGGAGCTTTTTGTAGCCAAAACCAGACAAGATGTGAAAGGGGCCTCGTTGGCTTCACTAAGTAGTAGAAGGGGTAAGGACAGTAGAAGAAAGGCAGTGATGGTAATGATCTAGGTGTCGATGCAGGTGATGATCCTGGTGTTGATGACGGTGTTGCTTCATATTGTTGTGTCGGCAGGTGACCAAGGAAGAGGAGAAAGGGGGCGTAGCTGTCTATGGTTATGGTGGTCATCGGCCATAAGAGAGGAGAGAGAGAGGGGGGCATGGTTGTGGTGATCAGATTCCATAAAAGTTTAGAACTTGCAAATCTTCTCAAAAACTAGAATCTTGGAGGGGAGATCAGCTAAACTAGAAGGAGGAAAGCGACTTGTTATCGTTGTCAAGAGATAGACCATTTTTCTTATGAATGCCCTAAAAACAATTGAAGATTCAAAGTCATGAGGAAGAGGAGGCAGCCCCTAACGGCCTAACCCCACGATTGAACCTCTTCAAAGCCAACCCTACATGCAATCCTATGTGAACCGTATCATCATAAATGGGGATTACATGGTGGAAGGAACCCATATAGGGACATGGAAGTCGATTTGGTACGTCAACTCTATGATCTCAAAACACTTAGACTCCCAACCGAGACTTGTTTACAATTTTAGAGAGTGTTTTAGTGTCAATAATGAAGATCACCAAGATGAATTTACTATACATGGGATTGGGGAAGTTGAAGTGGAATCAAACAATACAAAGTTCTCGATTCTATGTGTCATATGCACCCAACATAAATATAAATGTACTTAGTTTGAAACAACTTATATTTCAAGGTTTTGAATTTGAAATCAAGAATAATGGATATATATTGACTTATATGTGTATGACTCGAGAGGGTGAAGTTCATGATCAACATACTACCACTTCAACTGTGTTAGAGAACACCCAATTCACAAATGAAAGTGGGACAAGTACAATTGAAGATCTCATCGAAATTAGAGAAACATGGTACCATTAGTCATTGAAAACTTTGATGATTATGTTTCTTTTATGGTTTTGGAAAACCAAGACACGATGTGTTACAAGAATTTGGATCTCTTTAGACGAAAGTTTGATAAAGCCTTAAGTTGGTTCTTCAAGATGAAAAATGCAACAAGTATTGCATTGCCACCCAAGATTGCTAGATTGGACATTTGTTTATTTGATCTTTATAAACTTATTATATCGAAAGAGAATAAGCGGGGAGATATAGCCATGGGCTTCGGATATCCGGATTGCTATGAACAAACCTTTAAATAATTCTTTGATCAATATCTATTGATACAACATGAATACTACGAGTTTTGAAGATCGGAATATTGGATTGATCAACAAGATCGAATTGGACAATGTTGGCGTTGAAGCTGGTGTATCCGGTAATATTGGACATACTCGAGGATCGATACTCAAGAAGTGACAATACAAGGCAACTCGGATGAAGACATTGGCAATGGAGGCAAAAAAGAAGATAACTTTGTCATCATACTTTGAAGATCAAGAAAAGCAAGGAAATGTAACAAATGATTTAATATTTAGGGAGGAGATTGTTGGAAATCCTTAAATATTATAATCATTTGTTAGGAACTATAGTATTAGTATTAACATTATGGAACTTATTTTATTATTATCGTATGACTTATGTGTGTGTAACACACAACATTTGACATTTTTGGAGGGAACAACCACCAAGGATTGGTGACAATATAACCACCCCCAACTGCCATTTGAAAATTATATATATATATATATATATATATGTGTGTGTGTGTGTGCGCCTATGTACATAGAATAAAGGCATCCATTTTCAGTTTCACATTGGTGTTTTCTTAGTGCAAATCTATTCAAGAAACATGCTTCATAATCTGAAAATGAAGGCTGCAATGGAAACCATGCAACCCTCGAAAATTTATCAAAAGAGCGTGGGAGGATACAGTGTGGCAAGGTGCATGTGACGAATTCATGGGTGGGTAATTGAATTAAAGGATGGGGAATTGGACGGCTAGGATTGGTTCTCGTAATAAAAACGGTTCTCAAATGATCTTTTCACTATATATGTATATATATATATATAGTGAAAAGATCATTTGAGAACCTTTTTATTGCGAGAACCAATCCTAGTCGTCCAATTCCTCCTCCTTCAATTGGATTGCCCACCCATGAATTCCTTACATGCACTTGCCACACCCAATCCCCCACGTTCTTCATCCATGAATTCCGTTATCCAAAATAAACAGCTAAGATTGGTTCTCGCGGTTCTCGCAATAAAAACGGTTCTCGAATGAACCTTCCTCTACATATATATATATATGTATATATTTATAGGGGAGTTCCCATTCCTTCAATTGGATTGCCCACCCATGAATTTCTTATATGCACTCTGCCACACTTAACCCCCCCCCCCCCCACGCTTTTGTGAAAAGTTCATTTGAGAACCATTTTTATTACGAGAACCGTGAGAACTAATCTTAGCCGTTCATTTTGGATAATGGAATTCATGTATGAAGAGCGTGGGGGGATTGAGTATGACAGAGTGCATAGAAGGAATTCATGGGTGGGCAATCCAATTGAAGGAGGGGAATTTGACGGTTAAGATTGGTTCTCGCGGTTCTCGCAATAAAAACGGTTCTCAAATGAACTTTTCACTATATATATATATATATATATATATATATATATAGGAGGATTCAAACAAGAACTACTTTTTGTACAAAAACTGTGAGAACTAATCTTGACCCTTGATTAAAATAAATCAATGGCTAATAATTTTGGCAGCTAATGATTGGCTCATTAATGACTAATGATTAACTCATTAATGGCTCATTAATGACACATTAACGAGGGGTATTTTGGGCAAATTAAGTCTCGCAAATTGATGACGGCTCATCTGGAGGCAATTCACGATATGGAAAAAATATATAAATGACAAAAATACCCATATTAATGAGTTATTAATGATGTTACAAATAGTTCTCGCGATTCTCGCAATAAAAATACTATATGTTTTTCTACATGTAATCCTATGTGAATTGTATCATAATAAATGGGGATTACATGGTGGAAGGAACCGATAGAGGGACATGGAATTCGATTTGGTATGTCAACTCTATGATTTCGAAACACTTGACTCCCAACCGAGACTTGTTACAATTTTTAGAGATTGTTTTAGTGTCAATAATGAAGATCACCAACATGAATTTACTATACATGGGATTGGGGAAGTTGAAGTGGAATCAGACAATACGAAGTTCTCGATTCCATATGTGTCATATGCACCCAACATAAATATAACTGTACTTAGTTTGAAACAACTTATATTTCAAGGTTTTGAAATTGAAATCAAGAATAATGGATACGTATTGACTCATATGTGTATGACTCAAGAGGATCAAGTTCATGATCAACATACTACCAGTTCAACAAATGTGTTAGAGAACACCCAATTCACAAATGAAAGTAGGGCAAGTACAATTGAAGATCTCATCAAAATTAGAGGAAACATGGTACCATTAGTCATTGAAAATTTGATGATTATGTTTCTTTTATGGTTTTGGCAAACCGAGACAAGATGTGTTACAAGAATTTGGATCTCTTTAGATGAAAGTTTAATAAAGTCTTAGGTTGGTTCTTCAAGATGAAAAATGCAACAAGTATTGCATTGCCACCCTAGATTGTTAGATTGGACATTTGTTTATTTGATCTTTATAAACTTATTATGAATTCGGGAGGACACGATGCAATATCGAAAGAGAATAAGTGGGGAGAAATAG
Source organism: Dittrichia graveolens (assembly GCA_038502395.1). Taxonomy (NCBI): domain Eukaryota; kingdom Viridiplantae; phylum Streptophyta; class Magnoliopsida; order Asterales; family Asteraceae; genus Dittrichia; species Dittrichia graveolens. The sequence continues at coordinate 96,550,693 of JARJIL010000004.1, forward strand.
CCATGGGCTTTAGATATCCGGATTGCTATGAACAAACCTTTAAAGAATTCTTTGATCAATATCTATTGATACAACATGAATACTATGAGTTTAGATTAAGAAGTTTTGGCAGAGTTTCGAGTTTTGAAGATCAAAATGTTGGATTGGTCAACAAGATCGAATTAGACAATGTTGGCGTTGAAGGTGGTGTCTCCAATAACATTGGACATACTCGAGGATCGAATCGAATTCAAACTCAAGAAGTGACAATACAAGGCAACTCGGAGAAGACATTGGCAATGGAGGCAAGAAAGATGATGACTTTGTCATCATACTTTGAAGATCAAGAAAAGCAAGGAAATGCAACAAATGATTTAATATTTAGGGAGGAAATTGTTGGAAAACCTTAAATATTATAATCATTTGTTAGGAACTATAGTATTAGTATTAACATTATGGAACTTATGTTATTATTATTGTATGACTTATGTGTGTGTAACACATAATATTTGACAGTTTTGGAGGGAGCAACCGCCAAGGATTGGTGGCAATATAACCACCCCCAACTGCCATTTAAAAATTATATATATATATATATATATATGCCTATCTACATAGAATAAACGCATTCACTTTCAGTTTCATATTGGTGTTTTCTTAGTGCAAATCTATTCGAGAAACATGCTTCATAATCTAAAAATGAAGGCCGCAATGGAACCCATGCAGCCGTCAAAAATATATCAAAAGAGCTTAAGAAAATAGAGTGTGACAAGGTGCATGTGATGAACTAATGGGTGGGTAATTGAATTAAAGGATGGAGAATTGGACGACTAGGATTGGTTATCGCAATAAAAATGGTTCTCAAATGATCTTTTCACTATATTAGGGGAGGTGGATGAAGAGCGTTGGCAGATTGAGTATTGGCAAAGTGCATGTAAGGAATTCATGGGTGGGCAATCCAATTGAAGGAGGGGGAATTGGATGGCTAAGATTGGTTCTCGCAGTTCTCGTACGAAAAACAATTCTCGTACGAAAAGCAGTTCTCGTTTGAACTTTTGCCTATATATATATATATATATATATATATATATATATATATATACACATACATACATACAGGGGAGGGTTCATGCGAGAAGCATTAGTTTTGCGAGAAGCATTTCTAGCCACTCATTTTTATTAGTATTTATTTATTTTTTATTTAATTAAAAAGGTTAATGATGTCTTTTTACACATTTTTCTGTTTATATAATTAATGTTTAAATTAATAAATCCCTAAAATCTCTCATTTCCTTTTCTAGATTTGAATTTTTTTCAAACTTTGATGTTATCTAATTTTAACTTGAGATCTTATATACAGCTAAATTCTAATGTTTATAGTAATCTTTTTTTGTTTAGCAAAGAAATTTTTTAAATTAACACCCATTTAAATCGTTTCACTTATTATCGTAATCCCTTAATGCTTATTCACTAATGAACATAATGTGTTTGGTTTTATTAACTTATTCAATTCATAGTTTTCATATCTTTTTTAATTCTTTAAATTATTTATTCACTAATCACTAATGAAGATGATCTGGGTTATTCAATTATTCACCTATTCAATTCATAATTTTCATACTTTTTTTAATTCTTTAAATTGTTTATTCACTAATGAAGATGATCTGGATTATTCAAATTTTTTATACGGCTGAGTACAATGTTTTTAGTAATCTTCTTTTGTTTGGTAAAGAATTTTTTTAAATTGAAACCCATTTAAATCGTTCACTGTTTATCGTAATCCCTCAATGCTTATTCACTAATGAACATAAGGTGTTTTTTCATTATATATATGTTTGAGCTCACTATTTCTCATTATTGTTTTTAGTACAGAAATACAACATCCACATCTATGTTTATTAGTGAACACATATACGAATCAAATATTATGTATCACCTATAAAAAGTATAAAAACCTATGATCACCAATGAACACATTAAAACAATATTTTCAGTTGCAAAAAAAGAACAAAGAGATTAAAACAACAAAAACACAAAAAGACGTAAAATAAAAACACAGGGAGATTAAAACAAAAGGCATACAATTTGCTGATTTCTAAAACTAGAGAGCATCAAGACATCTCTTCCTTCATCTTCACCGGTCACCGAAAAGAGTTTACACCAATGGTTGGTGTTGTTTGAGGGAATCGAGAGGCATACAAAAAATGGTTGGTTGCGATTGAGAGAAGATAAACAGTGACAAACCTGATGGGGCGGTGGTGGTGCGAGAGAGAGTCACTCAAACAATAGATCCATGGTGATCGTCGTCTCCAATGGGGTGAAAATTTTATTTTAATTTACATCTTTACCACCATGTTCACTATTCTAACATGAAGGTAAAAACAAAGCCACTAAATAAGAAAAATATTGGCACGTTAATTAATAAACAAACCAAGGAAACTAAAAGTTCTAGCATATATTCATTTGTTAACAAAGAAAAAACCATAAACGAGCATAGTTATTTATGTTATTGACAATAAAAAAGCCATTATATTCATTTGTTAACAAGGAAAAAACCATATAGAAGAAGACCATAACACCAGTTGTAGCAAAAATGGATGGCTCTGAAATTAAAAACTAACATGATGTTCCTTTGTGAACTGCCAATTCAAGTGAAACAAAACAATGGATAACCCAAATATTTTCATAGGGTCGTACACATTGTAGCCGCTGTTCTTCATCTTCTTCTTTAAAGGGGCGACAACGGTGGCCGGCGGTGATGATGGTAGTCTATTCTAAGAGCCGATGATGTTTTCCTCTCCACAACAGGTGAATCCCGTCGACATCAATAATGGCGGCAAGGCTTGGTAGTAGTTCTTGGTTGACTGAGGTCGTAGATCGTTTATGATAGGTGGCATAAATAGCCTCCGATGGGCGGTGATGGTGGAAGTAGAGGGGTGGCGAGATGGTGGGTAAGATAGGCATCTAGGAAACTTGGTGGTTTAGGGTTACGATAATGACCAACGGCGGCCGGAAATCTCCTGTGATGGTCGGCGATGGGATGCATTTGGGGTTGGGGTCGGCGGCAAAGGTTTTGGGAGAACAAGGGAGACGATGGGGTGTTTAGGGTTTAAATTAGGAATTTGGAGAGAGGAGAGAGTGTGTGCATTAATAAGGAAAGTATTTTATTCTTTTATTAAATTAATAAAATGTCTCTTTTACACTTTTATCAATTTAATTAGTGTTCTTTAATATTGAGTTATTTACCAAATTACCACAATCAATCCTAACCATCAATTAGTTAATCCTAGAGTCTAAAATGTTTCTCGCACTTCTCGTAAAAAAACTACTTCTCGCATGAACCAGGTTCAAACAAGAACTGTTTTTCGTACGAGAACTGCGAGAATCAATTTTGACCCTTGATTAAAATAAATTAATGGCTAATAATTTTGGCGGCTAATGATTGGCTCATTAATGACTAATGATAGGCTCATTAATGACTAATGATTAACTCATTAATGACACATTAATGAGGGGTATTTTGGGCAAATTAAGTCTCGCACATTGATGACGGCCCACCCGGAGGCAATTCACGGTATGGAAAAAATATATAAATGCCCAAAATATCCCTATTAATGAGTCATTAATGATGTTACAAATAGTTCTCGCAATAAAAAGGGTTGTCAAATGATTTTTTCACTTTTCACTATATAGTGAAAAGATCATTTGAGAACTTTTTTTATTGCGAGAACCAATCTTAGCAATCCAATTCTTCATCATTTAATTCAATTGTCCACCCATGAATTCATTACATGCACTTTGCCACACTTTATCCCCCATACTCTTCATCAATTAATTCCTCTTACCAATTAAATGGCTAAGAATGATTCTCGCGATTCTCATAATAATAATGGTTCGCAAATGAAGCTTCCTCTATATATAAACTAATTTGGGTCACCTAAGACAGCTTTTTTCACAGTGTGACTTGATTTCATGCATAAACTGGTAAACATATTTCATTAGCTCTTGCATAAAGAAAGTGCGGCTACACAAATACAAATACATAAGATGAGATACCTAATCCTTAACCGAAGATTCCATGCTAATTGGCCATTGTTTTGTTACAAACAAGTAATACAAATAGCAACACACAATTGGACAAAAATTACGTTCGTAGAGTCTCTGTATATAGCTTTCGATTGGTGTACAAAGTGGATAACTCGTGGTCACAATTCACAAATATTAGCCGTCACTGGTTAAAACAAATGCGAGAACAACAACGGTAAGCGAGAAGATGATGGTTCCACCAGCAAAAAATTTCATTGCCCTCTCTTTCCCAAGTTGATTTAGATTATTAGTGGAGTCGACTTGTTTTAGGAGGTCTCTCACTTGATCCAAGTCGGCATCTTTTGCAGCTTGGTAAAGCTTGGCCTCGATCTTTTGTAGCTTCTTTAGCCTTGCTTGTGCTTGTCTGGATGATGTGGTGTAGTTGAGAAACCCCGTCATTTTCCACAAGAGGAACCCTACATAGATTGCTACAATGCAGTCGACTGTATAGTGATGTCTTTCCCTTACTTCTCTCTGGGCACTATGGGCTACAAGCATCCAGATAAAAACCGAGCTTAAACCTCCATATGCTTCCTACATATAATAAACTAATTCCAAAATCAATTCATGCTCCAACATAACACTTCAATTAGGTAGGTTACTGAGTTGCTCTAAATATATCCAGCATTCTGCTCAATGAAAATACCATATTATATATATATATATATACCCAAATCATGTGAATCCAAAAGAAATTAGTACCATTAATTTAGTTACATGATGATTAATTGATTATAGTTAGGGGGTAATATATTTTAGGGACTCAAAAAGATCCTTCAAAAAAATAAAATAAAATAAACCAATTGCAGATGAACACAGATTTTACTATTTCCAATAATAGTGAGAGTGGGCTCAATCATGCATACAAAAATTAAAATTTTTTAATTACGTATTATATATGTGCCCAACTTCTGTTAAGAAGAAAATCAATTTATAGTAATATGTGAATCTTGCTATAAATTCTAAAAATCAACGTTTTTTTAATTTATATTATAAAACTTGCCCATTAACTTCATTACAACAAATAGAAATTAATTTGGTTTCACACAGTTCCTTTTTCTTTGTAATTATATATTTAAACAACTGATAAGTTGTCAGAACTTGTCTAAGACTATGTGCTGAATCAAATTTTGCAAGTTTGCAACTTATTAAGGGATACAGGGAGTAATATATACAACATTAGCAGTTTAGCTCCAGCGGTTTGTGAGATACACAATGTTAAAGTGCAAGAGCTATGGGTATGTATACATAGAAAGTAAGAAATGAATTAAAAATCTTATTGATGATGATGTGGTGTGATATGAATATCATAGTAGGGTTGTTAGTACGAGGAATATAAGTACCGTCCAAGACATAGCTGTAAGGACTGCAACAAGCATGTGGCCACTGTAAAGAAGATCATTGCAGCCACCTCCAGCTTTCTTCAGCAAATTTATCCATGCAGACTCTCCTGAAGGAACAGGTCTAAGGAAATCAGCAAGGAAGCTCATCAACCCCCAATTTGGTATATATTCATCATCTTGCACAACACCATCATCTGCAAAGTTATTATATTATAAGAAATAAGTAGACCAAAATAAGGCTGGCAATTTCTGGGTCGACCCAAAACGAAAAAAGTGCCACGAACCCAAGGGTTGACACGGAACCGACACGAAAATAAATGGGTCGGGTTAGGGTCAACCCGACAACCCGAAAATGACCCGTTTATAGGTAAAACTATAACATTTTAAAATTTTCTTTAATGCTTGAAATTTAAATTTTGAAAAGAAGATTATGAATTCAAATAAGAGAGTGACATCCGCCAAACAAAAGTACTAAATCCTTAAACGTAAAAAAACTCAAAATAAACAATTAAAGATTTACAATTAAAACAATAGTAAGTTATTTTAGTATTTGTTATTGTCACTATATGATTTTAATACTTTTACATTTGATTATTTGATAGGTGATACTTTAGTATTTTGGATCGATTCATAATTCTATTTAATGATGAATAATCTTAAATTATTAGGTTGTTCAATAACATTATTTATTGGTATAGAATAGTAATACATCATAGTTTTTATTATATTCATTTATATAAGTGAATAAAAAAGTAAAATCAAAACTTCAATCAAACCGAAATAAATACCGCATTTGAAGTTCGAATACAACGGAAACGAATATTGATTATTAAAGTTAGAATATAAATGAAAATCATTTTCGAAATTTGTGCCGAACGTTGGAAAACAAACATGGAATTTAAAATATTGATAAGAAAATCGTAGTTGAAACGGAAAACCGTATTCAAAAATCGTACTCGAAAACTGAAAAAATTCTCGTCGATGACATTTGACCTAAATGGGTTGACCCGAAGGTCGACACGGAAAAAAACTGACACGCCCCGAACCTGACACGAAAATAAATGGGCCGAAATTAGGTTGACACGAAACTGACCCGAACCCGATAACACGAACACGACCCGAATTGACAGCCTTAGACCAAAATCTATTACTACAAAACATAACAACAATGTTATTAACTAAAAAGCATAAGGTAGATTTAACTTGTATTATGAGCTTTATTAAGACCAAGCCTATCCAGATGCTTTCTACATGAATATGTACCTCCATTTCCAGTTTTAGAAAGAAAAAAAATTAAGAATTTTTCTTGGCAACTGGATAGGTAAATCAATTGCAGTGTTTTCATCATAGATCGGTTCAATAAGTGCCTTTAAACAAATGATGTGTTTTTTTTAAAATTTTATATTTCTAAACAAAGTTCTAGCAGTCATATATAGTTATTGGTGTTTATGTACAAAACTATTGGATTTAAAACATGTTTACGTTTTAGGTAATTCTTAAAGTTAAAGGTAAAAAAAGAAGCTCCTTGAGGACATACGATACACCATATCTTGATGAATGACATTCTTTATAGCATAGGAATCAGATGCATAAGGGACATAAAACTTCTGTGCCCAACGATGTGGATGTTGAGGGACATCAAACCGACTTGCAGCACACCAAGGTCGTGGTGATGGCAGAATTGTAGATGAAAAAGTTATGGCTCGCAATAAACGTCCTATTGCCATAGTGAACATGTACCGTGCACCAATCCCAAGACCAGGAGCTTCTATGGACCCAAATAGCACAGAGAAAGCAAGCATTACAAAAAGCATCAGATAATGATGCAATCCAACAATTCGAGCTCGCAATATATTTACAAATACTTGAGGAAGTCTTTCATTCAATCCCAATAGAATCCACTGCCCAGTGTCAGGAAGAGGTGGAGTACTCCTGATAGAGCCAGAGATACCAGAGTCAATCAGAAATAAACCTCATACCTATAATTTTTATTGGTTATGAACTCATGCAGTTTGGGAATAATACGTTTGTGCTGGTTTAAAGGCTTATTAACAGTGAGACTTCAGTTAATATCACATGATTCTCCAAAATTCATCATCAGGATCTTTAAGATCATGCAATTTTCTGTGTGATACCACAAAGTATGCCATCACTTTTCATATGTGTGTGGGTACTGCATTAGATGCTATCAACTATTTCAATCAGCATCACTGCCGAAAAGAAAATAAGGATCAACTGGCCACTTCTAGCAGAAATGACATTTTTGTTTTCTAGTAAGAAATGCAATAATCACAAAATGTTTCATGGACACCTTGCATTCTCTATCATCAGTAAAAACGAGTGTGAAGATCCATTAGCATTAACAAATTTGCCACCGGTTTAATGAAATAGAATGGAATCTCAGCATTGGTTATGATTTATAATTATTGCTTGCATAGTTACTTGTAACTAACTTTCACATATCAATGCATCCCTTCCATACTAGTATTGCTTATCCTTGTCATATTAATTGAGCAATGACTCAAATAATTACAACCACCTAAGCTTTGCCACTTGCCAGCAATAACACAGCAGATACTGGCACCTACTTGGAAAAAACATAAAACTTGGTTATCTTAGACTAACTAGTAACTAGTGGCTAGTAGTTTGATAGTTTCTATATCCAGATTACATATGCTATAAATAATATGTGGTTTCTACTTTCTACAGCTTTACCCGCTCCATCTGTGTTGTTTTCTTGATCGAATGTGAAAGATATTATTAGATCAGTTAGGAGCTTTTCTTTTATGTTTGTATATACTGGGAGACATTATTTACATAATTAATATATTTCCACTAGCAGAAAGGTACAACAATTTCTCCTGTGAATATAGAATCCATACTATCTTGTATGTTAATAATATTAGTATATCAACAAAATCATATAACACGCAGCAAAGCAAATAGTTCACATTTGTCTAGGAAACAATTTCATTCCCAAATAAACATAACAATGACAATAATAACAATATTTTACCTCTATTTCTACTTGAACCAAAAAGAACAAATTTGTGCATCAAATGCTTGTACTGTGCTTCTATTAGAATTTCATTCCCAAATGTAACCCTTAATTTTGGGAGGTTTTTCTTTATGGAAACTTTCGCATTAAAACAAACACCAGCACAGACATATAAGATCCAAAACACAGATCATGCCCAAATTTACATCAAAGAACTCAAAAAGAAAGAAGAAGAAAAAGCATTAGATCTGAAATACGACTTGCTAGTTTAGGCAACTTTGTTGATAATTAGAGATATATTACTCAAAATAGCACATTCTAAGTTTCAATTAATAACTAAACTCAAACAAAGCATAATACAATTAAATATGTACCGGTGCCAGGTGAGGCCGAGAACGGCGGTGACGGAACGAACGGATATCATTTCATAGAGCAAGGTGCAGAGCATGAAAACCAAAGCGGCCACGAATATTAGAGCTGAACGAAGCTCGGCTGACCAGTGCTTGTAGAAAGGAACACGTGTAATTGCAATAAGTGCGAGTACGACCCATAGCAAAGGCTGTAGTAGCTCGTGCCATGACGGCGAGAGGTGGCGTAGATAGTCAACGGCGATGTAGGCCACGGCCGCTAGCCCCAAAGCGCCACCATCACCGCCTCGTTTCAGGAATATCGGCGACGACCGCACCATATATAGAACCAGAAGAAATAAGTTGGTTGGAGGCGGCCGAGGACAACACCCGCACCTGATCTCGCATAGAAATTTGTATGTACTATATACTATTTACAAGGTACAATTCAGATCTAAGCCAGTGTTACTTCTTCCAAAGTAAATTTACATATGTAGTCTTCGTATCAACAATGAAAATTAGTGTTACGGGTACTCAAATAAAATATTTATATTTAAAATTTTATATATATATATATATATTCTTTTTAAAAAATATAAAAATATTTTTTACATCTAAACTTTATAGTATAATATTAATATGTTTTTGGTGATAAAGCTCTATCTCGACATTATAAAAACATAATCATAATATTATTGTTAATGTTATAATATAAAATGTTTAAAAGACATTATTGTTAGCCAATTGTATATTTGAAATTGTAAACTAAATTTATTAAAAATTAAATAAATAATGTTGACATCATTCTAAGTATACACAAATTAAATCACATAAAAATAAGATCTTAAAATATAATAGATTATGTCTATACATACATAAAATATTTAAGTATAATTTACTATTTAAGTAAATCAAATATAATTAAAAACACAAGATAACATTGAATTCAAATATCAATGTAATAATAACTTTAATTTTATGTACCAATTTATTAGTTAAAAAAATAAGAAAACTTGAGAATTAAAATCTTTATATAATATTTCAAGTTATATGTGTAGTTACAAAACTCAGGACGGTTGATTCATTATCTAATAATTATGTAGAGTTACAGATTCTGTACGATTATTTACTCACACCCTAACAATCAATTTTGAAGAGCCCTAAAGTGGTAGTAGTAGTTTTATAAACAGATTTATGTCACAAACCTACAGTTTTAAAAGATCCATTAAGTGATTACCGAACATATAAATTTTATCATAATACGACAAATTTTTTAAAAAATAGTACATTTTTAATTATTTTTATCGATAAGCCAAAAAATCGGTTATTATATCGACTATATTATGTAGAGGAAATGAATATAAAAAACGAATAAAATGTTTAATAATTACCTATCATTGCTCTCGATTGATAAAACAATTAAAAAAAGTCATATTACGATAAAATTTATATCAAAACGTAGATAAAAATGAGATGAACACAAATATATAATGATTTTTTCTCTAAACAAAATATATCACAAGTTATTAAACATAATTTTCAAACAATCTATAATTAATTAAATTAATATACTATTTTCTTAAAACCCCCTAAAATATTTTATACAACCCCCTCATAATTTACATACAAACCCTCCCAATTAAATTGAATTTAAATGGTTTTCTCGATTATCAACCAATCAAAACATTTTATTTCTCCATGTCACAATTACACTTCATCATTTTTTTTGCCAAACTCTGTCAATAATACATATATATATATAGGGGATGGTTCAAACGAGAACTGTTTTTTGTACGAGAACTGCGAGAACCAATCTTGGCCGTTCATTTTGGATAATGGAATCCATGGATGAAAAGCGTGAGGGGATTGAGTGTGGCAAGGCGCATGTAAGGAATTCATGGGTGGGCAATGCAATTAAAGGAGGGAGAATTGGACGGTTAAATCGTTTAAGATATTATTCATAAATCATATTCTAAATATCTTAGACGTCCTACTCTATATTTTTATCAATTTTGATTGTTTATACGATCTATTTTTTATGTTTTTTAAGTGATTTTGATATTGTTATATTATAAAAATAAATGTTTAAAATCATAGACTATGATGCATGTCTAAACACCCATATTTTATAGACAAGGGTGAGCATAAGTTGTCCCACTATTACAGTTGTTCATGGGGTGTGGCGGGTCGGATTCGGATATCTTAAAATTTTGAAACCATACATGAGAGTGAGTATCTTATTATGCTACCTTAACCGTGTGCTTTAAAATACATGAACCGTAACCGAACGAGATACCCGTGGTTTAGATCAACGTTACCCGGTTATGCACATTAATTACATCACCACGTTATATAAAACTCATGTGATCGCTTACTAACTTCCAATATATGATCTACTCGATATACTGGAAAAAGCTATGGATGTGCATGTACTTTTGATAGAAACCGTAACTTGCAGTGAATTTTTTTTAAAAAAAATACCATAATGTAATTTAAGATCGAGGTAAATTCTTATTACTATTTTATGAAGACAATATATATATAGAGAAATTAGAGCTAGGCAATTTGGTTTACTTTAAAAATAATATATTTTCGTATCCATCTACATATATAACAAGTCTAATTAACTTAATTGATACTAGCTATTGGATGAATTGAAGTAGGAAATTATAACTTTGTCCATGGCTTTTGTTATTATGTATGTAGCTATTGGGGTATAAAGGTGAAAACCGAACCCGACCCGTGTATCAATGGGTACCTTTTGTTTTCGGGTGATCGATTACTGTTTCATCTTTTATCTTTTTCAGGTTTAAGATTATATGTTTTAGTTTGGTTTTCAGTTTTTGTGAACACCCTTACCCACGTTAGGTCCTATGCGTTTCCTCAGTAACACCACCTTCCCCCACATTAGCCGTAGGGGGGTCTAGCCATTGGCTCCCCTAACCAGAGCTCTCTATCTCTTTCCTCTTTCTCTCTGTCTTTTCATTTATCTATTCTCTCTCTTTCCACTTTTTCTCTCTCTATATCTCTTCATATTTAGCCGGAGCAGGAGTGGTGTGGCGAGATGGAAGAGGAAATGAAGGAAGACCAAATACATGGTTTTATGACCAACTCGTCTACAAATGCAATAAAGGACTAGGGCTAGCCCATGGGCTAGTGCCCATGACCATTGGCCAATGAGCGGCCCCATGATATTGTTTACTATGGTACTATATATATGTAAGTCAATTTTTTCCTTAAGCTAAAAAAAATAAAGGGAAGCATGTAGAAAAGACGTACATCACGTATGAACAATTTTGGAATTTCAGATAGGAAAAGAAAAGTACATCACGTATGAACAATTTTGGAATTTCACATAGGAAAAGAAAAGTACATAAGTCAAAGAGGGAACGACAACACGCGACTTCTTTGGAAACTAAACAACAAACCGTCAAAGCCAAACACATAATTGATATCGTCAGGGCGGAGACAATTGGCGGGGGGTGAACGGTGCTAGGTCTTCTTCAATAAGCACAAAATCCTTAGTATTTTAGAAGCCCAAGTCCATGACATATTATTAAACCTCTTTATTATAGTTAATTAGTAGCCCAAGTATAGCTCAAAACAGAAATGGCAAAAGAAAGGCTCAAAGTGACGATTCTGGTTTTTTAAGAGCTTTCTCAACAATGAAAATTATGAAAACAAGGCTACGTAATAGCATGAGTGATAATTATCTTTGAAACAGTTTGATTATTTACATTGAGAGAGATTGTTGATATTTTCTCTACAGACAATATAATAGATTAGTTCTATAGTTCTATTCAAATAAACAAATATGTGTCCAACTACAAACAAGTGAAATATGATTTTTTTTCTTGTTATTTTTTGGTTTCATTGAAGTTTTATGAAGATAAAGCCATCAAGTTATTATTTTAATATTATGCTTTTAACATGTTTATTCATGACAAACAAATTGTCGATTGTGAAAAAACTTTAATGATTGATTTTGACAAAGTTTAAGCGTTATTTTAACACGTAAGTTTTTTGTCTTTAAATGAACTTTCATTATTTATTTATCTAGACAAATAATGAAACTTTTTTATGTCATTCATATATATATATATATACATATATACATATGTGTGTATATCACTAGTGACTTTAGTCTTATGATAAAGTAGAACCGACCCCTGTGAGAGACCATGAATCCTTCAAACAAAACCTTAATTCGGTAATCCCTTTATCCTTTAATTTAATCATGAACGGTGAGGTTAATCCTTGATCCTTCAATCGAAGAAACCGAAAACGATAGAAAAGAGGAGTGAATGATTGTAATTCAGTAAGGGTGAGAGAGTCAATAATCTCATAATCGATTGGGACCATTGCCGATTTGCTTGATGTGAATTTTTACAGAAATCGAATTTCAAGTGTCTAAGTGTTAGTCCCAGATTGAGTATGCACAACAAATGTTTGTAGAAAGGGAGTTTAATACAAACTTAAGCTTTTTAAAATTTAATGCACACGCTAATACTTTTAATATAATTCTTATTGATATGAATCAATAATTACATGTATGAGGAAGCCGAAATTCCAAATACAATAAAAGGTGGCAACTAAAATGGTTAACACATAGCTAAACTTCTCTAAAACAATTGATATTTAAGATGTCCAACACATGGACAAGTTTTTCTACACTTTTGTTAACTCTAAAAACTTACTCCTGCTTAAAAGCTTGAAGTTTGTTCATCGAGAGAGATTTTCAGTGAGTGTAGTTCTAGTGGTTATGCATGTTGAGAATACATATCTATTTATAGAAGTCTTGGTAGCAAGTTGGAAGTTGGGGGAACAAGTGGTGTATTAAAGATAATATTAATCATAGGAGCAAGTTGGTGAAGAGTAATATTATTTTATTTTTAAATAAATAACTTTACTTTACGTGTGAGAGATCACCCATTTGCTAATATAGTAATATTGTCTTTCATACGTTTGTGCCTCATAACACTAAACTTCTCTTTTCATGTTAGTTTTTTAATTGTAGACATGCTTCTTCTCATTTGACCTTACAAAATATGTAGTTGTTAGTCATACTTGAGTAAATGAGCAAATGTTCAAGATTTTCTATTTGAAAGTAACTTTATTCCTTTTAGAAGTAAAGTTCTATTCTTTTTGTCCTTTGAAGGTACAAACACTGCAAATACTTTTACATATAGAAGATCTAAAGCATAATAGAACAACACATGTTCGGCCTTTAACTTAAAATAAATTACATTATAAAACAGAGGATGCTAATGAATCAGTTAGAGCATGTTCAACTAGACAGAACTTACTAAACTGACACAATAGATAGTATCAGCCTAAATGTTGAAATGTTTAGTAGATCGTTCAAAAATGAACTGACGATGAAGATCGATAATGGAAAGTTAAAAAGATAAAGATCGATCATAGACAGTTCAGATGATAAAGGTCGATCACAAACGGTTCAAATGATAAAGTTAGATGATCATCCCGTTTGACTGAAAATAGTGTAAATCTTACCGACCTAGATATATCTATCAAAATAGAACTAAGTGCTGAAAGGGTATACTTAACTGAAAGGCTTAGATGCTCAGCTGAACAAAGAGTCGCCCAGCTGATCACACTGACGTTCACCTGCTACTCTGAGTCATTCAGTTGACGGGCTCCCGATGTTCAACGAATGGGAGGATATATGATGAAAATTGATTGTATTTTTTTAAAAATAAATATTTCATTGTATACAATAGTAACTAAGATTAAGTTCATTTTATTTTTGTGCAATTTACCCTTTTTAATATTATTTATATATTGTTGTAGACAATGATACTATTAACTGAATTATTAATTATATTATTTTGTTAATTTCAATCTTACTAAATTTATTGTTTTTACTTAGAATATTTACTATTAGTCTTAGTTCACTTACTAATAATATATATAAGAAAAAAATATTATTAGTATTATTACAACTAGTTTAATACACGTGTATTTAACACCGGGATAGTCAAAAAGTTAAACACGACTCTTGGTCAAAATTTCTTAATAGAGTAGATCTGATGAGAAAAAAATGTAAGCAAAGACTAATTCCAAAGACATTTGGGGAAATAAATCGTTTGATTGGTGGAACGAATTTCAAAAATAGAATGATAACATCACTCTTCTTTTCTTTTAATAAACTCTCATCTATATCCATTTATTTAATTTAGGATTAACTAAATCACTTAAGAAGAAGACATTAGAGACATGCTTGAAAGTTTTTCGTTATGCAAAAAGTGATTGCAATTTCTATATAGGAAGATTGATTTGACAACCATCTTTTTATGAAGATCCTTCCACCATGACTCTTGGCCATACACAAAGTTTATTAAGCCCGTGTTCATTTTTAAGTGATCATGAGCACAATTATTATATGCATGTTTCAGGCATTTCAAGGGTTAATTATGCTTGATGTTGACATAGATCTTGACATCAAAGTGTTCAAATCCTTCTCGTTTTCGGATGATCACACCAGAGACCTTTAATATTTTTTCAACTTTATTTTGTCATTTTTTGCATTAAAGGTTTTCTTCCGGACCTTGGATGCTCACACCGGAGTCTAACTTCATGATCCTTCTATCAAGCCTAGCCTGTTTGATCATTTCATTGTTTGTGGCACATGAAGACGTTGTGTATGTTGTTAGATAGTGTAATAGAGTATTACTGTATCGCCGCCCAAAATAGAGGAGCTTTTTATTTTTTTTATAAACTCCATTTCGAGTTTTAAAACTGCGTGGATACATCTGTAAATACAATATTTTAAAAACCTGCTTTTAACAAAATATTTACAGCTGTCCAGCGGAAGCATTTTAAACTAATTTATTATTTACAACCTATAAATAAGTGGTCCACCATTGTGTTAACGGGAACTCACCCCTATTGGGATCAATGGGAACTGATAGCCCATCATTCGTGATCATTAAATCACCGAACATCATAGTTGATGGCACAAGGCCCTAACTAGATCCAGACAAGCTAGTCTCAAACATCCAACAAAGTACCGGTACTAACACACATCGGCCTACTTAAGCCACAACATAACATAGTTGGCCTACAAAAGTAAACTTGAAAAATAACATAATTGAATATAAAACACGTTTTAAGTAAGTAGATAACGACCAAACTATAAGACTGATACATAAAATATAAAAAGTAGACATACAAATTGTTTAAAATATTTACAAAACAACAAAAACATATTAGAAGTTTAAGCATGCTCATATCACAGATCATGACATCTCACGGATTAATCAACGGGCGATCTAGAAATAAGAAAAAGAAATAAATCCACTCGAGAAACAAATTCTTAAATCAAGCAAAAGCAACAACATTCTAATAAACAATCATTTTACTTGGTCAACTAAATCATTGGGAAAGAATAAAATGATAGTCGGTAAACAACTAAAAGTTTTTCATATTTAGAGAAAATGGAAATCCTAGTTCGCATAACTAATAACTTAGTGACGATTAAAGCAAACATGTTTAAGAGAAATAAAATATACATACAGATTTGTACTCACGAGCATTACATGTCTAAACCCGAAACACAACATAATCCAATAGAGAATCATTTGATAATTTAATGAATCAAATTAGTTGATAAAGAGGCTCGTCTTCATGCTTAAATCTGGTACTACTGACCACATGTCTTACTTTTTGAACGAGGTCAAGTGCATTTTCACTTCTAAAGCCGAATTTTCGTATACCTTGCATGTAAAAGAAAAAATATAATGACTCACATGTTAAATATTAAAAAATCAAGAATGGTGTTCTCTTGTGTATAAAAAATTAACACTTCTATTTTAATGTTACCTTTGGCTAACTAACTACATTAATAAAATAGTTTCTGGATCATTAAGAACAACTATCTTTATATCTTTTAATTTAGATTTTTAAATATATAATATATCATCTTTTAATGATACATTTTATTTTAAACCATATTTATAAAAAAGTTTCATACATCTTTCTAGATTGCAAATGTTTTAACATCAATAACTAAACACTTTGAATAACATACTCAAGTTGACCACTTAGCTTATCACCATAATCCTAAAAATACCCACTCAGCTAAACAAAAAATTACCTACCCACTACTATTAATGGATAACAAAAAATTAATAATATACTAATTTTATAAAAAATGCATATTACAGTAAAATTTATATCAAAACGTAGATAAAAATGAGACGGTTGCAAATATATAATTATTTTTTCTCTAAACAAAATATATCACAAGTTACTAAACATAATTTATAAATAACCTATAATTAGTTACATTAATATACAATTTTTATTAAACACTATCACATTTTCTTAAAAGCCCCTCAATTGTTTCATAAAATCTCCTCATAATTTTTATCCAGCCTCTCTACCAATTGATTAAAAATTGAATTCAATTTAGGGAATTCATATTTCTAAAATTGTTTTGTAAAATTAGAGAATTGTAAAATTAGATATTTTGATTGATTGATAGAGATTGATTTAATAGATATAAATAGAAAGAAAGTAAGTATTTTATATATAACTCTAGACTAAATGAAAAGGGGCGTAATTGTAACCTGCCGATTTTTGTTGTGATAATTAAGACGCATTGGTTTTCATTTTATTAAAATTTGTGATAGTTATTTTTTTTCTCGGTGCTTTTTTTAATTTCTTTTTTCTTGTTTATATATAGTAAGAATTAGTTTTTTATATTTATTCCTTTTCCTTTTTTCATTTATTTCATTCTCCATTTATTAATCACAATGATTTATATTTTTATTAAATTTTTTTGAGTTATATATTAAGTACTTATACCCCATAAATCTTTTTTGTTAGAATTTTTTGAGTTGATAATGAGTTTGACTAAACCAACTTTGAGTTGCACGTGAAACCATGCATATAGGTGTACATGTGCATGTGTATATATGCACGAGATACACGTGCACAGTGCATATATGCACAGCGGCGCACATGTGTTAAAACAAAACCTGGTAGTATGAACTGGTTGTGCACATATGCACCATGCATATGTGAGTTTACTGCATGTGCTGAAAAAATCCACTGTAATATGCACCTATCTACACCTGTGCTTGAAAAAAAATCGAGTGTTATATGCACATGTGCATACATCTCATGCCGTGTTAAAAAAACCGGACAAAAACGATATTTTATTTTTGTCTTTGAAAAAGTATAGCAATATGAATATCATATTAAAGATCATATTTTTCTTATTAATTTGGTATAATTTTCATATTTTAATACATGTGCATTTGGTAGATATTTTAGTTTTAAAAAAAATGAGGGTAAGTGGCCCCCCTTTAATTTAGGCGATTTGCCTAAAATGTAATATCACCAATCTTAAGATATCATTAAATATGAGTTAATAAGATGGTTAAAATGCCTAAAAGAAAATTTGTTTCATGTTTATAAAAGAAATCATAGTTTAATTGGAAAATATACGATTATAAGGGTAATATATCAAATTGATATTATATGTTCATGAAGTATTTATGAGAGTGCACAATATACAATTGACTTAAGCTTCAAATATTAGTAATGTAGATGTTATGAGTTAATACTCGCAATAAAACTGGTTCTCAAATGATCCCTCTCCTATACACACACACATGAGATGGTTTATTTGAGAACTGTTTTATTGCAAGTACTTTGAGAACCAATCTTGACCTTTGATTAAAATAAATCAATGGCCAATAAAAATGACGGTTCATTAATGATGCATTAATGGCTCATTAATGACACATTAATGGCTCATTAATAATGCATTAACGAGGGTATTTCTGGAAAATCAAGGTTGGAACTTTAATAACAACTCACCCGAACGTAATTCACGGTTGTAAAATTATATAAAAGACCAAAATACTCCTATTAATCAGCATTAATGACAGTTACAAATGATACTCGTGGTACTCGCAATAAAAACGGTTTTCAAATGATTTTATCACTATATGTGTGTGTGTGTGTATATATATATATATATGGAAAAATTCAATCAAGAGTTGTTTTTCATACGAGAACTGGGATAACTTTTTGTAACACAATTAATGACTCATTAATATGAGTATTTTGGCCATTTATATATTTACCCAACCATGAATTACGTCCGGATGAGCCGTCATTGATTTGCGAGGTTTGATTTTTTTCAAAATACCCAATTTCTTAGTCATTAATTAATTTTAATCAAAGTCTAAGATTGGTTCTCGCAGTTTTCGTACGAAAAACAATTATCATTTGAACTTTCCTATGTATAGGAAAGTTCATTTGAGAATCACTAGTAATGCGAGTACCGCTATAATCGTGTTGACAAATCAATTATTATCTTATCTTTTTTATTTATTTTAAATTAAAAAGGGTAGTTTAGAAAATTTAATATATATATCGTTGACGGAGCTGAAAGAAAGTGTGATGTGGCAAAAAGATGATGACGTCATTGATGACGTGTAATTATGATATGGACAAATAGTACGCTGTCATTGGTAGATAATGAGAGGAAAATATATTATATTTAAATTCAAGAGGGTTTGGATATAAATTGTGAGGGGGCTGTATGAAATATGTTCGGGGGTTTTAAGAAAATTGTATATTAATGTAATTAATTATAGGTTGTTTAAAAATTTTGTTCAATAACTTGTGATATATTTTGTTTAGAGAAAAAATAATTATATATTTGTGATCGTCTCATTTTTATCTACGTTTTGATATAAATTTTATCGTAATATGACGTTTTTTTTTTAAAATTAGTATATTTTAGGTATTGTATCCATCCAGAGCAATGGGTAGGTAATTAATGGATATTTTATTCGTTTTTTATTTATTCTCTCTACATAATATAGTCGATATAATTACCGATTTTTTGGTCTTTCGATAAAAAGAATTAAAAATATACTATTTTTAAAATTTTTGTCGTATTACGATAAAATTTATATATTTGATAACCACTTAGTGAGTCTTTTAAAATCATTGGTTTGTGGCATAAAGCTGTTTACAAAACTACTACTACCATTTTAAGGCTCTTTAAAACTGATTGTTAGTGTTTGAATAAATAATCGAAGAAACTATAACTCTACAAAATTACCGTGTAATTAAACAACTATTTCATGTTAGTGTGTTTTGTAATTACACATACAACTTGAATGAGTTTAGTTCATCAAAATGTATCTAATTGTCAAGTTTTACTATTGTGCGTATCGTACTTTAAAATTTTCTATTATGTATATCGAACAATATTGTTGATACCGTGTGTATTAAGCTTTCTATTGTATGTATTAAACTTATACATTTTTTTCTTTTTTTATACAATCAAAATATATACAATAATAACAAATTAAAAGTTTGATACACGCAATAGAAACTTTTAAGTTCAATACATACAATAGCAAAACTTTTAAAGTTCAATACACACAATAGAAACGTTTAAGTTCAATACATACAATAACAAAACTTGACAAGTTGAAAATATTCAAATATATAATTGACTAATAAAAATGTATTTTAAGCATTTGATACTATAACATCAACAATAATATTGTGGTTAAGTCTTTACAGTGTTGGGATAAAGTTCTATCACAAGAAACACATTAATATTGTTCTAAAGAATTTTAGACATGTAATATAATTTTATATTTTTTTAAAAGAGTATGTATAAAAGTATTAAATATAAAAGTTTTATTTACGTATCCGAGCACCGCACATGTATAACACTAGTTTGTTTTACCAACTAGACCTAACCCCTATTGTATCTCTTCTACAATTCTCTCTATACTCAAGCATGCAAACACACACACACACACACACTCTCTCTCTCTCTCTCTCTCTCTCTCTCTTTCTTTCCATATACCACCACCAAAAAAATCCTCTCTTCAACGAGTGACCATTAACTCTGCCCTCAACACCGGCGTGCGACCACTGTAACCGCCGCTGAAGGCACCTCCGACTATTGGTGGTGATAATATCACCACCATCATGGTGTCTCTGTTTCTAGATTTCGCGCTCTCTCTCTCTCACCGTCGCATGCCGTCACACATCTCTCTTTTATATATTTTGATTTTATTTCCCTTATGTATGTAATAATTTAATATAAAATATTATAAAACAGATAATTACAATAATTTATATATTTAAAAAAAGAAACAGCAAAAAAATAATGAACATTTAAATGTCAAAATCAGCTCGTAATTTCATATATAACATTAAAGGAGTCGGTGTGTCTAAGAACGAATGATGGAACAACAATGCATGACCATATGATATCACCCATGGCGCTTCCATCTTTTAACCATACATGACCTTTAGTGAAGTTTAGAAAAACAAAAATTAATATCGTCAAGTGGACTACAAGCAGATTTGTTTGGTAATAATTGAGGGACTGTTTTTGTAAGATTCGGTCCTAAATTCATCCATCCATCGATCCATCTATCTATCATCTTCTTCATCTTCCTCTTCTCCATCTGCTGCACCAATACCAATTGCTTATTGCTTAATAATAATAAATAAGATTCAACGCTTTCTTCTCGATCCGTTAAACACACACTACTACTCCTACCTTTCATTGTTCTTCATTAAAGTCAACACAACAGTATCGATTTCCCCAACCTAATCATGCTCCAACCCTAGTTTCGTATTTGCATTGAAACACTAGAAATTCCCTACGATTCCGGATGATTCATGGCTTCCTCTAAATTGATGATGAACATGTCTTCTTCCACCTCGAGAAACTCGGATCTCATCAGACGAAGATCCTCTAATTCTTCCACCTCTATCAATCTCAATCTCAATCACAATCACAATCACAAACACCCTCACCCTGCTATCAGAACCAACAGCAATTCTGGCATCTTCCAGATGACCGTTGACGGCCTTTCGCCCAGCCTTCCCAACAATAACCAACAGCTACACCAACAGCCACCTGCTGATACTACTACTTTGTTGGACGCACAAATTTCCCTTTTAGATGCTGCGGGTGCGGTTACTGCAATTAACACTACCCAGACCGCCGCCACTTTTACCCCTCAAGAAACTGGTTTGTTTGTTTATATATTCTTCTAGCTCCCGTTGACTTATTTTCAATACCAATGTTATCATCATGTTTGGTCTGAAGCTGAAATTACGATTAGGAGATATAGTAAATTGTGAAGACAAAGGCCAAATAATGCTTGTTTCAGTTTTCATAAAACCAGGTTCAACTTTCAAAGAAGATTTTTCTGACAAGGGTTACTGTAATTGCTAGTTTCCATAATTGCTAAGGTTGATTGATTTTTATTTTTCTAAAGACAATAAAAAGAAGTTAGTAGAATGTTCGTTGTAAAATTAATCATATGCATTCAATTCTTCAAACTACATCCTTTGCATTTGCTAATGAGATTTGCGATTATGAGTATGATGCTTAAGGCTTAGTGTGTTATTTTCAGAGTGAAACGGGGTAATGCAATTTTGTTGTCCTTAATTATTATGTTTATCGTTTTCTAGCATCAAATGGTGGAGAAAAGACTGTGGATGATGTTTGGAAGGAGATTGTGGCAGGACGTAGTTGTAAGCAGGAGGTGCCAGATGAGATGATGACTTTAGAGGATTTCTTGGCAAAGGCTGGGGTAGTGGAGGAAGATGTGAAAATCCCCCCTCCACCACCTGAGAGATTAGTAAGTGGAGGGATTTTCAGTTTTGATAATCCATCCAATTCCAATTCTAATTCCAATATGGATGGTGTTGTTGGATTTGGAATTGGAGTGGAGGAGATAGGGGGAGGTAGAGGGAAAAGAAGAGCAATTTTGGAGCCTTTAGATAAGGCTGCTCAACAGAGGCAAAGAAGGATGATTAAGAATAGAGAGTCTGCTGCAAGGTCCAGAGAACGAAAACAAGTAGTAATTTTTTCTTTCTTTCTTTCCAAAAGCTGAGACTTTCTTGTTATCACGTGATTTTGGTGACAAGCCTTTTATGGTTATTCAGGCATACCAAGCCGAATTGGAGTCTTTAGCAGTGAAATTGGAAGAAGAGAACGAGACGTTGTTGAAGGCAAAGGTAACACTTTTTCATTTGTGTGTCGATTGTAAAGTCAGCTTACGATATGCATCTTTCTGTTTTTGGTATGATTTGCCTTGAATGTTTGATGTCTTGTGCATGATTGAAATTGGTCTAGTACATGATAGATAATGCTTCTTAATAGTAAGATTGATAATAAAAAGCAGTTAAGCTGTGGATATGTGTTGCTTTCCTAGTTTTTCACTTAAAAAACTATATGAATGTGCATGTTTATTTCTTTCTTTGTGTCTTGAAAACTTGTTATTAGCTAACACGTATTTTTCTACTTTCAGACAGAGCAGACAAGAAAAAGGTATAAGCAGGTATGAAACTAAACTAATCCCTCGTTCTTTTTTATGTATTCAAAAGCCTGCCTTAAAATTTGAACTTTTGTTGCTTCTATAATAAAGTTGACCTAATTATTACTTTACTAGTAAGTCTATTAGATTTGAGTTCACCATCCTGATAAATGACTTGTATAAATAGATGAATCTGATTACTTATTCCAGTGGTTTAACATGCTATTAAATATGTTCAAAGAACCGTCCATTTACTCATCTCATCGGCATGCTATCTAATGAAATAAACATTCATTAGACGACCAAGCATGCCTTTTAAGTTGTCTAGTTTATGGTTTTGACCAATTTGTTAAATGAAGATATTGATCCTAAATGGCATCAAAGTTGGTAAATATAGAGTCCTTTTAAGCGGCAATGCCTAATCCCGTCCGAGCTGGGTATGTGGGAGGTAAGATGTAGATAGTAAGTAATACTTCTACCTGTGGTGGGAGATTGCTTTTTGAAAGACATTCGGCTTTTAAAGAGTGAAAATCTCGTGCTGAGCCATGCGTTAAAGTTGTCAGTTGTATTATATTTGTTAGGAACACCGAACACTGACAATCTCTAGCAGCTTGGTCATGATATTATCTGTATAGCTCTTTGTTATATTTAGTTGTTGGCTTCAGCATTCACTTCTGCATGATTGGATGCAGAGTCGGTATTGATTATTTTATCCCTCCAAATTAAGGCAAGCTAGCTGTTATAATGCAATATAGAGTACCCTCACATTTCCCCTTTTATTTTGTTGGAGCTAAAGTTGATTTTCAATTGTTTGGTATCAACTCAATTTTATCTTCTCAGACCTATGCTTATTCAATTGTATGGTGTCCTCCAAATTTTGTTGATCTGAATCATTATTGTGTACGGTTCACTTTATGGGATATTGAAGATTTGAGTCTACCAGTTTTGAAGTTTCCTCTTTTGTGTTATGCTAGATAGTTGGGAAGGGAAATTAGAGAGGTTGGATTTCACATGGTTGAGAATTTCGAGAAGTCTTCAAACTTGGCAATGTTGGCCAAAAATGCACATATTTAAACAAAAGACCTTTTTTTTTGGGGGGGGGGGGGGGATACGATAACCTAAGCCTGCGGCCCTAAATAATCTGAACCCAATACACTTTGATTCTAATGTCTGCATCTTGTGGATCCCTTAAGTTGGAGTATAGAAATCATATCCCAACTTGCCTAATAAAACTATACCAAAAATAAGGATAGAAGCATATACCTAATCTTCAAAATGTAAACCAAGGCATCAAGCTTATTTTTTCACGTAAAAGAAAGAACCTTGCCCGCATTAGCATCAATCAAGCAACAATACGAGAACATAATTGAGAGTTGGAAGAGACAGAGGGGGCCGAACCAAAAACAAAAACCTGAGTGAATTCCTTAAATAGAACAAGCAAATCTAATATCCACATGGGGAAATACTAGTAACCTACCAACAATCAAGAAGAGATTCTCTGCTTACCATTAAGACATATTGCATTATCAGAAAAGTAGATGATTGATGCCTAAAAGAACTTGGTAGCATAGTATGAAGGTCCCCGTTGTTTATTCTGGTGATTAGATCATGAACCTCTATGAAACTGACTTCTTTTTCTTCAAAAAACGTGGTATAAAATATGAAATCTTAAACATACAGCTTACATCCACAATTAAAAAGAGATTTATGGAGATGATATTTAGGAGCACTAGTTCTTTGGGCTTTTTACTGAATATGTATGATTGAATTCGTGTTTTAATTCCTCCCCCTATTTTCATGAAAATTATAATTTACAGCTGCTTATGAAATACTAATATGCCCTTCAAAATAAAAGAATCCTGTGGATAAAATCAAAATCATTTCTAGAAAGGAACTGTTGCAAGTTGCAACTTTTAGTAGACGGAGGGTTCTTTTTATTTAAATAAAAAGATATGTTCATTTATCGTCATTGATATGTGATGAACATTGTTTTGTGTTTCAGCTGATGGACAACATAATTCCAGTTACAGAGAAACGAAGACCGACTGCAAGATATGTGCTGAGAAAAGTTCGGTCCATGGAGTGGTAAAAATATTATTTAAAAGGTACTTGTTAAAACACAACACAAATCAGAAATCCATTTTGGTAAGACATGAAAATCGGGAAGATTGGTGCAAATGCTACTACAATTAAAGATCTTTCGAACCAACAGTGGTGACTCTTATTATGTGGACTGCACTCTTATGGTATTGCAGGAATTAAAATGATATATAAGTAGGTGGAAGTGAAGCCGGAGGTAGAGTATATATAACTATTACTATTACCATCAATATTAGAAAGTGAATTACGAGAGAGAAGCTTTTACTAATTAACTTGCCACTCATTTCTAGCTTTTATATATTCTGTGTTTCACGATAAATTTCGGCCTTAAAGGTGCTTCAGAGATATATGCGTTTCAGACTATTAATCCGTTTAAAATGTTGGCTTTTCTACGTTTTCATTTCCAGTAAATCAATCTTTATGGTTCTGTAGCCTGGATGAACCATGTTTTGTGGTTATTGAAGACAATGAATGCTTTGAGTTCTCCCAAGAGGTTCTACTAAACTATTTTATTCATTCTTTAGTAGTCAAGAAAATCAAACGAGCAAATAAATCCAATTGTGGATGTAAAATTTTGAGCTAATTTGTTTTCTTGTTAGACTCGTTTTTAGAGCGAATGAAGCCGAAAAAAACAACAATAAGAGACGCAAGCAATGTTGATCCAAGTATTATAGGAGTGTATGTAATGGAAGTCTTTTCAGGAGGTTCTTCTGCTTCTTGAATATTATCTTCTTCTTGTTGTTGTTGTGGTTGTTCCAATTTCTCTACTTTTTGTTGCTCAAAATCTTGGTTTTCTGATTGGATTTTGTGAACTTCATTTTGTGTGATTTCCTCTTGCTTTGAATCTGTCGATCCTTGTATTTCTTGATCAACATTTGTCGTCTCATGATTTTGTAGACTTGATGTGGCTGCATCTTTGACTTCCTGAATCCCGGTCCCTGTAACCCCTCTTACTGATTTTGGCATTCGAATTACGAGTCTCGATTCGTCTTGGTCAAACCTGGCCTTGACTTTATTCAAAACCACTCCCTCTGGGATTATGAAGGTTTTATGGAATCCCCTCCTCCCCCTCCCCCTGTTGGGCTTTTCACCACTTATTGTGATTCTACTGCCATCCTCATTTATCTCGATCTTTATGTCTCTTCTTTCATACCCTACATGTATTTTAACCGAAAATAAGATAAATAATTATACAGGAGAACTGTTTTTCGTACGAGAACTGCGATAACCAATCTTAACTCTTCATTAAAATTAATCAATGACTAAGATTTTTTTGCGGCTCATTAATAAGGGTTATTTTAGAAAACAGTTCTCGTTTGAACTTTTGCATATATCTATCTATCTATCTATCTGTTGAGAGAGAGAGAGAGAGAGAGAGAGAGGGAAGTAAAACCTTTTAGGTCGGATGTGAGGATGAACATGGAGTCAGTTTGTTGAGTGGTGAAAACGGTATCTAGATCGTCGTTTTTGGATGTCGAAAGATCATCTTCATTTTGGAGCTTTAGATCCGATTTGAAATCCATTGTTGAGAGAGAGAGAGAGAGAGATAACGGGGCAGTCAAAGGGAGATATGTATAGGTATATAGGAAGGATTACATTGATAACAAGTTTGTGTGGAGCAAAGAATATATTCATTGCTTTGAGTTCTTATACATTTGCCTTAGCGGGAAGCTATGTTAATCCCCTTTACTCATTTGCAAATGCCAAATAAAGATTACACACAATTAAAAATAAAGAAAAATTTATTATCGTAGATAAACTTGAGAAAAGATGTATGTTTTTTTAGGGAGTAAAAAATGATGTATTGTAGCCAAGGTTCTAAATATCGTGTCATGGTGTGATGGAAAGTTCAAGTCTTAAGTCTTAGAAGCCATAACGAGATCACGACGTTTCACAAGACGCGACTTAAGGTGGTAATTTTGTATATAAATTCTAACTATGTATATAAAATTATACAAACAAATATTAAAAACACATAATTATAGATTTAGAACGTAGTTAATCAATCTTTTTCTTTGTTTGCGGCATATTTAACCATTCTTATAACCGGATAATTACATATATTTGACTCAGATGGCTCAATACCTCTAACATACTTAAAAAACACGGCTTATAATAAGTAAAGATATTTCAAATACGACCTTAGCGTACACCAAGCTTTATGTCCAAGCCTTGGACCATGTCGTGGCGGCATGGTCAAGACTCAAACCATGGCAGAGCCATGACAAAGACAAGACGAGCTTTTTAGAATCATGATTGTAGCACCGAGTGAAGTTCGGGGAGAACATTAACAACACGGAGGGAGAGAAGACGAGTAAGATTGAACTTTACAAATTTCTTTCCTTCTAACTCTTTGATTCCTAACTCACGCGTCATATAAAACCCACACCAAAATCAATTTCACATACAAAACATAATATTCAAATTAAAATATAAAACTTTTTTATCGAATAAATTAGATTCACTTTTTTTTATAATAAGCTTTAAATAGAAACCTCAACAAAAGGTTTGTTACGGCGGAGAAACCTTGACCCTGTGTATCCGTAGGTACCAACTGACATCCCTCCAACTATCAGCCCCAGACGATGATGTCCGAAGACAACCTCTGTCTCAGCGCCATGGACCAACAGGTGGGAAAAGTTCGCACCCGTGCCCATTCTCAACAAAGGCCCCATTGACCATAGTCAACTGAGCATTTGCGGGGGGAGGACTTGATTTATTCAAACAAAATTAGATGCATGATGCATCAAATCAGCAATATTAATGAAACTGCATATATATGACATAAAAATGTTTAAAAAGGAGTAAATGTAGCAAGCTTCTTACTTGTCTATTTTCAAAATTCATGTATACGTACCTTTTAGACCTTCATGATTCTGGATTTAATGAAGATTGAAATACATGCATCGTGTCAAAAGTAAATATGTATGCATACATCGAAAAGTAATGTATGCATCCACAATCAACGCACATACCTATATGAATTGATTCAATAATAATGCACTTGTTGAAATATGTTTATTTAGATTTTAATGTTCATCTCGTACATCAAAATATATGGATACATGGTGCACAAAACGGTTCGACCAGTCCAAGCCTGGTCTTGAGTAGAGTCGGTTTGAAAGTGGAGTTGTCTTCGGTCCAAACCTATCTGTCTTTGACCCGATCCAAACTAGTCCGCTTGAGTTGGTTCTAAAGACTAACCCGTATTTGAGTCGGTCCAAGATTGTTCTGAACCTTAAATGTTTTTTTTACATTTACCACACCATCTTTTCTGTTTTCATGTACACATATACTCTCTCTGATCTCAATTTAGCTACAAGTTTTTAGTTTACGTTTGAATTACGAACGATTAGGGTTTACAAATATTCAATCCGGTTTTATTTTTTTTACTTCTTCAACAATTATATGTCTTTAGAAATTGCATTTGTTAATACTAAACCAAAACTTAAAAAACCAAACCGGAAATGTCAAAACCGAATCAAAAAATATTCCAACGGATATCGAAATGTTCCGGATCATCCCAATTGGTTTGAATAAAGACCGACCTGAATGATCTTTTGTGAAAACTAGCCTGCAGAAGACCCAACTGATCCCGAACTAGCCTGTCTAGGGGTGCAAATGAGTCAAATCGAGCTTGAGCTCAGCTCAAGAACTTTATGATATGCTGATGTGCGTGAATCAGATCTGGTTTTGTATTTATAAATTGTAATCACTGACATTATTGACTATCACATAACCATGTAAGTGTACCTAATCGTATTATGGTATAGTATTAGCAAGACCATGTTGTCGAACACTTGAAAACGTGTATGATTTCAAATTTAAAAGATTTAATTATTAATTAGTCTAAAAAAAGTCAGTAAATAAGGGATTTAGGTTTTATTCTAAAAACACAATATAACATTTAAATTAATAATTATACTAAACAAAATACAATTCCAAAGCCGAGAGCTTGAAACGAAAACAATCAATGCGAAGTATTTTCACATAGACTCGATTATCCCCTCGTCTATGGTCAATCTCATAAAAGTGCAATGACTATTATTCATTATATACCGATTCCTAAATTGGCTAGATCTCTTGGGCTGACTCACTAGTCTTATAATTATATAAACATTAACCAAGTGGTTATGACATTAACTATCACTATAATTAGTCAATAAATTTGTATCAAACAAGACATAATTTATTGATTCGTATTGGCCACATAATCAATTTGTAACGCCCCAAAGTTCAAAAGTTGCTATGGCTAAGAGTTATTTAAAGTTAGAGGTGTTTATAAACTAGAGGGGCTAAAGTTGTTAGTTTGAAACATGATAAGTTCAGGGGCTGGTTGGTAATTCTTGAAAAGTTCTATTATATATATGAAAGTGTAGTTTGACATAGTAAGTCAAACCTTCATTTGTGCAGCCAATTCCTCTGAGTTCTCTGATCAAGAACAACAGATTTAGAGTGTAGCAACACAACCAAGTGATTATCAGTAGCAAGGTATGTATTCTTGTTATGAGTTTTATGTGTAATGAGTCAAGAAAGTGATTTCAAAGGTGAAATCATAGATTGTTGTTAGTGATGGTGTTTCTAGTTGTTATTTAGTAGTTCCATATGTGGTAACATGTTTTACAAGCTTTGGAAAGCATTTAAAGTGAGAATTGAATCAAGAACAACAGCTGTGTTCTTGGCAGAAAGTTGCAGGTCGGTCATATACACGGCCCGTGTAGGGGTACACGGCCCGTGTGCATGTCTTATAAGAAGAAGATAGGCCATGTACATGAACATGGTCGTGTAGTGTGTAAGGCACACGGCCCGTGTAGGGTTACACAGCCCGTGTAGAGGTCTAAGGCGGTGACAGGCCATGTAGGGCTACATGGTCGTGTAGCATAAAGGGTACACGGCCCGTGTAGGGTGATGTGTTAGCACAGGACATGTGGCCAAGAGTAGTCGTGTAGTATGCAGGGTACACGGCCCGCGTAGGCTTACACGGCCAGTGTAGCCCATTTCTCAGTTCATTTTGTACAATTTATGATGTTTAGCTTAATCTCTGATACAGGAAGGTATTTGAAGACTTGAAAGCAAAAGTTATCTGTTTAGCATTCTACACATTTACCAGGTGAGTGTACTAGTCCTTTAGCATGTTTAGCATATGGCTATGGTTTAGATGAACAACATGATATTTGTGTTATAAGATATGAATGTTATAGATATTCTATAAAGCAGCAGGGTACAGAGTACGCGCGAGGCGTAACTTTGTACCAAGAACAGTGTTATGGTATACAACCACGCGGATGGTGTAGCTGTATACTAAAGCAGAGTAAGTACTTGTGAGTTAATGTATGTATACGTACAGAAGATGATATGATATGATATGGTATGATGTGATATGATTTATAATATGAATATATGATGCAAGTATATGCGTATAGCCTTGCCATGAGCATACTATTCTTTAGCATGAGCAATACATGATTATAATTATTGAACTGTATGATAAAACTGTTATGTGTTTTATCTGTGAGTCGGATGCAAGGCATCCTGGGGAGTTGTTACTCCTGTGAGTCGGATGCGAGGCATCCTGGGGAGTTGTTACTCCTGTTTAAACAGGGTATACAGTGATCTGTATACCAAGAGAAGCTGGGATAGGCTACACCTGCGAGGTGTAGATAAGCCCGGCACAGAGGATACTCAATACGTGCAAGCGTAGCTTTGTATCCCAGAAAGTGGAAAGGGGTATATCGAGCTCTTTATACCTAAGTAAAGCGCTGGGGATATTCCACACTGAGGTGTGGATAATGTAACACCGCTTCTGGATTTTGTTGCTTTAATGACAAAACAGATTTTAGGAGCGGAAATTTTTCTCTTAAAACAACAACGGTCATTTACATTATCAAAAGAACGTAGGTGTTACCAATGTACAGGAACCGACCATAGAATCTATTTACATTACATCACAAAATATAAGTGTTCCACCCACAAGGGGCAATACAATCCCATAAGCAACCCGCCTCGCAGGCCCTCTAGACTTTACCTGAAAAGGGAAACATAGTATCATTAGCTACACTATCTAGTGAGTACATACAATCACAAGCATCAATATAGTAAGTCATGCGTCGTATCATAAATAGTCATTGCTAGCTTTAGCACATAGTGGTGTGCTGACAAGATCGGTAAGAATCGTGTCTTGCAGGGTAATCAATCCCGCTCAACAACTCAGACTGGGGAATCAGACACGACCAATCCGCGCTGGTGGGGAGCACAAGGCAGTCTACCAAGCATCGTTCACAGAGCCAAAGGCTCTACAGGTAATCTAGGTACAATCAACTGATTACCACTCACGTTAAGGCACGGTGGTTCTGCAGAACCTTGACCCGGGATGCACCCCGAGTCACCGTTAAATCCAGAAATGACCGAAGTCCTGTTAGGATCCAGCTAACCGGCTGACCTTAACCATGCGTCAGATAGTCTGCAGACAAGTCACATACACATATACATACATTTGATCCCACAGGGATCCATCATCTTACATATAGCATCATACAGTTATCTACACGGGCATATCATCATATATTAACTAAGTGATTCCAAACTGGACCCACTGGCATGCTCCTGACACATATTCTAACATCATATAGCCATACATTTACCTCCACGAGTATACCTGCAAAAGCAAGTTAATCATACATTCATACAGTCACTTAGCAGACAAGCCTTACTCTACTGAGTCTCATGGTCGTAGGCACTCACCTGAGCTGTTACTAGACACAGGTATTGGCTTAAGTCTTCTAACAAGTTCACCTAGCATATCACATTAACTTCAATTATTCACATGTACATTCAAGACTTCGTAAAACAACATTCAACTTTGGACATTTCACAAATCCGCTAGAACTGTCGGATTTGGGGAAATCCGATGGTTCTGTCGGATTCATGAAATCCGACACTCTTAAACCATGAAATCCGATACTCATCATTCGGATTCCATCACTTAGGAATTCCAACCATGCACACGAAATCCGACACTTGCGGATTCCGATACATAGAAGGAAATCCGATACTTCCAATGAAATCCGATACTTATCGGATTCCGACACTTAGAATCCAAAACCAAGGAAATCCGATAGACTTGCGGATTCCAATGGCTACAAAACATGAAATCCGACAGAGTTAAGGAATCCGACACTTCTATCGGATTCCGACACTTCCTTCAGTTTTCATTACATTCGGATTCCGACAACTTCATAGTTGCGGAATCCGACTGCTTCATCAACTGAAATTCCGATAGCTTCATTTAATCATCTAAACCACTTCATTTTGGCTTGCTTTAAGCCCTGAACATCATAACACCATCATCTAATCGTCATAGACACATGAAATCCCAATAGGAACACCATTCATGCAAAACCCACATTCAAAGTGAGTCTTCCATGTTTCTTCAAGGTGTTCTTGCATGGATTCATGTTTCTTAACATGTTTTACATGCTTCTAATCTTCTAAACATATCAGAATCATGTTGCTCACCTTCGTAGATCAACAACCGATTCTTTTATTCTCCTTTTTCTGGAAATCCGAATGCAATAAGAGAGAGAGCAACGAGAATCCGAGAGAGAAAGTGTGTGTGTTTTATTTTGCTATATTTGACTTGGAAAGTCAAATTACACATACATACTCAACCCTATATTCACAGAGGCGGTCGCCTCTTACTTCACGTGGGGCTTTCCTTAATTAACTATGTACACACATACTTAATACATACATCTTATTTGTACATGCATACGTACATACATACATACAAACACATATTCACAATACTTACTTCTATTTAATTCTACAAATACTTACATAATACGTCTTATTACAATAGCTATACATACTTACACACTAATTACAACTAGGCCAAAGTTGAAGATGTTACAGATAAAAACTAGAATAGTAACAGTTGTGAAGGTTTGCAGGTATTACAGCTTGGATGCGAGACATCCTGAAGACTTTACTCTTGTTGTTATAGTTTGGATGCGATACATCCTGGGGAGATTTTACTCCTGTTTTATGTTGTCATGTTCAGTTATTATGCTCACTAAGCGTTAACTTATGTTTCAGTATTGCATGTTTGCAGGTTATGCAGGTTATAACAGGGTAAGGCCCCAGTGCGGTGCTCAGCTGGATAGCTCTTGATTTTCAAGAAGTAAACTTTGACACTACTTTTATAAATGTTAGCACGTGTATGTTTAGAAACAGAATTTTTGAGACTCAGATATCTTTTTGGGTGCTAACTCGTCAGATAATGTTTTTAAATTAAAACTGGAAAAGTGGTGTTACACAATTAACACTAAATGCTCATGCATGAAATTGTCAAACACGTAACATTAGTTACTTTATAATCTAACACTAGGATTTGGTCCAATCATAGCAAATCCTGATCATGCAAACATAGATAGAATGATCATCTCGCATATGAAAACTCAACAATAGGTCATAAAGATAGAAACTTTAATACTAATAGATCTTTGAGAAAGCTAAACATGGTAAATTATATTACACAATTACTAAACATCTAGATCCGTAGAAATCAAACCAATAAACAAGGGTTCATCTAACTAGGTGAAAAAAGTAAACCTAGCCCATAGACAAACTAGAACACATAAACAACAAAGATAAATAGAAGTTGCAAACCATTATAGAGATGGTTGCAAACCTGAGTCAATCTTCTTAAAGTTGTGATCTTTCTCTTTGTTATTGAGCTCCAAACCTTCTCTTAAGCTTTGAAATCACTTCTAGACGATCCTAGCCATCATATTGTAAACCTAGAATCACATATATGTCCCTTAGGAAAAAATAGAGCTTAATTTATAGTCTTATGTTTTAGCACTGACATGTCACGTTACTATTGAAAACGGGTTACGTCGAATACATAATTCACGACCTTATTGAACCTTGACACTTAACTCGTCGTGTTTAGCATGTTTAATGTGTCGTGTTAGCTATGGATGCCAACTTCTTTAGGATATGATTGTATCCCTCCGAGTCTAGTTTCCGTGACTGCTTGAATCACCTCAATCCGAGTGTGTATGAGTGAGATATGATCAAAACAGTAAAGGCGTGTCAGAGTTATCTGCTTTTCTCGTTTACTTTAGTTTTTGCTCAAAACTTCTAATCAACCACCTTTTTAATTTGAATCCAACAACTTAAGTTATTAAATATCTTTTGACTTATTTATGAACAATAACCGGCTAAAATAAAACATATATCACTTAAATAATGTATCTAAAAATGACAATATCATAAGCTCGAGCTCGGCTCGATAGCTCGACGAACTTTTATGCTTGGAGCTCGAGCTTAGCTCGACATGATACATTATTACTTCAAGCTCGGCTGTAAAAGTTCGAAATATCATAAAAAATTAAATTTGAAAACCAAATTATTCAAGATATAAATAAAATCTGAAATTAATGATTTTTAAGAATTACTTATTAAAAGCAGTACGTATATAATGTAGATTTGTTTCAATAAATACTTATTTTTAAACTATTTTAATATTAGTCCTCATGTATGCATATTACACATATAAATATACATATACTATATAAGGTTCGAAAAACTCGAAAAGAACTCGAGCCGAACTCTTTGAAGCTAGAGTGACTTGTTATATAATTCAAGCGCCTTTTTTAGGCTCAAACTTAAGCTCGATAAAGTTTGACTCTAACGAGTCGATTTCAAAGTCGAGTTACTTAATAAAAACTCGACTCGTTTACACCCTTAGTTCCGCCCCTGGATTGACTCAAGACCAAACCGATCGGATTTTGTGCATCTTTATACATACATATTCATAAATGATGCACCTGTTGAAATGTATGCATACCTTCAAAAGTGATATGTACACTTAAACTTGATGCATACATTTTAGAATCATCTAATAATTAAGAAAGTTATAAAATTTTAACTAAAGAGGTGTAACATTGTAACTAGAGTTATCAATTAACCAACAAAAAGATACAAGTACAAACTGAAAAGTACCCTCATTCTATCATCATCCAAAAAGTCATTTTCAACTTTCATTTATCCTCAAAAGTTGATATCATAATATAAAATCTTACATAAACCAACATTTAGTCACTATTATTGTTCAATCAACGAATCAAAGACATAAGAATCATAAAATAATGAGAATCCTCATATATATATATATATATATATATATTTTATATTATAATGACAATTATTCATAGAATATAAAGGTATATGAGAAACCTAAACCCATTTATATAATTATGCCGGGCCATTATATAATAAACTCTAATATAATTATACCTCTAATACTCTCATGTCGTGAGAGCGGCAAAAGATCGAACGCTTACACTAAACAAAAGTTACAATAAAAGAGAAATAAAATATTACTATATAAACCATTTAACATTCTATATTCTCTTTAATATTAAGAGTTCTTAAAATTCAATTAAGACAAAATCTTGACATTTCATTCTATCTCAATTAATATTATCCACTCAATATTTAATCATTTCACTATTTCTCTTAATTTACTTTAACTTTTTATTCATTTAGAATATACTAACCTACTAACACATTCTCTCACACAAACACAACTATTCACACAAATCAACATAATTTTCAAAATCTTATTAACTCCTATGTTCTTATTTTATAAATATAAATATTTTTTCTTATTTTAATATCTTTTAGAATTTATTTTTTAAAACAATATAATTGTTGATGCAAATAAAAGAAAAATTGAGAAAACAGACATATTGTTGAAGAAAACTTTTTCGTAACACTAAATTGTGTGAATAACGTATCATTATGTTCTTGAAAGCGACATGTTGTAAAATAGAAACTATTTGCTGCCGTAATATTGCGCGAGTACAATGCTAGTATATATATATATACATATATATACTAGCATCGTACCCGCGCAATGCTGTGGAGCCGAATAGTTTTTGTTTTGTAATATGTCGCTTTCAAAAATGTAATGATATGTTATTCGCAAAATTCAATGTCACAAAAAAATTTCTTTAGCAACATGTCCCATTTTTTTCAATTTTTCTTTTATTTGCATAAACTATTTTATTAATTTTAAAAATAAAATCTAAAAGACATTAAAATAAGGAAAAAAATCATATTTGTGAAATAAGGATAGAGAAGTTAATAAGATATTAGAAATTGTGTTGTTATGGGTGTATATTTATGTTTGTGTGAGAGTATATTTTAATTGATTAAAAAGTTAAAGTAAATCAGGAGAGAGATTGGAATGGTTAAAGATTGAGTGGATGAGATTAATTTAAATAGAATGAAATGCCAAGATGTTGTTTTGATTGAATTTTAAAAAGTCTTAAAATTAAGGAGGAGAGAGAGTGTTAAATGCTTTATATAGTAGTATAGATATATATGTGTGTGTGTATGTATATATATACACTATCTTATAAAGCATTTAGGTCTTTTGTCCTAATATCTTAATTTTAAATAATTTGAAATTACTAATTTACTCTTAATATTAAACTAAATGGAAACTATTAAATAAAGTAACTATTTGGTGGAGTTAATAACAATCTTATATACCATTTTAATAACTAAACCTTTTAAAATACATAATATTTAAAAGTTCCAATCAATGCAAATTAATTTAATAATTTAAATTTTTATAATTAAACCTTTCATATTAAATATTCTATCATATAATAAATATTTTAACTTAAGTATTAAAATTACATATAACTAGAAGTATTAAACCTAAATAACATATAACCTACGTTTATAAAAATTTCTGAAGTTTTTAAATGGGTAATATAATTAAAATAACATAAAGTTATAATATCAATACCCTTGTTAGATTTTACCATCCATTTGAAATTTTAGTAACCCATTATAATTTAAACAAGATACACGTTACTCCTGTTTTTAAAATGAACAAGTTATCTAGAAAAAATATTTGTCACCGCTGCATTGCGCAGGTAGATTGCTAGTGTGTGTGTGTGTATATATATATATATATATATATTTAGGCAAAAGTTCAAACGAGAACTGTTTTTCGTACGAGAACCAATCTTAGCTGTCCAATTCCCCCTCCTTCAATTGGATTGCCCACCCATGAATTCCTTACATGCACTTTGTCACACTCAATCCCCTCACGCTCTTCATCCATGAATTCCATTATCCAAAATGAATGGCCAAGATTGGTTCTCGCAGTTATCGTATGAAAAACAGTTCTCGATTGAACTTTTGCCTAAATATATATATAAGAACTCCATGGTGGCAATGCAAGGACGGCTTGGTTGCCAAAGTGACAGCAAGATGTGTGGAGGCAGTGGTAGGAGCTACAAATGAAGCGAAAGGAGATACGACTATGGCAGTAGCAACTACAACATTGACAAGAACTACAACTATGGTGGTGGTAAAAAGCGCGGCGGCAACAAGAGGTGTGGTGGTGGAATGCGAATGAAACTATATATTTTTATTTACAATATGAAAAGAAAGAAAGTCATCGATTAAGGGTGAAGATGGGTTATAAGAAACGCCGTAGTGGCCAACCGTAGATCGGTGGTGGCGACTACGCAGAGGCAGTGGAAAGGAGAGATAGAGAAGGTATGACTATAACCCTAGCGTTTTAATACGTAGAATAATAAAAATCTCGTCGATATTATATATTATATTGACTGGATATGAATTTCTCGGACATTCTCCATGAGCTGAGCTAAAGACGTATCTTTAACCCCAGGAAGTTCCAAAACTTCATCAATAACTTCATCATTTATCCATCTCATAACAGTACTACAATCATCATTTTGAATTCTAAGAAGGTTATCATCGTCAACAAAAATCTTAAAAACCTTAACCATCAAAACAGACTCATGAAACCCGGCCAAAACTTGCATCGATCATTTAAAGGACCTTCAAAACTATATTCGACCCATCTTGAACACTTGCAACCATAATAGGCATGCATCAAAACTCCAAAATTCTGATCAGTAACAAAATTCAAACAGGAAATCAAATGCTCACAAACAGTGCTCAAATTTGAACCATCAGACCTCAAAACCAGTCAAACTATCATATGCTAAAAAGTCGATTTTGGAATAACAAAATAAGTAGCAGCCATGAAAAACAAACCAATTTCATTGTTTCAATCCCTATTTTGAAGTCAATAAAAGAGAAATGGTTCTGATTCAAGCAATATTCTTGTTCATGAATTGGAGAAGTCTAATTGGATTAGACGAATCAAGAACAATCAAAAAGTAATTCAAACCACCATTTGAGAAACCATCAGACCAGCTCAAAAAATTCTCTGCACGTTCAAACCACCTTGATACAAAAATACACCTTAAATCCTGGATTAGAGTCTACCGGCGTTTAGTCTCAACTCAGCACATATGAGAAATCGCCTCTATTGGAGAGAGAATGATCGAGGGGTGAATTGGCTACGAGAAATTGCAGACATGATCAGCAATTAGAACCCACGTACCATCACAATTAGAGTCGTGCGCAACTCTGAAATCAGATAGTTAATTACAAGTTATTTAAATTTACACCAGATGTTATGAAATTTAAGAGAAGCACAAAATTAATAAATTTATATAATAATATTAAATAAATTGCAAAAAAAAAGTAAAGTAAAAAGTTGCTTGATTTAGCGAATTCCATAAAATATCGCTAAACCAAAGTAAAAAGAGCTACAACTTGATGACATGTCGCAATATGATTGCTGGCGAAACTTTGATTAATTTAGTAAACAATTATGCTCAAATTGGTAAATATAACTTTTTTGGTAATTTTACCTCTAAAGTACTTTTATAGTGTCCTATAAATTTAATATATTTATACTTAAAACAACTTTGGTTTCTACAGTTGTAATGGTCGTCAAAAGGCAATTCCAACTTGAATAACAGAATCCAACTGAAGGAGTGATTGATGGCTAAATTAAGCAGGATTTTTTCTATTGTAACTACGGAAGAAAGAAACACATTAATCTTAACCGATCCTATAATTTACTCAAAATATAGTTTTCATCTTTTAATTTTCAAAATTACATGTGGTTTATATTTCGTTACAAGTTTAGTCCTAATGGTAGTTACTTTTGATCTTAGAAGCTCCTCATGTGGCATGATGCACATAAGCGTTCAATTACCATCCTTGTTACCAAACAAGTAAAGACTTATTTTTTATATTTAAATAAAAAAACAAAAAAAAAACATACACACACTCCCTTTTTGCATGTCTTTCTCTCTTCAATATTAAATGCAATCTCTCTCTAATTAACACCGCATCCACCACCATAGGAAGTCACCAGAAAATCACACCACCTCCATTATCCCAAGTTACACTACCATTAGTTTTGATTTTTTTATCAATTAACTATCAGTTTATCATTTGATCAGAACATATTCATCTTTAAATTCATCAACAAAATCGGTACATATGATAGTTATTATAAATGACTAAACTTGTAACGAAATTTAAATCATGGTGACTTGCCAATGCAATTTTAAAAATTAAAGGCAGAATAGTGAAATTTTAAGCACAATGATAAAATTTTGTATTTAGCCTATATATTATTTTTGTGAGATTAAGATCGATAACTATGGAAGAAACACATTTTTAGTATTAAATAAGAATAAAATTAAGAAGATGAAATTAAAACCATATATATATATATATATATATATATATGTCACATTCATCCCCTGCTAAAAGCAATTGAATCTAGTCCCTGAGCTCTAGTTCGCACAATCCCATGAAAAACTTGTCTCACTTTCTTCTCCAACGGATCCAATCCATTCTTTAAAGCATCACACACCGTCACCACTTCCTCCACTCTCCTTCTCACTTGCTCCTCTTCCTCCTTTCCCTCTCCTACCGGAATTTCAAACAATTTGTTTACTAAATCTACGGATCTCTCAATCACTTGAATTTCCTTTAATAGCCCACAATTAGCATTACTTCTCCTCCCCCTCCTCTTCTTCGATTCCTCCATAATCCGGTCATGCAGTCCGACAATTGGTGGCCCCCAAGTGAAACTCTTGAGGGCCGATGTATTGAAATGGGTCTGGGGACCACCATCCTGACAAGGGATGGTGGCTACGAGAGCCCACATCACGAATAATAACACATTGCTCATCGTGTAAACAGCCATGGCAAGACTATTAATGATATTGTTGGCCTTTGGAGGAACAATGTTGTTCCCAATGGCTTCAAGCTGTTTCGAAGCCGACCAGGATCTTGAAACACTCCAAGACATGGATCTGAATTGCTTCATGAGGGATTTCTGATCTTTCTGGAAAGATCGGTTTCTATGAGCAAAAGCAGCCGCTGCGGATGAGCTTGACTCTTTGTCATCAAGCATCATCAAAACCTGCAACTCTTTTGTCGCCTTTTTAGCACGTCTAAGCTGAGCTTGTGCGAGATTCTTCTGATCACTCAACAAAACACACGAGGAAACAATCTCCAATTGTTTTTGCCATAGTCCCATCTGTTGAATTCCATCTCTAATGGAGTTACAAATATCCAAACCCTTGACACTCCTCTCTAAATAATCCAAAATCAATTTATCAGTGGTAGTGATGTAAGATTTGTGGTTGAACAAAATGGTGTAGAAGTTATGTTGACAGGAGAGGAAAGTGTCAAGGAGATTAGAGAGCCAAACAAGAGAAAGGAATTGATCATCAAATGAGGAAGAAGAGAGATTAATAAAGCTTTGAGTTACATGTATTTGAAAGGCTTCAAGCTCTTGTTCTTGATGAGTAGTTGTTGTGGACTCACGAGTATGGCTATGATGAAGATTAGTAATGGGGAGTGTAGTGCCTCGTTTCATGCTTAGTATGGATCGCCCAAAAAGCACGAAAGATGGAGATGATGAACCACCCTCATAATCACTTGCCATTTTTAAGGAATTTTCTTGTTGAAATCTCATAGAATCAGAGGAAACTCAGAAAGAAAGAAAGAGAATGTGTGTGTGTGTGAACTCAACTGTGAAGGCTTCGATCTTCTTTATGGGTGGGGACTGGGAAGAGGACAAATGACATGGGCCGGGGTTCTTTTATTTTTAATTTTGTTTTTTAATCATTTTTTATATTTATTTTATTTTATGGTATCTAAAATATCACGGACTCACATAACTCTCTCTGCTTTCTAATTGCTTTATAATTAAAAAAAATCGCAATTTAGATTACTTTTCTAGATCAAATTTTCGTCAATTTATAGTAAGATTATAATTCTCTAACATTTTCTGCACGATATCCAACCGACAATAAGTCTATTATTAAAAAAAGATGTATATTTCAGGAAACCTTAAAACTGTTGGTTTAATATTTGAGGCTTGAACACACACATATACACTTCTCACAATCATTTTGGTAAAATTTTAAAACTATTTGTGAATGAATTTGATGACAAAGATCTTAAGTCATGTTGTAGTTGTCTTGAATTTGCACTTAAGTAAAATGAACAATCAGATCTTGATGCAAATAAACTTTATATGGAGTTAAAGCTACTTGACATATTTTTTACCCGAGAAAACTATCTGACCTAACTATGTCTTAAAATACTTGGAAAGAAGTTGATTGTTTTCTCGATGCAATTATTGCATATAGGTGAGTATTCCGGTAACTATTGCATCTACAGAAAGAAGTTTATCAAAACTTAAGTTGTTGAAATTCTATTTACGGTCCAAAATGTCATAAGAAAGACTTAATGGATTGGCAATGATAGCTATTGAGAATGATATCTTAGAGAGTATTGATTACGAAAAGTTGATTCATAACTTTATTTCCACTAATTTAAGAAGAACTTCACGGTTCATGTAACTATATAGGATAAACTATTTTACTACATTTCTTTTGTTTTAGTTTTTTATATAATAAATATCGTAGTATTAGTGAGATTTTGCTTATATATATAATATGGGTGTGTGTGTGTATATATAAGGGGTCTATTTTTTCACTTTGCACTGATCCTACAAAATCCACAGGACACCTCTAGCGGTTAGGAAAAGAAGGGAGACAAATAATCTTGTGCGTGGAGAGATACAATTATCTTCGGTTGTCTGCTCCTTGTGCGAAGATAAAGATGAAACATTACACGCATACTTTTTGAGTGTGTCAGGGTGAAGCCTTTGTGAGTTGGGTTCAAGTGCCCTTCATGCAATTCACTTCAACAGATCACTT
Organism: Dittrichia graveolens; assembly: GCA_038502395.1. Taxonomy (NCBI): domain Eukaryota; kingdom Viridiplantae; phylum Streptophyta; class Magnoliopsida; order Asterales; family Asteraceae; genus Dittrichia; species Dittrichia graveolens. The sequence continues at coordinate 96,593,053 of JARJIL010000004.1, forward strand.
CCTAGCGGTTGGTAACTCCCGTGGAACAATTAAAGGGCACTATTATAGAAAAGCACTCTTGGGGTTGTGCTTCGTTCTTATTCGGGGAGTTTGGAAATAGAGGAACAAGATTATTCGCTCGGAAGCTGCGAACAAAGTAGTTGTGTTGCAAGAAGATATTTTCACTCAAACGCAACATTTGTTCAGGTTATGGTTTCAAAACAGATCAAAAGGTATTTCTTAACCGTGTTTGATCTCTAATCCGTTGGAGTGTTGCCAATAATTGATTGAAAAACTTACCTGGGTAGTGTTGAAAGCAATCTCTTTTGATGTTTTATTTTAAACACCCAAACTTGGTATCTTGTTATTTCTCTGTTCAGAGGCTGCTGTTCTCTCTTCATAATTAATAAAATACCTCTTTTTTGCCTTTCAAATTTTTTTAAAAACTTTTCATACTCTTAATTTATATATAAATCAAAAGGGAAAATTACATTACAATATAATAATTCAATCAGTAGTTAGGATTAATTACATCTTATTTATATAGTATTATCCTCATAACAAATATGGAACAAAATGATTCTTATACATAAAACTCAAAATTTCTCATTTTCTTATAATTTCAAGATGTACAATAATAATAATAATAATAATTAAATGAAAGTTATTTATCATCCTACTAAATGTCAATAGAAAAATAATACATTATAAATGTGAATAGAAAAATAATAGAATTTTTGTTATTAATTAAATAAGAGAGAAGAATCAAAATTGGGTCGGTTTGACTAATTTTGACATGGAACAAGGCACCAGTACAAGTGTGGTAGTCTGCTAGTCTTTGTCACTTGAATTTAGAATTGGAATAAAAATATTTCAACATCTAATTAACTAATTAAACTTCTTCTAGTAACCCATTTTGATTAATTAATTAATTAGTTGGGTTGATAAAGGTTGACATTTTAAAACAAGAGGTTCTAGATTCCATTTTCTTTATCTCATATCAATCTTTTAAGGTCTCACATTTCCTTGTCGGGATACATAAATTGATTCATCAAATCTACAAAACTTGTGTCTTACAATTTATTTATGACAAGTTAAATTACTCTTCTATTCACTTTTCCAGCATATCATTCTTTTCATTAGATTAAAGTAAATATTAAAATTAAAAAAGAAGATAAAATATGTAATTTAAAATAAATATCAAAAGTGAAGGAAAAAAACGAAAAAGATGAAATGATCAAAACTGTGATGTGTGTTTTACGTTCCACTTTTAATATATAAAAAGGAATTACCCAGATACCACTTTAACACAATACGTAAGAGAACCCAATCGTATTATGATATAGCTTTGATATATATGTTCGAGTGTCGAACACAAGAGGATCGAGTATGATTTTAGATATATTTAAACTAATTTACTATTAAACTACTTAAAAACACTAAAAGGGGGAATTTATATTTTATCTAAATTAAATCAAACCAATTAGCTAACTTTTAACCTAAGAATCAGAAAAGCAAAGATTTCAAGCAAGAAAGACAAAAAAGCTAGGAACTTTTTGGGTTTAAACTATGAAGGAGTGAAGACCTCAACTTAGACTTTGGATTCCCTTTTTACATAACAGATTTCAATGAGAGTGTAATGGCTCAATATGTTATCATATACCGATTCCTAATATGGTTAGATCTCTTAGTCCGACTCATCAGTCATATAGTTGTAAAAACATTAATTCAATGTTCATGACATTAACTATCTCTATAACTAGTCAATAAATTCGTATTAAGCAAAACTTAATCTATTGATTTGTATTGGTCACAAAATAAATCAATTAACACCAAATAGTCATCACACGCAATTGTCAAACATATTAAAGTAATTATTTTAAAACCTAACCCTAGGATATGGTCCATCACTAGTCATTATCTCTATTGGTCATAAAAAATCATGATACAAGCAAACATACATAGAATGGTTATCTCACATATGGAAACTCAGCAATAGGTCATAAAAATAGAAACTTTAACATGAATGGATCTTTGAAAAAGCTAAACATGATAAATTATACAATAACTAAACATCCGGATCAATAGAATTCAAACCAATAAACAAGGGTTTATCTAATCAATGTAAAAATAGAAAACCTATCCCATAAATAGATTAGAATACATCAAACAAAGATAAACAAAACTTGTTATCCATTATACACTAATGGTGGCAAACCTAAGTATAAATTCTAAACTTGTTTACTAATCATTTCTCCTAGCATTTTTAAATAACATTTAACTCTAATTATATTAGAATGATGTTTAAAAGTGAAATCTTGGCCCAGATTTAATCATGATAAAAGGTATAAAGTTTTTAAAAGTTCATGATTTTAAGAAAACTCAAGCTCAAACGGGAAATATTTTTCTAATCAAGTTGTAGTCTCGTGAGGGTTTCTAGTAAACACACCCATAAATTTTTGAATATAAGAGAAAAATAAAAAAAGAAAACCTAAACTAAACATAGGCTACATGATGCCTCCTGATAAGCGCTTGTTTTTATCCGAATCTCTAGCTTGACTCCGTATTTATTTACTAGGAATTAGAACTCCTGACTCGATACTTGCAATAAAATTAGGATGGTAATATTGATACATAATTGATGATGATGATGATGATGATGATGATGATGATAATAATAATAATAATAAGAATAATAACAATAATAATAATAATAATTTACATATTTGAAGCACGGAAGGCAATATCATGTTCCATTGCAACTTCTTTATTTCTTCCAATGTTTCTTTTGCATTAAAAACCTTTAATTCCTTCCATTAATTGTAAACTTGGTATCTCCTCAGGCATAGACTCCAAATGATAGCAATCCTCTCTAAGCCGTTATGTGAATGATTCCTCTCCGAACATGATCCCCATAGCACTCTTGCTGTCGAGGTATTTCGATGTTGAGGGTATTCCTATATTGACTCCAATTCCTCCGGTTTCATAGTTACCTCCTCCTTGAGTAGGAACCCTAGATAATCTAATATTTCATCTACATAATTCTCCAGATCCTCTCTCCCCAGAAAGGAAGCTCCTCACACGGGTTTTGGTGCTAAGTTTAACGGGGATTTCAGTTGGATGAGGGTTGATGGTTTCTCTACTGAAATTTCTTCCGATTCCTCAAGCAAATGCGCAAGGCACTCCAAAATATCATCATTAGATAAAGCCTCTTCTCTTGATTCCACCTCAAGGTAGAACTCAAAATGCACACTATAATCAGAATCATCAAAATAAAAAGGAGGTATTACTTGTTCATCATTGAGCGTATCAATAGGGTGGTCATTATCCACATAATGTTCAATGAAGTAAAAGTCTTTGCATACTATGTCATCATCGAATAAATCGTTTAACATTTCTTGAAGGAAGGAATCCCAAAAGACAGACGAATCCGTCTAAGTAGATAGGCAGCTGGAAATATGTCTTCGCATATCGACAAGGATAACGCGTCATCGGGACAAAACAGAAAAGTAACTTTCTTTGAGGAATTTTTCGTAGAAAGGATCGACTAACTAAATCTAATAAAATAAGCTGAAATAAAACCATTCCCTGATAGCGGTGCCAAAAACATGATATACCATTTTACGTACCAGTTTTAAACGTATAAAAGGAACTACCCAGATACCAATTTAAAACAATAGTGTAACGACCGAAATTTTAAGAAATATGGTAATATTATTTTATGGAGAAATAAATAATATTATATGGTGTTTATTTAATTATTATGATAATTAAGGAATATTATTATTAGTGGAATAAAATATTAAAGTTGGAAAAGAAAGGAAAAGAAAAGAAAAGAAAAGTAAGAGAAAAGAAGGGAAATAAAATAAAAGAAATGAAAAATCTGAAATGACCGGGGTCGCGACGTGACGCGACGCGTCGGGGCGGCTGGACACGTGTTGGTAGCGTGTGTCGGGCGATGGCGTGTGGCAAACTGATGGCGTGTGTCAGAAACGTCGCGACGCGACGTGTCCATATGTCGCGACGCGACGCGTCGGCAGAAATTCTGGGCCTATATATATACTAGTTCATTTCAGCCGATTTTCTCACAAAACTCTCAACCAAGTCGTTACTCTGTCAATTTTTAGAGAAAACCCGAGTGTGTGATCATATAGGAGTGTCGGGATTCGTTTGGGGCTCGTATCTAAGGTTCGGGAAGATCGGAGATTCGATTTCGGACGTTGTTTTGACCATAGTTTCGCGTGGGAGAACCCGAGAGGTATATTTATCTAATCTTATGATTCCATTTCGGTTATTTAGCGTTTTGGACGGCATGCATGTCGTTTATATGCATTTTTATGAAGTTTCTGAGCTCGTGACGCGTAAATCTTTAGTCGGGGTTTATTCGTTGCCGTGTTTTGGTGTTTTGGGCAAGATCCAACTTGTTTAAGATTATGAGATCGTGTTTCTCATGTAGTAACCTTCGTAGGTTGATCGCGGTGTTTCGGTTTGCGGTCTGGTTGATTCGTGAGCGTTGTTTGTCGTTTTGAGATCGTACGTTTCGTTGTCTAGACTAAGGTGAGTTTAGTTGTTTTACAAAACCGAGCATATAGACAAAATATGTTTTTATATTATTAACGGGTTTTAAGATGATATAGCTGTATAAATGTTTATGGTAGATTTCTGATCTTTCCTAATGCATGCTCGTTTATTAAATGATGATATACGATTGATTTATGCGATGAATATGAAGCATGCATATATGCTATAGATATATGATATGATGTTTATGATGTACATGACGATTTGGGAAGGGGTAGCTATACTCAGAGATGAAATAATTATGCCTAGTAGGAAAAGTGTGGCTTCTAGGATATGCTAGCAATGAGATGTTGGGTTGCCGGTTTTCTAGATAACTTTGGCAACACATGGTGTATTTATACACCGGAGTGATGTATTGACCACAGAGATAGGGTCATGTGCAAAACGTCACGTGGGTGAGAGGAGGGCCCAGTGGTTGGGGGCACTGTTTGTACTTTTGCCTGAACGAGTTGTGTCGGAGTAACTATAGCGGACGGATTACGGGAGTGTGTGTACAAGTGGGAGTCGCGCCCTTCCTTGTACCATACTTGCTGGACACGCTTAGTGAACTTTTGCCAATGCGGACGGACCTTGGACTTAGTAGTTTCTAGGCACGCATATGGTATCTTTTGCGGACGGATCTTGGAACCTTAGCGGTTGCCAGGCACGCATGCGATGTTTGGGGTAGTGATGTTAATGATAGTCTTGATAGACCCCAATAGGATGATTTGTGATGCTTAAGATGGTAACAAAGTTAAAAGATGATCATGATGATTTAAATGATGTTTTATGATGTTTTATGATGATACTTGACCAGGTGGGGATTTACGATGCTATGCGGGTGGGTCAAGTTACGGTTTGGGATATAATGCCTTAACCTAAACATGTTTGTGAATGTTTTAAATGATGATTTTGAGATGATAACTAAGCTGACTCACGAGGCGAAAGCTGACACTTGTTTCTTTGAAATACGTCTTGTGCTCGTGCAGGTTGCTTAGGTGCGTGGCCTTGTGAGACGGGGGCTTTTGGGTAGTTTTCTTTTGTTATGTTGATACTCAGTATCAACTTGTTGTTGTGTAATGAACAAAGTTAAACAATGATGTGTTTGAGACGTAACGGTGGTTTTGTTTAATGAATGTTTAAAATGGTTTATCTATTTTAATCAATATGATGTTTAAAAAGTCTTCCGTTGCGATGAATCTGATTGAGTAGAAAAAGTTTTTTGTAAATCTCAATTTCTGGAAACCACGGCAGTTACAAATAGGCAAGAAAACCTAATCGTATAATAATATAGCTTTGATAAGTCCGAGTGTTGAATACAAGGGGAACGAATATTAGTTTAGATATATTTAAACTAATTTGCTACTAAAATACTTAAAAGCAATAAAAGGGAGATTTTTATATTTTATCTAAACTAAATCAAACCAAGTAGCTAACTTTTAACCTAAGAATCTGAAGAAAAAAAAGATTTCAAGCAAGAAAGACAACAAAGCTAGGAACTTTTTGGGTTTAACTATCAAGATGTGAAGAACCTCTACTTAGACTTTGAATCCTCTTTTTGTTTTATCATATTTCTATGAAAGTGCAATGGATCAATATGTTATCATATTCCGATTCCTAATCTAGCTATATCTCTTGCTCCGACTCACCAACCCTATAATCACTAATGGTCATAACAAATCATGATAAAAATAAACATAGATAGAATGGTCATCTCTATGAAAATGTAATATCCTGGTTTTGGGCCTAGTAATTAAGTAGGCTTTGGTAAGTTAATACTTGTTTATTAATTGTTTATGAGTTTACTTAATTATAAATGACTTTAATTAAGTATTGGATATATATATATATATGTATGTATACGTATGCATGTTATGTGAGTTTATGAGAAATCACATGGATGTGCCACCTCATGCTTGGTTAATTGAGAAATGTGTACGTAGGTATATGGATAAACACAATTAAAATCACCTCCTCATTTTGTGAGTTTCTCGGAGTGTGTTGTGTGTGTACTTTGAGAGAACAAACTAAGAGCAAAGCTTGAAACATGGTTTTTCAAGTTGTTTAATTCAAGGTTGAGATTGGTATGCTTTCTTTATTAGTTTTGAATCAAGATTCATTCTTAAAATACTATATTTGCTGCTACTTGTTACTGGGTTTTATCAAGAACACCATGGATGAGCATGATCGAAAACTTAACAAGTGGGTTTTGTTGATTTTGATTATATTGATGATCTAAATGTGTTCTTGATGATTCTAAACATGTTATATGAAGTTTATATGGGTTTAGAATTATTAGAAATTGAATTCAAGTATTATATGAATGTTTGGAAATTCATATGGAGCTGTAAGATGAAGAAAAGTTGCACGTTTGATTTTTGAAGATTCGAAAACGCAACGCGTTCTCGGTTGGTTGCGAATTCGAAGCTTTGGACTTCAAATTCGAAGTCTTCTTGGCTCGAAGGGTGTCCGCTCGAAGCCCCATTGGCTCGTAGGGGGGTCCGCTCGAAGTCTTATTGGCTCGAAGTGGCCATTCGAAGTCTGCATGGTTCGAAGGGCTATTCGAAGCCCGACGCGACGCGTCCCCGATTATTCAGGATTTGAAGCTTTTGATTATTTATCAAACATGATGCTTTTATGTGTTTATATTTTGGGTGTTTCTAACTTGTTGTGCATGATTAGAATGGATATAAAATATCTGTTGATATATATTTATGAATCAGATATTGATTTTGGTTTTATTGTGTTCTTAGGAACGGACAAGACTTAGTAATATTAGATCACTGAGTGGAGTTTGAGAATAAGAGGTGAGTGGATGTTAACTTACAAATGGTATTAGTTGTAATAGGTTTTGGTTGAAACTGTTTATAGATTGATGAATGGATAGACTTTATGTTTGATGATTTATTAATTGGTTGTTGTTAATTAATCGTTGCGTCAGTGATATGTATACATGATTATTTGAGAGGTCAGCTTGCCAAGGCTATGGGTTGGGTTTGTTTGCTATCGGCTAATCAGTATTAGGATCTTTTGATGCATTCGTTGCAACTTAAGGGTAATACTGTGTGAGAATAGAAAATGAACTATCGGTAAACCTTTGCTTTGGCCGGCATTGGTTGTAGGTTTCCTGCAGAACCGCCGGTCTTCTTGGGGCACGATTACTTGTTGTTTTGGTATCTAGCAGTTGTGATTGATGTTATGTTTTGGTTTTACTTTTATTCACTTAGCTTTGTGTTAATCCCCCACCTCTCACTCTTTTTACAGGTTTTGGTAAGTCAGCGGCTCGGTTGAGAGTGAGTTTAGCTTGGGGAATAATTGACTGCCACTCTGATATTATATTTGTGATGAACCGTTGTTTTTATAACACTAGTATTTTGTGATATTGACGTCTTGGAAAACTGTTTTTGTATATTCAGTTGTAAATATCTTTGGTTTTATATTATCGCCCTACATAAATTTTAAAAGAAAAATCTAGGTCAAAATGTGGTGTTACAGAAAACTCAACAATAGGTCATAAAGATAGAAACTTTAATATGAATGGATCTTTGAAAAATCTAAACATGATATATTATACAATTACTAATCAGGGTGAAAAACAGAAAACCTAGCCCATAGACAAACTTGAACACATAACAAACAAAGATAAACAGAACTTGAAAACCATTATAGACCGACGGTGGCAAACCCAAGTCAATTCCATCAAAGTTGTGGTGTTCCTTTTTGTTCTTGAGCTCCAAACCTTCTCTCAGGCCTTCAAATCACTTCTGGACGTTATCAGCCGTCATATTGGAACCCTAGAATCGCATATATGTTTTTCATGTTTCAGATTTGACGCGTCACGTTGGACCCTATTAACGCACCGCGTTAGCGAAAACTTTTCCATATAGTTGTAGCCTTTTGAGTCTGGTTTCCGTGTCCTTTTGAATCACCTCAATCCGAGTTCGTATGTGTGAGATATGATCAAAACAGTGGTGATGTGTCGGAACGAACAACTTTTGTTATTTCCTTCGATTTCTTCAGTTTTTGTTCAAAACTTTTTATCATGCTCCCTTTTAATCTGAAAACCTACAATTTAAGATATTAAGAATCTTTTGACTTATTCATGAACAATACACGTAAAAAAATAAATAAGATATCGTTTAAAATATATATTTAAATATGGCGATATCAACTTGTGTTCATGAGTTGGAAGGAAAGGAAAGGAAATGGACGAGGAGTGGGAGACCTCATTTCCTTCCTTATCATCCCACTTTTTGAAGGATACATTATAAATAAAATAACCTCTCATTCATAGGGCTGCAAACAAGCCGAGCCGAGCCCGAGCAGGACTCAAGTGTTTTAAGCCAATCGACTTAATGTTTCCTTTTATTTCTTTCTACTCCTTTAAAAAAACTCAACAACACATCAACTTAATGTTTCATTTCCTTCCATAACTTAGAAAACAAAACAGGGTGTATTGGAAATTTATTTGGGGTAGCATGGTAATTTTAATTATCACAATATCAAATCCCATCCATATGCTACTTGAATGAGATTATCTTTCATGGGATTATGGGCACCATACAATTTATAATCCTTTCAAGATTTTTGACATTTAAATTAGACGAGAAGGCTTGAGATTATAAAATCTAGAATCTCAAGCTACTAAACCCACATTTTTTGATACACTTTTTGTAGGTAAAAATATAAAGTAGAAGTATTTGAAAGGAGTAGATTGCTGAAGTCACTATCTTTCTTTAGAATTAGAAGATCTTTTTTTTTCGCACTATTGCGGATATGAAAATAATGGGAAAGGGAAGATCGCTCAAATCGCCCTATTCATCTCCTCTCCCGTTGGTCGAGTCACTTCGTCCCTTATCATCTTGATGCAATCCAAGGTCGCATACCCAGACGGAAACTAAGCTCCCACTCACGACCAGGTTTCCCCTCTCCTCTACGGAAGTCATCTTTTAATCTATTTAAGTTCCTAAAATTTCTTTCTTTAAAGATAAATACATCCCTAATATACACCTTTATTCACAACCAAAGTAGAACGTATAAGTACTAGCGGGGTACCCATGCAATGCAGCGATGGTGAATAAAAATGGTTTATAAGGAGTTGTTTTGATAGGTATTAATCAAGAGGACACACAAGACGTAATTTTGTAATTTTTATTTAGCAGGTGAAAAGGGAATGAAATTTAGATGTAATTTTATAATTTTTATTTAACAGGTGAAAAGTGAATATTATGTATTTTCCCTTTCTGAAATTTATGGAATGTTATTAAGTTTATGGAATATTCTGTTTCGTAAGTTTTGCTATGGAATTTATGGAAAGGGAATATTCTGGAATTTATGAAAAAGGAATGTTATTAAGTTTATTTTATGGAATCATTTTTGGTAGATGAGGGTAGAATAGTAATATTAAGTGACTTAAAATTTAAGAGTTTTAAGGAAAAAGCTTAAATGCTTTATATAATAGTATAAATTTGATTTAAACCACCTAAAATACACCGAATCACTAGGCAAACGGCCTATTAGTGAATGGTGTTGTAGTGTTTTACACTTTTACACAGAATGAAATATATAGTACTAGTGTATATATATGGTATATGTATATATTATATCTAGTGAAAGTCTGCACTCAATCATTTTATAAAATATATCTAGCAATAGAAGCAGAACTCCCTAATCCCTATCAAGATCTATATGTATGTAATAGAAAAGAAAACAAAAGAAACAATGTTTTAAGAATACAATATTTGTAGAGTATGAAATCAATGTTGGTGTATAGCACATAAAACATGTGATACATGGTAAAAAGGCTTACGCGTCATTTATAAAAGTTTTACTTGATCTTGGTGCAAGATACATCCAAGAACTATCATGTCTGAATGAAAATAATAATTTTAGTAAATCTTGCAAGAAATCATTTACTCACTATTTGTATCTATTTTGTACAAAATTAGCTCAAACTACAAGAAAACATGATTAGCGACGGCCAAAACAAAACCATCGCTAATATGTTTATCGCTAAGTTTATGGACGGATTTCAAAATTTGTAGTCACGGATTAGCGACGAATTTTAGAAACGTATTGCGACGTATTATTAGAAACAGATTTGCGACGGACAGTTAGAAACAGATTTGCGACGGACACTTAGAAACGGATTTGCGACGTATATTATAAACAAATTTGCAACGGAAGTTATCAATGGATTAGTTAGAAACAAATTTGCTACGGAATTTTGCAACAATTTTGCTATGGATTTACACCGGGTACTATAAAATTCTAGCCACATTAGCAACAAAATTGCGACAGATTTGCAACGGATTTGGAATATATATATATATATATATATATATTTGCTGCTTTTGGTTTAAAACGTGTACACAATATATGAATGTACGATTAATACATAACACTAGGAATAAAACTAAATTTAGTTCACAAAATTAGAGTCAACATAATGTTTGACATTACAAATTAAACACATTTCAAAGTGTTAAAAACGTAACACATATTGTTTTAACATTTGACAATTTAACTCAAACCGAAGGTGAAGGGGAGGGGAGGGGAGGGCCTAAATGAGAAAGTAGTATCTCTTGTAAGTCTTCAAACCTTTTTTGCGCCGCTTCTTCACGTGCCCGCGCTGTAACACCGCCTTTGAAACCTTAAAATCAGATAAAATTTGAGTTTTCAAACTGCATGAGTCCGTTTGTAAATTGAATGTTTACCTGTTTGTTAACTTAACTGAATTTCAAAACTATTCAGCGGAATTTAAAACAATAAACAAACCCAAGATATTAACTATTACAGTTTAAAAACATATGTTTGGCGTATATACAAATATACAATACAAAAACTTGCCAAACATGCCAACTGGTGTTACTTTAATCTAAACCGACCATTGTGTATACTAATACCAAAAGTAGTGTTCCAACAAAAGCCTGTACAATAGCTACATGTGTTCCAACAAAAGCCTATTCTTTATTTGTAAAAAGGGAAACATCAATGACATTAGCTATTTAAAATAGCTAGTGAATGCAGACAGGTATGACACAATAAAGCAAGTCATGATTCAAGAATGTGCATACAATGCTATCCTAACACATAGCGGTAATGCTGACATGTCCAGCAGTGCTATATCTTGCCAGATAGCTAGTCCAGCTCAATAACAACCACCGGGGGAATCAAACACTGTCAACCGTGCTGGTTTCATCACATAAGTGACTCTACCTGCTCGTTACGGAGCCATAGGCTCATTAGGCTTAGCCAATTAAGGCAGTCACCCCAAGAGTTTAAAGGAATGGCACTCGAGTACCATTGGTCCCGAACAATTGCCCGAAGGCCCATGAGACCCAGCCGAAGCTGACCTTCAATAACATATATGTCCGGACGTTCACATAGCTCATCATTAACCCTTTGCAAGGATCATAGCATGCATGCATTTACATATGGCTTGTATTCATCAAAATATCACAATATATGTACATGTACTCAAATACATGTCATTCATATCATTCATCATATCAATACTTGTTTTCTAAGCTTATATACATAAATATACAAGTCTATGTGCAATAAATAGCATACCATGTTCGTTTAATCCAATTAGCATTCAAATACTTTCCTTTATTGAATTCATAGAAGCCGGTACTCACCTTGATGCTTAAAACAACACAAATATGGATTAGAGCCTTCCTTGATTGCTTTATTACCTATTGTATAAATACAAGCCCATTTAGATTACCATATATCATATACATGTACTAGTTCTAATGTTAAATTCCCTAAATGTGTCTAAATTAGTAAAAATACATTAGTTATCCCAAATACCCCTAAAATGGTAAAAAATGATTCTACCATAACCCATACACCCTGTACATGAAAAAACAACATTCTGTTTGCTGCACACATGGTCCCGCTGCGACACCCTCTTGTGTCGCGCCGTGACACAGCTCCAGCCGCACGAAAATGTGCCATGCACTTGCTGTTTTCCATTCAAACTCAAATACAACTTGTTCTTAATTATTTCCAGATTATGTACTAGTTTTGGGACATCATTTGGAGTTCATAAACATCTAAACAACTAACTCTAACATCATATTCAAGATTAATTCATCAATTCACCATATTTGACCCATTTGATCAATTTCATGAAATTCAATCAAGTTATCCTCTTTAATTCATAAAACCAATTCCAAACCACTAATACATGATATTAGAACTGATTTGTGCAAAGATATCTAAGCTTTAATGGGTAAATTCGTTTTACCCATTTTTGACTTAATCATGAAAATGAAGAACAAGAGAGGAGAAAGCTTACAAACTAGAGAAAGATGATGATGATGAAGTCTGGAGCATATTTCAATCCTAAACTTGTGATTAATTCCAGGCTTGATCTTGATCTTCTCTTGAATCCTCTTCAAGAACACAAAGGAAGAAGAGAGTGAGAGGTGTGTGTGTGTGTGTGTGTTGAAGGTGAGTTGGCTGACTCACCTTAATGAGGACCGACTTATGGTTCTTAATTCTCCATAAGGAGGTATTTTGTCCCCCTTTTCAACATACAACTCAACACCCGATTAACCGTTTCAAGTTTCAACTAACGAGGATATTTTTGGAAACCTCGTTTGAAACCAGTTAATATTTTATCATTCTTATCTATTTTCATTAATATTCTTAAATTCACATTTAACTGACCAATAACATATTTTCTATTAATTCTCATAATATATTCTTATTTAATTCATTTAGATAAATTCACATACCAAATGGAGCGCACGAATAGGCCCGATTTGAGGATGTTACACGCGCCACTTCTTCCCGTACTCGTGCTGCTTCTTCACATGCCTTCATTTCTTCCATTTGTTTTTTAAGTTCTTCTTGTTGTTGTTATAGCTCAAGAACCTAAGTATAACACTTTAGTTTATATTGCACCCAACAAAGTATAAATATCTATTATAACACCAATTACCCATTAAAAACATTATCACCCATATATTGACTTGTAAATATTTATAAATGTTCATAACAACTTATTCAACCGATGAAAGCCTATTATAACCCATTTATACCATGTTATCTTTACAAATAAATTTGACAAATTTAGATAAAAATGACTCACGTAGATTTATAATGACCAATGGAGACCCCTAAATATAACTCATTCATATGCACATGACGCGTTACAACTCAATCCAACAAATTAAGATAAAAATAACCGTTATTACGGCATATCTAATACTACTTATTACAACCCATCAAATCCATCATGAAATATTATAGTTTATATAATATATTGAATTCATAGTCATTAGATCCATTAATAATATGTATATTTGATAAATATGTATGCAATAACACATATCATACTAAGTGACCCATTCATAATATATATTTTGAGTTTTAATATGACCCACAAATCAGAGGTCAAATAAACTAACCTCATGAGAAGATGTTACATCGTTTGTAAAAGAAAATGAACCTAGAGTAGAACTACTCATTTCACCTGTCACCAAGTAAATAGGATCTGAAGTACTCTCGCATCCTTCTAATCTCCATTTCTCCCGGATACTAATATCACCTAGTGGCTGGGATGCAATGTAACACCGTATTTTAAGCCAAAAATTTTCACTTTTAAATACACCGCGGAAGCGATTAAATACAAAAGTATTTACAACTAATCAAAAACCACTGTTTACAAAACAACTTGTTCAAAATATCAGTATTACAAAAACTACGGCTCGTCACGAATACACATCAGAGGGCTAGGTGATTACTTCCCAAGCTAATCACTCTCAGCTGAGCCGCTGACTTACCAAAACCTGTAAAAAGAGTGAGAGGTGGGGGATTAGCACAAAGCTAAGTGAAGGAGTAACACACAACAGATATACAAGCCTGAACCGCTGATATCAACAACCACAAATAAACACCCTGGGAAGACAGGCGGTTCTGCAGGAACCTACAACCAATGTGGGCCAAAGCAAAGGTTTACCGATAGTCTATTTGCTATTCTCACACAATATTATCCTCTAATAGCAACAAATGCATCACAAGGTCCTAATACTGCTTAGCCAATAGCAAATGAACCCATCCCATAAGCCCAATCGAAAACGACTTCCCTTCTATCATGTATACATATCACAGATCCAACAATTAACATTCAACAGTTAATCAATTATCAACTATGCATCAAACCAACAATAGTTGCAACCAAACCAGTACAACTAATATCACCCGTGAGTAAACATCCACTCACCTCTGGTTCTCAGCTTTTTCCACTCAGTGATCTAATTTTACTTAGCCTTGTTTGTCCCTGAGAACACAACAGCCAACCATCAGTATTCAACTCATAAATATATATCAAACATATATTTATATCCATTTAATCAAATATAAACATGTAAGATTCACATATGTATGCACATATAACACATAGCATTAAACAATGCAATCAACAATCAAAACTGTCGGATTTCACAAGAAATCGGACACTACCATCGGAATCCGCTACTACTATCGGATTGCAAAGAAATCCGATACATCTATCGGTTTTGAAGTTAATCCGCAACACTTATCGGTTTTCCAATGAAATCCGATACTACCTTCGGATTTCACCCTTCAAACTTTCACTGTCGGATTTCATCATCGGATTACATACATTCGGATTTCATACTTGGAATCCACCATCGGATTCAACATGTTCCGGATTCTAAGTTCCGGATTTCACTAGTTTGGGATTTCCACATCCGGTTTTCATCATCTTCATCAGAATCCGCCATCTTCATCATTTCAAGAATCCGACAACTTCATAACTTGCATAATTCTCATTTCCAGATCATACAATTCATATACAAGTTTATCAAAACACATATAAACATGTTTAAACACGCAAGCATGCATCAAAACACCTTTTAACACCCAAGAACACCAAATCCGACAACCTCATATGATGTTCATATCAAAACCCACTTAAAACCGTAGCATGTTAATACTTACCAAATCATATTAACAAGAATCAAATAAGAATCAACAACCTTTTAGCTTGAATTCACAATTCAAATACTTGAAATCAATAATTCCGATTGTTGCTCTTCTTGCTTCTAATTGCTCTCAGTTTTCACACAATTTTACACACACATAAGCAAACTTCAAAGTGAAGGAATGATTTAGAAACCACGTATATATTCAAGTCACAATACAAGAAGGAGGTGGCATCTCCTAATCTTCTTAATCACATGCACACACATACACACTTAAGTCCGTATATATATATATATATATATATCCCACATATATTAATATAATTGATTAACAATTAAATCAAGTACTTAATTAATAATCAATTAAACGTAATTACATAATGGTTTACGTGTAACATACCCAAGCCTACGTTTCTACTAGGCCCAACTGCAGGATGTTACAAATCTTCCCCCCTTAACTGGAGTTCGTCCTCGGAATCTATTCATTATCAAACAACTGCGGGTAACGAGCTTTCATGTCGGACTCAGTTTCCCACGTCAAGTCTGAACCCAAACTGTGTTTCCATTTAACAAAACCATCGGAATCTGTTTCTTACGCAATTTCGTCACTTTCCGATCTAGTAGTTCAATGGGTTCTTCCACTAACTTCTTGCTTGAATCAACTTTAAGATCATGTAGAGGTAGAATTTGACTCTCATCCTCAACTCTACATTTCCGCAAGTAACACACGTTGAAGGTATTGTGAATACCTGACAATTCAACCGGAAGATCGAGAGTAACCGTCTGATCATTAACCACCTGTTGGACACGAAACGGCCCAATATAACGAGGAGCCAACTTTCCCCGCTTCCCAAAACGGATAACCCCTTCCACGGAGACACCTTCAGATATACCAATTCACCTTCAACAAACACAACAGACCTACGACGTGGATCAGCATACATCTTCTGTCGATCCCTCGCAGCTTTCAACTTTTCTCACGCAATAGCCACTTTATCTGCGGTGATCTGCACAATATCAGGCCCTGCATACTGTTTCTCACCTACCTCTAACCAACACGTAGGAGTACAGCAGCCACGACCATATAGCATCTCATAAGGCGGCATAGCGATACTCGAATGATAAGAATTGTTGTACGCGAATTCGATTAACGGCAGGTGGGAATCCCAAGAACCTCCATATTCTAACACCCATGCCCACAACATATCCTCGAGTATCTGAATAGTTCTCTCAGATTGCCCGTCTGTCTAAGGGCGGTAAGCTGTACTCAGATTAACACGTGTACCTAACTCCCACTGTAAACTGTTTCGGATGTTCGACACAAACCTGGAATCTCTATCTGATACGATCGAAAGCGGTATACCATGTCGGGAAACAACTTCATCTATATACAACTGAGCCAACTTACTGAGTGATGCCGTCTCATTGGTAGCCAAGAAGTGAGCACTCTTGGTCAATCTGTCAACTATCACCCAAATCGTATCATGATTCCTCTATGTACGTGGAAGTTTAGTTACAAAATCCATCGTTATGTACTCCTACTTCCATTCTGGAATCTGCAACTGTTTTAATGATCCATAAGATTTCTGGTGCTCTGCCTTAACCTGTGCAAAAATATGGCAAGACTCCACAAACTGTGCAACATCCATCTTCATCGTAGGCCACCAATACAGCACCTTTAGATCGTTATACATGTTTGTGCTACCAGGATGAACATATAGTCTAGACTTGTGAGCCTCAGTTAAAATCAAATTCCGGAGACCTCCAAGCAAAGGCACCCAGACACGAGATTGATACACCTTCAATCCCCTAGAATTATCATTCAAGTCATTCTTCTTTTTAATCATAATCTCAGACTTCAGGTTTTCATCCTTCAAGGCTTTTAACTGAGCGGCCTTCAATCTGTCAATCAAGTCGGAGACTATTTCAATTCGCAAAAACTTGATATGTTCATTAACTCCCTTGCGACTTAAAGCATCGGCTACCACGTTGGCTTTCCCTGGATGATCGCGAATCTCGCAATCATAATCTTTAACAAGTTCCAGCCATCGCCTCTGTTGCATATTAAGTTCTTTCTACGAAAATACATACTGCAGGTTTTTGTGATCCGTACAAATGACGCTTTGTACCATAAAGATAATGTCTCCATAATTTTAACGCAAAAACCACAGCTGCCAGTTCTAAATATGGGTTGGATAGTTCTTCTCATTAGGTTTCAACTGACGAGAAGCATACGCAATAACTCTATCCTGTTGCATCAATACACAACCAAACCCTGCCAATGACGCGTCACAGTAAACTATGAAGTCATCTGACCCATCCGGTAAAGCAAGAATAGGAGCCTGGCACAAGAGTCGTTTCAATGTCTGAAAAGCTCTCTCCTGTTCATCACTCAATTTAAATGGAACCTCCTTACGAGTCAACTTAGTCATGGGATTCGCAATCTTGGAAAAATCTTTTATAAACCGCCTGTAATAACCTACCAATCCCAAGAAGCTTTTAATCTCAGAAGGCGACTTCGGAGCCTCCGAGTTCATCACTGCTTCTATCTTTGCTGGATCCACTTTGACTCCATCACTGCAAATGACATGCCCCAGAAAGTGAACTTCTCGCATCCAGAATTCACACTTTGAGTACTTGGCATACAATTGCTCCCATTTTAATGTCTCAAGAACCTGTTTCAAATGAATCACGTGATCAGCCTCGGATTTAGAATAAACCAGTATGTCGTCAATAAATACTATCACAGATTTATCCATAAACGGTCGACAAACCCGGTTCATCAAATCCATAAACACTGCAGGTGCGTTAGTCAAACCGAACGGCATGACTAAAAACTCATAATAGCCATACCGGGTATGAAAAGTAGTCATGGCAACATCTCCTTCAGAAACTCCTACCTGGTGATAACCCGATCTCAAGTCAATCTTAGAGAAATACGAAGCACCCTGTAACTGATCAAATAAATCATCAATCCTGGGCAGAAGGTATTTATTCTTTACCATCTTCTTATTTAGTTCCCTGTAATCAATACACATCCGTAGAGTGCCATCTTTCTTTTTCACAAACAAGACTGGTGTACCCCACGGTGAAGAACTCAGACGAATGGGAGGTAGCCCAGGTAACTCATTCGGAAACACTTCAGGATACTCTGATACGACTCGTACATCAGTAACTGCCCGCTTCTCTTTTCTAGCATCAATAGCATATGCTAGAAAACACTCACATTCCTTACTCAAGGATTTATTGGCCTTTAACATAGATATAATTGGAAACGCAGACTTGTTTCTTTCCCCTCGAGCCACCACATGCGACCCATCAGACAACAGAAAAGAAATCAGCTTCCTATGACATTTAATACTCGCCCTGTGCTTACTCAGCCAATCCATTCCCAAAACCACATCAAAACCCGCTAATGACATCAGTAGGAATGATACAGGAAAGCACTTACCATCTATGTCAATCTCAGCATCTATCACAGAAGTCGTAACAGGCACTATCTTACCATCTGCTATTTCTATTTCAATCGGTACAGAAATAACAGTAGTAGGCAAATTCAACTTAGCACAAAATGCTACAGAAATAAAGGAGCGATTCACTCCAGAATCAAATAATACACGAGCAGGTAGGGAGTTTATAAAGAACGTACCGGTGATAACATCATCAGTGGCGTTCGCATCATCATCTACTGTCATCCGGAACGCCCTACCCTCCAGAGTCAGAGGATTTTTCCTCTTCTGCCCCCTGCCGCTGACGAACCCCCAACCGCCCCTGCCTCTGTCCCTGACCCTGTCCCAGCCCCTGGTCTTCTCCTTGTAGGGCAATCACCTGCCCTATGTCCCTCCTTTTGACAGTTCCAGCAAACATTTCGGGGGTATCAGCAATCCTTCGATTCGTGCCCATGAGTTCCGCATCTCACACAACGCATAGTTTGAGCAATACACTGCCCAGTGTGAGTAGCCCTACACCTCGTGCACCACTGAGATTTAACTCCAGAATCCCCTGAAGATACTTTCCTGTTTTGGTTGCCCTGGGACTGGTTACCCTGCCACTTCTTTTTCTGTTGGCTACCCCCAGCCTGATCATACCTCGGCTTCTGCAAAACCGCCTCATCTTGAGTCTGCCTATCCTTGGCCTGGTTGTCCCTCTCAGCAGATTTTGCTAAGGTGAAACCCTGGGACAATGATCCAACCAGGCGTGTGGTGCTCCTGTACTCCGGCAACAATGCCCCAATAAAATGCTGAACCTAGGAAGGTTCATCAGGCACCCACTGAGTTACAAACCTCAGTTTAGCATTAAACTGCTCAATTAGTTAATCCACCGTCATCTTCTTTGTCATCCTCAGTTCCATGAACTCCTTCCTTATTTTATTCGGTTCAAAGGCATTACAGTATTGTTCGAACAATTTGTCTAAAAATTGATTCCACGTATTCGAATCCATCTGTGCTCTCGATAAGTAGGTGGTAATGGAATCCTACCAAACCATTGCCTTGCCTTTGAGCATCCTGGTGGCAAAGCAAACTCGCATTTCCTCCTCGCAATTGCAAGCATCCAATATCCTTGCAGTATCTCTCAACCAATTCAGCGTAACATTTGGATCCGTGCTGCCGTGATATTCATCCGGTTTACAATCCAAGAACTGTTTGTAAGTACACGGTTTCCTGTATCCCATGCTAGGTGGAAATCCTATATACGGATACGAATAAGATCCTTGTGGCATCGACCCCTGTGGAATAGATCCTTGAGGATAGGTCCTTGAGGAAACAACGGATAATAAAATGGTTGAGACATCGGTTGTGTAAAGGGTGGTATCGGCATAGACATCGGATGAACCTTTGCCAATGTAGTGACTGCTGGAAATATAGGTGGTATCTCAACTGTTGTTGAAGTTACAGGAATAACCGGTGTTTGTGATGCAGGAACCTGCCTCTGCTGCTCTAGCTCCTTTCTCAAATCTTGTAGTTGACCCTCCAGTTGGAAAATATACTCGTCTCGCTCATCACCTGTTGTACCACATGTACCAGCATTGGTAGGAACTTCCACTGTTGCAGTAGGGACCTCAGCAGAAGATGGGACAGTAGGGGCACCGGTTGAGAAGTCACGTCCAACTATTCTTATCTGTAACAATCACATCACCTCACGATTTTTTAGGTAAATCCGTTAGTATATAACATACTAACTCCACCACACTCCAATTCACCCCAATCCCACACCCAAGGAGTAATCGACCTACTACGAGCCAAGATTTGGGAATGTAACACTTCCACTGTGCCTACACTGTCAAACCAAGGCTCTGATACCAAACTTGTAACACCGTATTTTAAGCCAAAAGTTTTCACTTTTAAATACACTGCGGAAGCGATTAAATGCAAAAGTATTTACAACTAATCACAAATCACTGTTTACAAAACAACTTGTTCAAAATATCAGTATCACAAAAACTACGGCTCGTCACAAATACACATCAGAGGTCTAGGTGATTACTCCCCAAGCTAACCACTCTCAGCCGAGCCGTTGACTTACCAAAACCTGTAAAAAGAGTGAGAGGTGGGGGGATTAGCACAAAGCTAAGTGAATGGAGTAACACACAACAGATATACCAGCCTGAACCGCATGATATCAACAACCACAAATAAACACCATGGGAAGACCGGCGGTTCTACAGGAACCTACAACCAATGTCGGCCAAAGCAAAGGTTTACCGATAGTCCATTTTCTATTCTCACACGGTATTATCCTCTAGTTGCAACAAATGCATCCCAAGGTCCTAATATTGCTTAGCCAATAGCAAATGAACCCAGCCCATAAGCCCAGTCGAAAACTGACTTCCCTTCCATCATGTATACATATAACAGATCCAACAATTAACATTCAACAGTCAATCAATTATCAACTATGCATCAAACCAATAATAGTTGCAACCAAACCAGTACAACTAATATCACCCGTGAACTCACCTCTGGTTCTCAGCTTTTTCCACTCAGTGATCTAATTTTACTTAGCCTTGTCTGTCCCTGAGAACACAACAGCCAACCATGAGTATTCAACTCATAAATATATATCAAACATATATTTATATCCATTTAATCAAACATAAACATGTAAGATTCACATATGTATGCACATATAACACATAGCATTAAACAATGCAATCAATAATCAAAACTGTCAGATTTCACAAGAAATTCGACACTACCATCGAAATCCGCTACTACTATCAGATTTCAAAGAAATCCGATACATCTATCGGTTTTGAAGTCAATCCGCAACACTTGTCGGTTTTCCAATGAAATCCGATACTACCTTCGGATTTCACCCTTCAAACTTTCACTGTCGGATTTCATCATCGGATTACATACATTCCGATTTCATACTTGGAATCCACCATCGGATTCAAAAGTATCGGATTCAACATGTTCTGGATTCTAAGTTCCGAATTTCACTAGTTTCGGATTTCAACATCCGGTTTTCATCATCTTCATCAAAATCCGCCATCTTCATCATTTCAAGAATCCGACAACTTCATAACTTGCATAATTCTCATTTCCAGATCATACAATTCATATACAAGTTTATCAAAACACATATAAACATGTTTAAACACGCAAGCATGCATCAAAACACCTTTTAACACCCAAGAACACCAAATCCGACAACCTCATATGATGTTCATATCAAAACCCACTTAAAACCATAACATGTTAATACTTACTCATATTAACAAGAATCAACAAACCTTTTAGCTTGAATTCACAATTCAAATACTTGAAATCAATAATTCCGATTGTTGCTCTTCTTGCTTCTAATTGCTCTCGGTTTTCACACAAATTTACACGCACATAAGCAAACTTCAAAGTGAATGAATGATTTAGAAACCATGTATATATTCAAGTCACAATACAAGCAGGAGGTGGCATCTCCTAATCTTCTTAATCACATGCACACATATACACACTTAAGTCCGTATATATATATAAACATCTATATATATCCCACATATATTAATATAATTGATTAACAATTAAATCAAGTACTTAATTAATAATCAGTTAAACATAATCACATAATGGGTTACGTGTAACATACCCAAGCCTACGTTTCTACTAGGCCCAACTGCAGGATGTTATATACAAGATCTGATCCATATTTGTCACACATACCTTTCACATACTCTTCCTATTATATATAATAAGAAAATTACATTTTCAACATTTAACGTTTAATAAAGTAGTAATTACTTGAAAACAAATTATAAAGAGATAATGAGATGTACCATCAGTCTTTTTTCCCTTGGTGTTACAAGCTCTGGTTCTCCGGTACCTGCAGCCACTGCTTCCCTTGATCGTTTTGTTCTATGGGTGTTCATGAAATGGTCACTTTACCTCACTAGTCGACCCATTTCCTTTTCCTACAAAATTAGTAGGTTAAAAATAAGTTAAACTCAAAAAACATATTAATCATTACGGGTTGTTGTTGTGTTGAAGCACAAGACAAGAAAAAACAGTTAAGGGTGATTTCCTTGTCTTTATTAATGGAATAAATAACTTATATTAATCATTACGGGTTGTTGTTGTGTTGTGTTGGCTTGACCTTAAATTAATCAATTTTATAAACAAAGGTTGTTGTTGTTGATGGTTTACTACATGCAATGCAAGGGTTGGTTGTTTTTTATGAAAAGAGGTCGATTAAAGTATCATAGTGTATCTTTGAGTTGGGCCTGTTGGGTATAGTTTAGATAATAAGGTTACAGATTAACTACAATTAACTATATTTGTATAGATAAACTACATTTGACAAGAAAAGTTTCTGAAACTACTGGTCGAATCTTGAAAAGATAGTTCACTACTCGAATATAGATACTCTTTACAGATAAAAGAGACTTTGGTTTAGCAAACAACTAGGCAGGGGTGGATCATACATACAAAACTATAGACTTCCTTCATACTTGTTAACTCGCACGAGAGAACTTAATATTATTAATAGGTTTAGTTATTGAAATGAGGAAATTGTGTAGGTATCAACTTATAAAATAAGATGATGAAAACGTATCAATAACTTTGAGAATTGTATTGATTTGAATGAGGAATTGTGTAGGTATGAGATGATGGTCTGGTTAATATGTTTCAAAAAATGTAAGGATATTGATTATCATGGTAATTTTTGTTACTTAAATTTTAAGAGTTCAAGTAAAGTAATGTTAAATATATGATAAATTAAACCTTTGATTTTACTTACATGAGTGCTTATAAACTCGGGTTGGTTTATCAGTTTAAGTTATACGAATTTTCTAATAATTAAATTAAAATATTTGTTATATGATAGAATATTTAAAATAATATTTCTATGGTGGTGTTTATTTAATTTTTAATTTGTTTAATATCTTATAGGTTGAAACATAATCTAGTATTGACTTGGCATTTTTAAATACTGTTTCTTATGGAAAGTTTAGTTATTAAAATGGTTCTTAAGAATCTAATTAAATCCATTCAATAATTTTCATTTAGGTTAAATGAGGGGTAAGTTAATAATTTCAAATTACTTAAACTTTAAGAGATATTTTTAGGAGAGAGAGTGTTAAATGCTTTATATATATATATATATATATATATATATATATATATATTTTGTGTGTGTGTGTGTGTATATATATATGGGAGAGTTTATGCGAAAAATGTCTTATTTGCGAAAAGTGCGAGAAGCAATCTCATTAAGAAGGGTATTTTGGTCATTTATATAGTAGATGCATCTAAATTTTGTATACGCGTCTAACTTTTTAGATGCATCATATTTTTGTAGCCCTTAGATCAAATTCAAGGGCTCAAATCTGTTTTCTCTTTTCTTCTTAAAAAGGTGTTCACCCTTGATTAAAACAAGAACTGCTTTAGACTCTTTAATATTTAAAATCAATGGTTCAAGATGATAGAGGGCTATTTGAACAAAACATAGCTAAGGGGTGATGTTTGTGAATTAGAAAAGCAAAATTTGGACCATTTGACATTTACCTCACTTTTTAAAACTAAAATATCCACTATACATGAAGTTTTTAAGATACGAAAACAACACCATAAAACGAGAAAATTAAGCTCTTTAATTTGACACCGATATTGCTATATTTTTTTTAAGAAAATTATACTTTTATTGGGTTGTTCCCAACACACGTCAGATGTATGCATATGTGTATGTTACACTAGGATTTGTTCCTGTACAGATGCTTTTTGGTGTACATGACATGTGCAAGCAGATGCACATGCGAGTGCACACTAATAATGTGAAATGTTTAAGAAAGCTTTAGGGCATCATTGTATCATATCTTGAACAATTCGAGAGCAACATGGTTCTTAACTAACTTTAGTAATGTATGAATGAGATGTAACCTAAACTCTAAAAAATGACTATGTTCTTATAAAACACAAGAATTCAGTATTTTAACCATAAAAATGACTATGCTTCTATCATGTAAGTAAGAGATCCAAAGATATCTTGAATCAGACATACCTCTGGCAGTGTTGGCCGTGACATATAAATAAGAAACTCATAGAAAATTTTCATAAAGACAGTAGTATTCTAGAGCCTTTTGACTTAGAGTCATTTGACTATTGCAAATTTTCTTTATATGGATGGTATGATGACAAAGCAACGTTTTGATAAGGAAAATGAAAGAGCTAGTGACTTTTTTGTAAACATACGATGTGTGTGGACCCTTCGGTCAAGAAGCTAGAGGAGGATACAGATACTTCATTACCTTCACTAACGACTTCGGTAGGTATGAATATGTCTATGTGATTAGACATAAGTCTGAGAGCTTTGAGAAATTCAAAGAGTTTCATAATTAAGTACAAAACTAGTTTGACAAGAGGATTAAGCTACTTCAATCGGGTGGAGGTGGCGAGTATCCGAGTCAAGAGTTTGACGATCATTTGAAAGAATGTTAGATTATTTCACAATTCATACCTTTTTAAACGCCATAGTGGAATGATGTATTTGAAAGAAGAAACCATACTTTGTTAGACCTGGTCCGATCAATGATGTGTCACTCTTCGATACCAATGTCATTATGGGGTACACGCTCGAGACAATTGTGTTCATGCTAAACCAAGTACCACCAAAATTTGTAGAAAAGACACCATTTGAGATCTAGATGGTTAAAAAGCTCAAATTGTCTTTTATGAGGATGTGGGGTTGTGAGGTGTATGTGAAGCGTAACCCAAATCAAATAAATGTATCTTCGTGGGTTATATTAGATAAACTTTAGGATCCTATTTCTTTAATTGTGACGAGATCAATGTCTTTTCTATATATATATATATATATATATATATATATATATATATATACTAGCATCGTACTCGCGCAATGTTGCGGAGCCGAATAGTTTTTGTTTTGTAATATCGCATTAAAAAATGTAATGATATGTTATTCGCAAAATTCAATGTCACAAAAATATTTCTTTAGCAACATGTCCCATTTTTTTCAATTTTAGTTTTATTTGCATAAACTATTTTATTAATTTTAAAAATGGAATCTAAAAGACATTAAAATAAGAAAAAAAATCATATTTGTGGAATAAGGATAGAGAAGTTAATAAGATATTAGAAATTGTGTTGTTATGGGTGTATATTTATGTTTGTGTGAGAGTATATTTTAATTGATTAAAAAGTTAAAGTAAATTAGGAGAGAGATTGGAATGGTTAAAGATTGGGTGGATGAGATTAATTTAAATGGAATGAAAGGCCAAGATGTTGTTTTGATTGAATTTTAAGAAGTTTTAAAATTAAAGAGCAGAGAGAGTGTTAAATGCTTTATATAGTAGTATAGATATAGATGAGTATGAGAGAACAAATCTTAGTCATCAATTAGATGTTGATTTATTAAATCCAATGGTCGCAATTCACCCGTTGCAATTCATAGTCGGCGTAACTCATGATTGGGTAATGAATAAAATGATGGTCCGAATTTGACCATCCAATCAAATCATATGAAGAGTCAAGATTAAATCTCATATTCTCACCTAAATATCCATTTTCATTTGAACCTTCCACTATATATAGGGGGTTCATGCGAAAAATATTTTATTTACGAAAAGTGCGAGAAGCAATCTCAGCCACTTATTTGAATTTGATCTAGTAGTCTAGATTAATCATGCTTATTATTTTTTTTAATTTAAAATGGCATAATAGTAAATAAAACTTTTCTTTTTCTAATATATTTCTCTCACCTATTTTTCTCACTCCTAAATTGAGAATAAAAAATAAAATAAATTAAAAATAATTTACTATTAAATTATTATACTGAGTTTAGTGGTGAACACATCTAAAATATTTACGACTTTTTCATCATTACTATCTTACTCTTTTATAATATATTTACAACCTTAAAAACTCTTAATTTAAACTATTTCATTCTCTCTCTCCTAATTTACTTTAACTTTTTATCTATTTACAACATTTCCCTAACACTAAAACACCCTCCCACACAAACACAATTATCCACCCACATTAACATAATTTTCAGAATCTTATTAACTTCTTTTTCCTTATTTCATAAATATAAATCTTTTTCTTATTTTAATGTCTTTTAGAATTTATTTTTAGAATTAATAAAATAGTTGATACAAATAAAAAAATAAAAAACTGACATTGTACGATATTTTTTTATGATATTGAACATAGTAAGAAAAATAGGCAACCAAAGTTTGTGTTTAAGTGTTGAACATAGTAAGAAAACATGTATACGATATAGAAAAAATCTTAAAAAGAAGAAGAATGTAATAACAACGACAAAGGCAAAACTAAACATATTATTACACACAATAATCAAGTACAAAGACCAAACAATGTGTTCCCTAGTAACATGTGATCACAAGAATCTCTATATAAACATTATTAAGGGTATGTTTGGCGGAAGTAATTGGAAGCTGGTAGGTGATAGCGGGTAGCTGGAGCTTGAAGTTGAATTTTATTTGTATATGTGTTTGACAAAATAGCCGGTAGCTGGATCTTAATGGTATAAAATGACAAAAAATGACAAATAATAAAAATAGAATGAATTGCAAAAAAATTAAAAAGGGTATTTAGGTAATTTTGTATATAAAAAGCTTTCCGCTAGTTTCAACTGAACAAGACTTGTATCTTTTTATTTCAAAAAAAAAGGCTACCAGCTCCACAAAGTTGCATACCGAACACATCCTAAATATATGTTCAGGGAATACACAAGACCTAA
Source organism: Dittrichia graveolens (assembly GCA_038502395.1). Taxonomy (NCBI): domain Eukaryota; kingdom Viridiplantae; phylum Streptophyta; class Magnoliopsida; order Asterales; family Asteraceae; genus Dittrichia; species Dittrichia graveolens. Next base: position 96,620,775 of record JARJIL010000004.1, read on the forward strand.
AATGAAATCTGTTCGTTGATGAATAATATATGAAATAAAGGCAACATCCAAAGTCCAAGAATAAAACTAATTTCTGAAGTAGAGTTTGTGTTACTCGACTGAACACATCTGTACTAAGAAACAACCTAAACTTGCAACTTCCTTTTAATCCTTTATGGATCTACAAACTAATCGGAAGAACCTTTAAACAGAGAATGGGGAAACCTTCAATAATACCTCAACAAGAATCTGGAAACCTCACAACCACACCATAACGACGGGGAAACCACCCATAAGAGCATGAGAAAGATCCATATTGGTGATAACCTTTTCATGTCAATCTATCACCAAAATACACACGAAGACCAGCAAGAGACAAGTGAGTAAACAATCTCTAGATAATTGGACGACAATAGGAGAGTTAGAGGTAACCGGATGGGTGCGTCGGAGGGTTTCTGCGTAGGGCGGTGGTGCTCAGACGGGGATGGTGTTGGACGGCAATGGTGCTCGGACGGTGGTGAGAGAGAGAGAGATAGGGGTAGTTTGGTGGTACGGCGACGAATGGTGTAGCAATGGATGATTATCATAAATCTCGTAGATTTGAATAAGCAATGTGTAGATCTAAACAAGCAGCAATATAAATCTTGATGTGCAGCAGCGGTTCCCAGCAAAATGAGAAATAAAGAAAGAAATTTAGGAGGTGTTTGGTAGGGAGAAATGAAAATGGAAATAGGGGAGAAATGAAAATGGGGAGAAATAGAAATGAGTGGAGAATTGGAATTGATTTTCTTCTTTGGTATCAGAAAAGAAATGAAACAGAGAAATGGTTGCTCAAGTTGCCGGATGGCGGTTGCGGCGTTGGCTGCCTTGCCGGACGTTGACGATGATGATTAGAATGCCGGAAACACATCGCAACCGGACATCGACAATGATGAGTAGACATTGGTTGTCACTTTTCTACATTTCTCCACAATTTGAAGAGAAATGAAAATACAAAGCAAGGGGAGAAATGAAAATGGATGAAGAAACCATTTCTCCTCCCAAAACTATAATCGTTTCTCCCAAACACACCCTAGGGTTTAACGTGTGGGATAGGGGGTGATAAAAGGGGAGGGTGAGAAAATTAGGTAATTGAATTAATGCTTGATTTAATTAGTAAATTTAAAATTTCATTACTACCCTTGAATGGTTTATAAAATATAACATGATATTATCTTTAATTACATTTATGTCACTTATCCATAGATTATTGTGATCAAGGGTTGAGAATGGTTTTCGCACTTTTCGTAAAAAACTACTTTTCGTATGAACCATCTTCTATATAAACACACACATATACAATTCTCGTTTGAACTCTCCCCTATGTATAAATCGATGCCTAATAATTTTAAAGACTCCATGATGACTCATTAATACGCTCATTAATGGCGTATTAATGAAATGTATTTTTGAAAAATCAAGTCTTATTCATTAATAACGGACCACTCGTACACAATTTACGGTTAGATAATAGATAATGATAAAAATTTCCTTATTAACGAGTTATTTATAAAAATGGTAAATCAACTTCTTAATTTCAAAAGAGGATCAAAGGGGATTAAATACACCAAGGAAGGGAGAATAACAAGGAAACAAAATAGGAAAAGATAAGGACTAAACTAGGAGATAATTCCTAGCTATAATAAACAAAATACAATACTCTCCCTCAAATTGGAGCATGTAGATCACGAATACTAACTTGCTAAGTAACCCACGCAATTTGTCCCATCCTAAAGCTTTGGTAAGCACATCTGCTATTTGCCCCTTAGTTGTCACACACATGGGCTGAATTTCCTTTGACTCCACACGCTCTTTAACAAAGTAGCAATCCATTTCCACGTGCTTTGTTCTTTCGTGAAACACCGGATTGTTGGCTATGTGTCTAGCAACTTGATTATCACAAAATAAAGGTTGCTCCTACAGATTCCATCTTTAGGATTTTCAAGAGCCATCGAACCCATAGGATCTCACTAACTACATGTGCCATGGCACGGTATTCTGCTTCTGCAGATGAACGAGACACTACTGTTTGCTTCTTGGTTTTCCACGAAATGGGAGCTCCTCCTAGCAACAAAAGATACCCTGTTCGAGACCTTCTTGTCAGAACACATCCAAGCCAGTCCGAATCACAGTATGAAACCAACTCGGTTCCACCACCTTTTGGTAACAAGATGCCTTGTCCCAGAGTTGCCTTGAGGTAACGTAAAACACGATTGGCGGCCTCCATATGTTTTTGTCGAGGGTTGGTAACAAATTGACTTAGCATGTTTACTGCATAAGTGATGTCTGGCGTTGTCGCTTGCAGGTATAACAGGCGCCCTACTAACCTTCGATATTGACTTACCTCGATGCATGGACTATCCTCACAAATATTCAATTGCAAGTTCTGCTCCATTGGAAAAGGGCTTGGCTTAGAACCCATCATGCCACAATCTTCTAATATATCAAGTGATTTTCGTTGGCTCAAAACCATTCCCTCAGGCGTTCTAGCAACTTCAATACCAATGAAATATTTTAACGGGCCCAAATCCTTGATACTGAACTTGTTATCAAGATGAGCCCTTGTCTTTTGTATTTTTATCAAGTTTTTTCCCGTGATGATAACATCGTCCACATATATTAAAGCCGCTACATAACTATCACCATCATCATGTATAAATAATGAAGCATCCGCATGTGTTTGGTTAAAACCTAAGCTCGTGAGAGCTTCTGTGAATTTGGTACCGTGCATGATGCTTGTCGTAAGCCATAGAGTGACTTCTTTAACCTGTAGACCCGTGTCTCTCCTTTATTTGCAAATCCTTCCGGGATCTTTATGTACACCTCTTCATCAAGATCTCCATGCAAAAAGGCATTATTTATATCCAGTTGATGCACAACCCAGTTTTTCTTTGTTGCTACAGTGAGAAGCGTCCGTATTGTGACTAACTTAGCGACTGGAGCAAAGGTATCGTGAAAGTCTATCCCTTCCTGCTGTGTAAAACCCTTTGCTACTAGGCATGCCTTGTACCTCTCGACTTCTCCGTTTGGTTTGTACTTTATTTTGTACACCCATTTTGAATCAATGGCATGTTTCCCATCAGGCAAAGTTTCAAGGGTCCATATGCCATTCTCTTCTAAAGCTCTTATTTCCTTCTGCATGGCTTCTCTCCATTTTTCATTTTGCATAGCCTGCTTGAAATATTTTGGCTCATCATTTCAACTAATGGCCGTCAAAAAAGCTTTATGTTTGTTAGAGAAATTTTTATATGAAACATGGTTAGAGATGGGATGTACCATCGAAGAATCTTGATCATGCGAGGTGTGTGTAGGGTCTATCGAAGGTGGTAGATTAACAACAAAATCGTCGAACCGTTTTGGCTGAATTCTAGTTCTTTTCTCTCTTTGTTCTGGTTCATGCTGGATATTGTCTTGGTTTTGCACCTCGGGTTGTGGTTCATTGTCGTTGATAAGATCATCAGTAGGCTGAGCACTACCTTGATTATTTTTATCGTTCTCTTCATAAACTTCGTCCCCTAACTCGTCTTTATCAACCCGGTTCATGCTATTATTTCCATCGAAGAAAAAAGCCATCCCTTGATCATGGCGTCGAATCGTTTCCACAACATGAGTTCCGGTGAACCTTCTTTTGTTATCTCTATCGATCCATCCACAAAGCCCATCTTGTTCTTTGCGAACAGAAAATTCTTCATCTCTTGTGCCCAATCTCCATAGTTACCATTGGTGAGAGCATCGTTTACTTGCATCTGTCGGGGGTAATCGGATGGATGAAGGTAGTATGGTGAGTTAATGTCGTTCTTTGTATCATCTTGTTTTTCAGCCTTTTCGGCCATGGCTAAGATGAATTTTTAAGGTTATCAAGGAGGTCGAGAGACCTGCTCTGATACCAATAAAATATGGTAAATCAATTTCTTAATTTCAAAAGAGGATCAAGGAAGGGAGAATAACAAGGAAACAAAATAGGAGAAGATAAGGACTAAACTAGGTGATAATTCCTAGCTATAATATACGAAATCCAATCCAATATATCATTAATATATTGCAAATAATTCTCACGTTTTTCATATGAAAAATAATTTTTATTTAAACTTTTATCTAGTGATAAACCAAGTCATACCTCATTTGGATTTCAGTTCATGGCTCTACGTTTTGTCTTATTGGGTGGAAGTTGGTGTGATTATTATAAAGAAGCATGGGGTTGAGGAAGTTTCGTACATACATCACGTTTATTCTACCCAATTAAGACGTACGTACGTACAGTATAAATAAATAAAGTTACAAACGACAAAGAACATAAAAAAACAAAAAATAGGAATTTACGAGCAGTCACCGTTTTAACAACTAATTAATTACTATAGAGTAGTAACTTTTATATATAGCTAAAAAAAGACTTGGCATTTCTTTCAAAGAAACAGAAACAGAGAGATCTCGCAGTTTGATATTATTTCACCAATATATTTTTCATTTTATGGTTCCAAAAATCAATTACATTTTATAAGTCGATCGCCTTTAATCATTTTTCACAAAATCGATCGAGTAATTGTTCCAATATTTTCCCTCATGAATGCTACAATCTCACTTGCACAAGGCCTAACCATGGGTGAAGACCCGATACACTTTCCAGCCACCGACAGCATGGCCTTCACCTCCTCCAAATCAAACCCATGTCTCAGCCGTGGATCCACCACTTCCTCCACACTCACCCCCCCATTCACCGCCGGATCAATAATCTCCGTCAACTTCTTCTTATCCCCTGCCCTCTCCGTTCTAAACGCTTCTTTCCCCGTGATAAGCTCCAGTAGAACAACTCCGAAACTGTAAACATCATTTTTCTTTGAAACCAATCCTGTTTTTAAATAGTGGGGATCTACGTAACCTTGTGATCCCATTATCATTCTGTTTGTCTTTGTGGAAGATGGAGGTAACACCATGGAAGTAAAACCTAATTTAGCGGATCCGAAATCACAAAGCTTGCAGTTTAGGTGTTGATCTAAAAGTATATTAGAAGACTTGATATCTCCATGGATAATTTGTATCCCATGAAGATACTCTAAGGCTGTTGCAAGCTGAAATGCAATCAAGGCTCTGGTTTTCCACGTCAGCGTTAGGCTGCCATGACCATGAAGAAGCTGACGGTGTAAGGTACCGTTGGGTGCATACTCGAACAACAGAGCACGCTCTTGTTCTAATTCTTCCCGATCATCACATGATGAGTGTCCGAGAAATTGAACGATGTTTGGGTGTTTCAATCGGAGCAAGATTTGAAGCTCTTGATCGTGAATCCGGGCAAGCCGCTCAGTGCAAGCCGATTGGACTTTAACGGCCGTTAAGCCGGAATCCGGTAGTCGGGCTAGGTAGACGGTACTAAAGCCGCCGGAGCCGATAACCGTGGAGAAATTCTTGCTCCATTTCTTGATCTCTTCCCATGAAACTCTGGTGATGACGTCGCCGGCGGTGCTACAACATCCATCGGTGCCACAATCGGCGACTTTATCGGAAATTGTAAAGCAAGCAAAGAAGGAATTGAGAAAGACCATTGACGGAATTGGGAATAGAGACTTTAATGGATGGGAGTGAAGCAATAAATAATAGGCAGGTGGATATATTAACGGAGTTACGTACGTAGGTTGCTTAGAGAATTGAAAATTGTTAAAGGTGGATTGAAGGAGAAGCAAGTAAAGTGATGGAGGGAGGGAGGCCGGCCGGGGTGATTGGTTATTTAAGAAGGAAACTAGGAAAGACTATATTTATATATACATACATGAGATGAGATGAGATGAGATGGATGATGGCCGGGGAGGTTGAAGGTGAGGGTGGTGTCAGTCAGTCAGTGAAGGTAAAGAGGAACTAGGGAGGTTGGTGGTTGGGGACCCGCCATTGAAGGCTCAAGGAAGGAAGGAAGGAAGGAAAATAAAATATTGAAATGTGTTAAATACATTTTTATTTGGGTAAGGGAGATAGTCTTTGACCACCCACAGACAACAAAATCAAAGGCCATATATTGCAATTTTCTATCGTCGGTGTGGTTTTTGTTTTTCTAATTTTTCAATTTAGTTACATTAATTGATAGATACATTCGATCATTTACTCCAACATTCCCTCATCTTGTTTTCATTTTCCCCCAAACATGGTTAATATAATGATAAAACTTATTAACATATATAGTAAAATAAGTGTAAAACATACATAAAGATATAAAATCTTTTAAAAGAGAGTTAAATTTATTAGATTTCAAACATTTGTATATAAAATTACTTTTAATTTTTTTGTAGAACTTTCTTATAATCAAATTTGTATTTTCTTAAAATTTAATTTAGGGTTTAGTATATAAAAGTGTATCGAAGTTGTCACTTTTTGCTATAATGTATACCAATCTTTTAAAACTACCATTTAAGACATTAAAGTCTGAAAAACTACCATTTTATGTATCGTTACCTTTGATAACAGGTTATGGGTGACGTGGGACCGGTTTTGCTGACATGGTAGTGACTTGGATGCTGATGTGGCTATACATGTGGTATAATAATAATAATAATAATAATAATAACAACAACAACAACAACAACAACAACAACAACAACAACAACACAACAAACACCTTGATTCAAAAAAATCGATTCAAAGAAATCGATTTGCGATTGAATCCAGGGCATACCACCAAGGGCACCACCGCCGCGATTCAAAGAAATTGATTCAAAAAAATCGTTTCACCTTCTTGATTTCATCTTCTCCAGTGGCATGGCTCTTGAATTTCTCGTGATTTTTCGTTTCATCTTCTCCGGTGAGATGGTTCTTGAGTGTTCATCTTCTCCGACAGCATGACAATGCCACCACCAAGGGCACCGCCGCCGCCATCAATTGTTCATCTGATGCTCATCGATTTCATGGAACTACAACAAATTCAGTGAGATGAACCAGGTTACCCAAATCTGAAAAACCATAAGTTACAATTTTATTATATAGCCACATCTGATTGTATATCATCAATCAGATTTTGGGAGATTGTATATCAATTCTATTATATAGCCAAATCTGAAAACCGTAAGTTACGATTTAGGGTTCATATGCAATGTAAGGGTTTCAATTTAGGGCTTTTTTTAGATCTGTTTTTGAGTTCTACAATTCAAGTTACAATTTGGGGTTTCAAATATCTTTTCGTTCGATTTGTTTGTTCATATCCATATGTTTTGGTCTTCGATTTTTCATGTGATTCATGTTCTTGAAGATGAAAGTTAACCCAGATTTGTTTTTGATTCATCTGTTTCGAATTCATTTGTTTCTATCAAAGATTTTGTTTCCAATTCTTGTTCTTGTATATATTTATCGAATTCATCAAGTGCTAGGATTTAAATTTAATTTAGGGTTTCTTTTGTTGGATTGTTCATGTATTAGGATTTTGGGATTTGATTTCTTCTTCTTTGAACCCAAATCTTCAAACCCTTAAATTTGGCTATATGATTTTTTGAAGATAAATACACATGTGGCAATGATTTACTGACATGGAATTATAAAAAGTAGAAAAATGAAAAATTACCTGCTACCTAAAGAATAGGTTTTCTAATACACTAAATGGTAGTTTTTGAGACTTTGGTATACTAAATGATAGTATTGAAAGTTAGATGCATACAATAGCAAAAAATAACAACTTCGCTTCGATACACTTTTAGAAACTAAACCCTTTAATTTAATTTATTTATATGTTTACATAAATAACGACAAAAATAAATATATCTATTTACTACAAGATTTGAATGAATATTTTTATTAAGATATTTTGTATTTAAATGTTAAGTGTTAACAAACTAAATTATCTAAGAATAATATTTGAGAAACTAAACAGGTTGATTAATAAAAAATTATAATTATAATAACAATATCATAACTTATTTTCTTTTAATATATATTAAAGATAAAAAATATACTTGTGATTTAATTTTTATCACATACTACAAGTTACATATTACAAACAATAAATACCACTTGGTATATATAATAATTAATTAACAAAATATAAAGTTGTTATGTATAAATAAAAACTTATATTATATACGAATTACCATCCATGTTTTATCCTTGAAAGGTTATTAACATTTGACTAATTTTAAATCATTTAAAATTATGAGTTGTGTTCAATAAGTTCATGTAAAAAACATAATCCTAAAATTTTAATATTTAATTACTGGTGATTCAGTATACAATCACATGTGATTTGTAAAAACATCATATGTAAATTACGATAATGTCACTCCGCCCAAATTTTTAAAATGTAATCTGGACTAGTAAAGTCATTGATCCAAAAACTAAAATTAGTCCCTTAAGACTATGAATTAAGTATGAAATATATTAAACATTCTTCTTAAAACTATATATACATCATTCTAATACTAGTATGTTATCCGTGCAATGCGACGACGACAACTAATTCATACTCAATAACATATCCGTTTTCGATAACGTAGGATATGGTATTCACGCACTATGATAACATTGAAAAATTTCTATTCGCAGCATGTCCATTTTCTTTCCATCTTTTCCATTTTTTATTTATTTATTATCTATCAACTCTTTCGTTAATTTCTAAAATAACTTTTGAAAAACAATACATAATGAAAAAAATCTCTATTTATAAAATAAGATAATAAAAACGTATCGATGACTTCGGGAATTATAATGATTTTAATAAGAAATTGTTTAGGTATGAGATAATATAATGGTAGCTGGGTTTGTGTGCTTTAAAAAATGTAAGGATATTTAAGACTATATTGGTAATTTTCTATTACTTAAATTTTAGAGTTCAAATAAAATAATGTTAAATATATGATAAATTAAACTTTTTAATTTACTTATACGAGTGTTTATAAATTCGGGTTATATGTTATTAAGTTTATGTGTTTTAGTTATACGAATTTTCTAAAACTTAAATTAAAATATTTGTTATATGATAGAATATTTAAAATAATATTTCTGTGGAGGTTTTCTATTTAATTTTTAATTTGTTTAATATCTTATATGTTAAAATTTAATTTGCATTGACTTGACATTTTTATACATTATTTTTTATGGAAGGTTTAGTTATTAAAATTGTATTCAATAGTTTTCTTTTAGGTTTAAATGTGGGATAAGTTGATAATTTCAAATTATTTAAAATTTAATAGATTAAAATATTTAAAAGAGAGAGTGTTAAATGATTTATATATTAGTATAGATACAGATAATACTAAAAAGTACGTAGATCGTTGTAATTTTTTGTAAGGTAAATAAACGAATCCAACGTGCAACCCCATTTGCGAGTTTCAAATGTGGAAGCAGAAGCAAAATTACCACAAAAAATAGATTACCACAACCTACTCCTACAGCTAGGAGTATTGACAAGATATTTGGTTAACCAGTAATAAGGTAATAGAAATATCGATTTATAGCTTTTTAAAACCTAAATCTAAACAGAAAACAACAGTTAATCTAACATCGGTTAACCGGTTTTTACGGTTTAGCTTTTCAATTAACCAAATAACCCGCTTTGTAATTACTAAATATATTTTCAAATTAAGAACTTTCTAAATGTATTATTCATATATCAACTTTTAACAAATTTGAATGGAAAATTACAGATCACTTGAATAATATAGATTATTTATCAGATAAAAACCATAGAATAAAAACATTAAGAATAATGGAAGACGTCTTTAGTCTATCGCTAAGTAGGCCGCCAAAAAGGACACCAAATGCTTAAACAAGACAAGAACAAACTATATGCTTACCACAAACTTTCTAGTCTTCTCTCTAGCAAGTTGAGTAAAGCTAAGTTGGTAGTAGTAAATAATAAGATTTATGAATGTAGGTAACCCGTAAATATTAAATAATGACTCTCTATGAAAATATATACCGAAAAGTGATGTGTTTTTTTTGTAACAAAATTTAATAAGTTGATAACTGTTGTTTGGTAATAATTTATCAATTAGTTGATATTGATAAACCTAAAAATAAAAGTGGTATTTTAATTTTTAGTTTCTCGGAGTTAACCTTCTATTTCTAACAGAAAAACCAAAATTTATATCAGTTTCGTTAACCAAACAGAAAATATTGAATCAGATTTAGTCAACCTAAATTTCGGTAGGGATTTTTAGATTGGTTTTTGGTTTTCGGATATTTTGAACACCCCTCTTTGCGGCATCATTTTAACCTTTTAGAGGAATTAAATAAAACACTACGAAACTAAGAAGAAGCTTAGAAACGTTGTAATATTGATGACTTGTTAGGGTTTTACTATTATAAATATTTACAGGTAATTTGTCGTGGCACTTTAATAGACAAAGAAAACAAAATTACTATCCGTACGTATAGTAGATTAAGCCGAGTGGATGGATCATCGATCCTTAAATATCATGTTAAATCTTATGTCTTTGTTTTTAATAATTGTCTTTTTGCGTAGCAATAAATATAGAGAAGAATTTGAATAAATGTGGGCGGTGGTTTATTATCAATCGTAAAAGATATTTAATAATAATAATAATATTTAATCACATTTTTTTTTTCGTTTTTAAAACAATCACACATAACTAACACATCCATCAAAAATAAATAGATAAATAATATATGTGTTATTGTTTATTTTTTTAAAATAAAAATAAAAGGCCGTCTTTATTAATAGGAGGAATTATGAGTTTGATACCATTCGTGTGCGGCAGGGGAAGGTTTCGTGGGTGGGTTCTTTGCTTCATCTTATTAATTATTATTAATTTTAATAAAATAATAATAATATAATATTATTCTCTTGGATTCAATTGGTGGGGATAATGTCTTTTTGTTTTGTTATGCCACACTTACGCGTCTTTTGCTTCATAAATTAAGTTCTTCTCAAACACTTCTTTCTTTCTTTATGTTAAAACTCTTTATTTATTTTTCTCCTTTTGATCTAAATTGTAACTACTCAAAGTCACCAAAACAAAACTCAACTATGAAAAAAAAAAAACACCACCAAATTTCTCATTAAAAACTACATGGATGAAAGAAGAAAATGAAACACAAGTTGAATAAAACTAAGAGTTAATTGTATAAATGGTCCTTTAACTTAGGTAAATCTGTCAATTTAGTCATTTAACTTTAAAAGTGGTGCAGATGGTCCTTTATGAATTATTTTGTAGCGAGTTTCGTCCTTTCTAACGTTGACCGTTAGTTTGGTCAGTTAAATCAAGGGCATTTTAGTCTTTTCATCCCTTTTTAATTTTTAATTACTATAAATAATATATTTATCATTTTTTAAAATTAAAAATACACATCTCTTAATAGTTAATACTCTCCCTATCTCTACACACACACACTCTCTCTCTCTCTCACTCACTTTCAAATCTCTCCGGTTACTCCTCTCCTCTTCTCAAGAACCAGCACCTCCACAACCACCCTCCGCCGCCACCATCACCGCTTCCATCACCACCATCGTCACACTGCCACCAATTTCTTAGTCACTCATCTCTCATTCACTCTCCTCTTCACCCATTTTTATCTTAGAACACCACCACCATCCTCTTTGCACCACTGCCAGCCGCCACCACCAGATCTGAGCACCTCCACCAAATCTGGAAAATCTATGCACGCTACCACCGTAATGACCACCACCCCCTCTGTAATCGATGATCTGAGTACACCCAAGAAAAACCCTAGCCACCGTTGAAGATCGTTCGAAGCTGTCACCATAACCACCACCTCCTCTCTCTCACTTCAAGAAAAACCCTAGCCACCATTGCAAAAAACCCCACCACCACCATCGATTCAAGATCTAAATGCCTAGGGTTTCACCCCGTCAAGATTCAAGATCTCGACGCCTAAGGTTTCACTTCGTCGCAAGATCTCAACGGTGGTGGTGGTAAGTTCTCTTAGTCTGGTAAGTTCTCTTCGATGGTGTGTGGTGGAAAAAGAGAGATAAATGTGGTGAGAGAGAGGATGTGGTGGTGCTACTCTGTCCGATTGTGGCGGTGTCCGTTGGTGGTGGTGTTCGGTGGTGGTGGTGTCCGGTGGTAGTGATATCCGGTGATGGTGGTACATGGTATCAGGTGATAGTGTCGGTGTAGAGAGAGAGGGAGACTGTGAGTATGTATAGAGGTAGAGAGAGGATAATATTATCTTATATAAGATTTAATTAATAATTAATGTAGAAAATAGTAAAAATTATAAATAAAAGAATAAAATAAAAATAGAAGGGTAAAATTGTCATTTTACCTTGTTTTAACAGAGCTGACTAACGGTCAACGTTAGAAAGGACGAAACTCGCCACAAAATGATTCATAAAGGACCATCTTCACCACTTTTGAAGTTAAAGGACTAAATTGGCAGATTTACCTAAGTTAAATGACCATTTGTACAATTAACTCTAAAACTAAAGATACTCGAAACCAAATGTTTAACTGTTGCTATAACTCATAGGATCTGAATTGAGTTCAATTTAAGGATTAAAGTGTTGAACTTGGTGAAATTGTTCAAATGGGTCATTTAGGTTAAAACCTTGATTTAAATGTGTAATTAAGTTATATGTATGTTACTATTCCTATCTTGATGCCTCAAAAAATTTGTTTCCTACAATTTTAAAAACTGAAATGAATCCAAATCAGTAGCCAATTTGATGAAATTAGTTGAATTTGATAGAAACCCACATAAATGGGTCAAAAGCATATGGTTCTTGAATTGGATATTTGAATGAGTAATATACATTTTTGTAACCATGTTTGAATACTAAATGACTATAGAAAACATTGGAAATCGATTTGGACCTGTTTGGGGTCGAATTGGTAAACATGTTCAAAATTCAATCAGTTTGACTTTTGTTGATATTTGTCATATTTTTGAGTTTTGACCTCAAAATTTACAGTTGAACCGCTTATAATAAGTGGAATAATCTATATTTAGAAATTTTATACAAAACGCCGTTTTGGTGTCGATCCGTTAGAGTCAAAATTGTGGATTTTGACCCATTTAATAAATAAATAGTTTTTTTACTTAGTTTCAGAGTTTTGGGCAGACTGTTAGGATAATACTTACATTCTAAAAGTAATTTTACTAATCCACGTGGGCGACGAAGCATTGTTTGAAAGGAATCGCCTTTGAAGGCCGTAAGTTAGATTTTTGTTTAGTTATGTGTGAAGCGTATTTTGGTTAATATTATTGTGTAATAATGATATTCTAGGTACTACCCGAGTTGGTTAGCATCTTCTTATGGGATTGGTGGTTAAGTCATGCTAGTCATACTTGTATGGAATCGAGGTGAGTACCGGTTTTCATGAGGCCCAATAAATAAAGAATAAAATAACGTTTAATGACCATAATTAAGGGAGTACCATTACAAGCCATTCGATGTGAATTCTAAATATTCAGATATGCGACAGAGATATGAATTTGAATACTATAGGGTTGACTTGATATGTTATCTATGTATTGACACGTGTATGCGCAAGGTATGATATTGACTATTAAATATCTTTGAATTGTGAGATGCATGCATGCTATTGGATCCTGAATGTGTAACGCCCCAAGGCCATAAGAGTTGACAGTTCCTATTCCAATATCATTCAGATCTATATACCTAATACCACCAAGGTGAGTATACTTACTTTTACATGATTGATTAGAAGACCATAATATGTTATGTCCTGTGGTATGTTTATGAAACACGAATACAGGTAAGTAGAATGCTATAGATGTACCTATGCACAGAAATAGAGTTAGTATTTACAGATATCTATGTATGAAGAAATACAGATATTATGTTATATGCAAGTATAGCTAGCACCCAGAACAGTGAACAGAGGTGTATTGAGCTCCTTACACCAACAGAAAGGCCTTAGAGGATTGGCTATACGCGAGGTGTAGTCATACTCTAGGACAACAGATTAGTGTAATAAGTTATAGATGTTACAGATGGAATAAATTGTTCTAGAAGGAGTTAAGTTATATTTAAATGTTCATATTTTTCAGTAGTATGCTCACTAAGCGTTTGCTTATAATAGATATGGTGTTTGCAGGTGAATCCGGCTCCAGCAAGGGAAAAGCCCCAGCACCTTGATCTTATGGATGGCTCCAGGACTTTTGATAATAAACTTTAACACTACTTTTGAATGAATAGTTAGAATTTATGTAAATAATGAATCCCTTTTTGATAACTAGAATTTTGTGACTTTTGTTCTATAACTTATATGTTTAAAAGTTTAAATCAGAAAAGTGGTGTTACAACTTGGTATCAGAGCCAAGGTTTAAGGGATTCAGGCACACATGAGTGTGATGTCTGGACTTAAACCATGGTTTTGAGATTAAGTGGAGCTATCCCTGGGGCAGTAAACCTTGGTGAGCATACAGGTAGTAGAAGTTTATGATTGATATCTGATTTACAGATTGAGCATGAGTTAGACTGATTACGCATGTGTAGCATCTATGTGGCTAAGTGTTAAATGTTATAAAGCGGGAATCTGATTGGTTAAGTTGAGAACAAGTAAAGTATAGTGTGTTCGTAATAATGTAGGGCCCATATTATTATAAACACATGGTACATACTTAAGCTCAACAAGATCATGACGGAACCTGTGAACTTTGTGAGATAGCATGATAAACATTGATAATGATATAAGAAAAATAGTCATGATGCTATATGTTTAAAGTTCTCAATTTTCAAAATGGAGAATGTAGAAGAAATGAATATGGGACCAATACCACAACCCGGGGCTAGTGGATCTCGGGAGGCTAGGGATACCTATGTATCAGATGCAATCCCAATTATAACCACCAAACATACTGGTGACCCAGAAGAAGGTCCACGAGAGCAGGAAAGTAACACTAGAAAAGAGATAGTAGCCACAGAATTGAGTAAAGCCTTACATGAAAATGTTCCTTACATTATCGGTCAAGTGGTAGAACAGGTTCCAGGAAGAATGGAAGTTTCCATGCAGCAGAAGGTGGATGCAGCGGTACATACCGCGATGTTAATTTCACCAGGAAGAGGTGAAGTCAGAGCTGAACCGTGGCACGGGTGTACCTATAAGGAATTTGCAGCTTGTAAACCACCTCTGTTCGAGGGGGCTACAGATCGTATTATAAGCAATCGATGGTTAGCAGAGACGGAAGGGGCTTTCCGTACCAGCGGGTGTTTACCAGAGAAGAAAGTGATGTATGCATCAAATCTGTTACGTGGAGCAGCTAAGGATTGGTGGACCATGTTATTACAAAGGAAGGGTGAAGTGTATATTGAGGCTATGACCTGGCTCAGTTTAAAGAATTGTTTGAAGTACAGTTTGCACCGAAAGCTCGAATAGATAAGATCACTGAAGAGTTTCTGACGATGAGACAGACCACCGAATCGGTAGACGAAATTACCAAGAAATTCTTGGAAATGGCAAGGTTTTGTCCAGAATAAGTAGCCACGGAGCCGATGAGAATGCAACGATACATTTCTATCCTTAGAAATGATATTCATGAAGTGTTAGCTACCGCTACTTGCACAACAGCAGATGAGATGATGAGTTTAGCATGGAAAAGAGAACAAGAGTTAATTCGAAAAGGCATAGTAGGTGGAAAGAGGAAGAGCGAGCCTATAAATACACCAAGCAAGAAACCGGCAGTTGCACCACAACGGGGAGGGTCAGCTCCCCCACCTAAATGTGGAAGATGTGGAAAGAATCACTTCGGGGAATGCAAGTGAGGGCAAACAGGTTGTTATAAATGTGGAAGACAAGGGCATTTGGCCAAAGAGTGCAAGAATCCATTGCTAGTATGTCATAACTGTTACCAGCCTGGGCATTATAAGTCGCAGTGTCCGAAACTCCCGACAGCAGAAAGGAAGCCAGCAAATCCCCTACCCCCAATTCGTGGAAATGAGGGTAAGAATCAGAAACCGGAGACACCCAGACCGAAGGGCAGGGCCTTTCAACTTACGGCCGAAGAAGTGAAAGTGGAGCCTGATGTGGTAGCAGGTACTTTTGTTGTTAACAATATGCCTGCTTTAGTATTGTTTGATTCCGGTGCAAGTAAATCATTTGCTTCCATGTCATTTTGTGCTCAGTTTACTACCCTACCTATTAAGTTAGAGTTTCCACTTGAAGTAGAAATAGCAGATGATAGAATTATAAATGTGAATAATGTTTATAAGGGCAATGTAATAAAAATATGTAACTATAAGTTCCCTATCGACCTCATTCCCATTGCAATGAAAGAATTCCAAGTAGTAGTTGGTATGGACTGGATGGGTTTATACCAAGATTGGATAATTTGTGATCAGAAAGCAATACAGATCCAGACCCTAAGTGGGGAAGAGCTGTTGATTAAAGGTGATAACCGGAGGGTTGGTTTTCTAGTTTGCTCAATAGCAAAGGTAAGGAAGTACCTCGGGCATGGTGGTACAGCCTTTATAGCATACATGGAAAATGTTAGAACATCTCAACCGATCCAGGAGATACCAGTGGTTTGTGAATACCCAGATGTTTTCCCAGATGAATTACCCGGAATCCCACCAGCGCGCAAGTGGAATTCAGGATCGAAGTAGTGCCAGGAACCGAACCAAAAGCTAAAGCTCCGTACAGATTAGCTCCACCAGAAATGCAAGAATTGATGACTCAGTTACAAGATTTATCAGATAAGGGGTTCATCCGACCCAGTAGTTCACCATGGGGCGCACCGATTTTGTTTGTAAAGAAGAAGGATGGCACGTTCAGAATGTGCATAGATTATAGAGAGCTTAATAAGGTAACAGTCAAGAACAAGTATCCACTCCCAAGAATAGATGATTTATTTGACCAACTACAGGGTGCATCCTAGTTCTCAAAGATAGATTTACGGTCAGGATATCATCAGTTAAAGATCAAAGAGGAAGATATAGCCAAGACGGCTTTCCGAACACGGTATGGGCATTTCGAATTTGTAGTAATGCCGTTTGGTCTTACGAATGCTCCAGCAGCGTTTATGGATTTGATGATCCGAATCTGCAAGCCGATGCTTGACAAGTCTGTGATAGTATTCATAGACGACATTTTGATTTATTCAAAGCTTCCAAGTGAGCACAGTGGTCACCTCAGAGAAGTTTTAGAAACCCTTCGTAGGGAGAAATTGTATGCAAAATTCTCTAAATGTGAATTTTGGTTACGAGAAGTACAGTTCCTAGGTCATGTCATCAATCAAGAAGATATTAAAGTGGATCCTGCAAAGGTTGAAGCTGTAATGAAATGGGAGACGCCACAAAACCCCACAGAGGTAAGAAGTTTCTTAGGTTTAGCAGGGTACTACAGACGATTCATACAGAACTTTTCCAAGATAGTAGTACCTTTGACACAACTAACGAAGAAAAGCTCAGAGTACAAGTGGGGAGAGGAACAGCAAAAAGCATTTGATACCTTAAAGCACCAGTTGTGTAATGCTCCAGTACTCACACTGCCAGTTGGAGTAGAAGACATGGTAGTCTATTGCGATGCTTCGTATCGAGGGTTGGGATGTGTACTTATGCAGAGGGGGAAAGTCATTGCTTATGCTTCCCGTCAGTTAAAAATACACGAAAGTAACTACCCAACTCATGACTTAGAGTTGGCAGCAGTTGTGTTTGCTTTAAAGATTTGGCGGCACTATCTTTATGGTGTCAAGTGTACTATCTACTCGGATCATAAAAGTCTTAAATACTTCCTAGAGCAAAAGAATTTGAATATGTGTCAGAGACGGTGGTTGGAACTGCTGAAAGATTATGACTGTGAAATTTTGTATCATCCCGGTAAAGCTAATGTGGTTGCAGATGCTTTAAGCAGAAAATCGAGTACCTTACAGATTCAGATGCATCGGGTTGTAATGTCAACTATTACCCCAATACTCGAGAAGATAAAAATGGCTCAGATAGAGGCAGTTAAAGATTGTAACCAGAAAAAGGAGCATATCAAGGGACAGATATCACAGTTTGGAAAAGATAGCCGAGATCTCTTAACCCGATATGATCGTGTGTGGGTGCCCAGTTACGAAGGTGTACGAGAATCTCTGTTGGAAGAAGCACATCGTTCTCAGCTTTCAATTCATCCAGGAGCTACAAAGATGTATCGGGATATGAAGATGAACTATTGGTGGTCAGGAATGAAACGTGATATAGCAAGATATGTAGAAATATGTATGACATGTTTACAAGTGAAAGCAGAGCATCAGAAGCCGCATGGAAAGCTACAACCACTTGATATACCAGTTTGGAAATGGGAGAATATCACCATGGATTTAATCACCAAACTACCCAGAACCCACCGGGGATTTGACGCTATCTGGTTGGTAGTGGATAGACTTACAAAGAGTGCTCATTTTATTGCTATAAAAGAATCATATCCTTCAGAAAGAATGGCCGATGTTTACATGAAAGAGATAATAGCTAGACATAGGGTTCCTGTTTCAGTTATGTCAGATAGGGATACTCGTTTCACCTCAAGGTTTTGGGGTAAATTTCACAAAGATATGGGAACTAAGTTGCATCTTAGTACAGCCTTCCATCCTCAGACGGATGGACAGAGTGAAAGAACCATACAAACTTTAGAAGATATGCTTAGAGCATGTATCATCGACTTCGGTGGTAGTTGGGATACGTATTTGCCCTTAGCAGAATTCTCATACAACAACAGTTATCACACGAGTATCGGCATGTCGCCATATGAAATGTTGTATCGAAGAAAGTGTAGAACTCCAGTCTGCTAGGGTGAAGTGGGGGAGCGAGAACTGGGAAGTACAGAGATAGTGCAACAGACAACAGAACGCATACAACAAATACGGGAACGACTTAAAGCGGCCCAGGATAGACAAAGAGCTACGCAGATAAGAGAAGATCACCGTTGGAGTTCCAAGTAAAGGACTACGTCCTATTGAAAGTATCACCTTGGAAAGGGGTGATTAGATTTAGGAAATGGGGTAAGTTGGGACCTCGAATTATTGGCCCGTTCAAGATTATCGCAAGGGTGGGGAAGGTAGCCTATCGACTGGAACTTCCTGAAGAGATGTCACAGATTCATAACACTTTTCATGTATCCCACCTCCGCAAGTGCTTAGCAGACGAGTCATCAATTATTCCTCTACAAGATGTGACTGTTGATGAAAAGCTCAGTTATGTTGAACAGCCAATAGCCATCTTAGAAAGAAAAGTTAAAGCTCTGCGTAATAAACAGATAGGGATTGTGAAGGTCCAGTGGAAGCATAGAAGAGCTTCAGACTGCACTTGGGAACCCGAAAGTGAGATGAAACAGAATTATCCAGAATTATTTGTAGAATAGATTTCGAGGACGAAATCGTCCCAAGTGGGGAAGAGTTGTAACGCCCCAAGGCCATAAGAGTTGACAGTTCCTATTCCGATATCATTTAGATCTATATACCTAATACCACCAAGGTGAGTATACTTACTTTTACATGATTGATTAGAAGACCATAATATGTTATGTCCTGTGGTATGTTTATGAAACACGAATACAGGTAAGTAGAATGCTATAGATGTACCTATGCACAGAAATAGAGTTAGTATTTAAAGATATCTATGTATGAAGAAATGCAGATATTATGTTATATGCAAGTATAGCTGGCACCCAGAACAGTGAACAGAGGTGTATTGAGCTCCTTACACCAACAGAAAGGCCTTAGAGGATTGGCTATACGCGAGGTGTAGTCATACTCTAGGACAACAGATTAGTGTAATAAGTTATAGATGTTACAGATGGAATAAATTGTTCTAGAAGGAGTTAAGTTATATTTAAATGTTCATATTTTTCAGTAGTATGCTCACTAAGCGTTTGCTTATGATAGATATGGTGTTTGCAGGTGAATCCGGCTCAAGCAAGGGAAAAGCCCCAGCACCTTGATCTTATGGATGGCTCCAGGACTTTTGATAATAAACTTTAACACTACTTTTGAATGAATAGTTAGAATTTATGTAAATAATGAATCCCTTTTTGATAACTAGAATTTTGTGACTTTTGTTCTATAACTTATATGTTTAAAAGTTTAAATCAGAAAAGTGGTGTTACAGAATGGATCATCTATGTAATATGTGTTTATCCGGACATTCAATGGCTTTTTTATAGTCGTGTGGTTGAGGTCAGTTGTTAGGATAGGGTCCTAGTATATCCTTAGGGTCAGGGCACCTATACAGCTAGATTTCGGTAAACTTATGTGTCGGGATCAAGAATCCCAGTGGACTCATGGGCCGGGATTAATGGAGGTTCTGCAAGACCGCCGTTTCTTGACGTAAGGGGCACTCAGCTACCCGCAGAAACCAAGAGAGCCAATGGTTATGTAACGTTGGTCAGTGAACAGCTACTCGCTCACCCATTGAAACGGTTGGTTGTGTTTGATACCCAGTTAGGGTTGTTGAGCTAGATTAGCTATTCTGTGAGATATGATGCCTACTGATCTTGTCAATACTCCACTATGTGATATGATAGCATTATTTTCTTATTCCTACTTTGTGATATGCTTTATTGATACTTGTGTTTAATCTATGCTCACTAACTATTTATAGCTAATCTTGTGTTATTTTTCCATGCGCAAGAAAGGATTAGGTTGCCTAGTGAGGACGGGTTACCTACCGGTAATAAGATTTTGAGGAACGCTTGTTTTGTCGTTGTGCATTTTTTGTGTATGATCGGTTGCTAAGATAAAGTAACACCACTTGATTTTTGGACTTGGCAAGTTTTGCCATGTATTATAATCACAAGTTTTTATTAAAGTTACTTACTATTTTGTAATTAAAGTTTTAAATTCCGCAACTGGGTGTCAAAAATAGGTTATGAAAATATTTAATTTACAAACGGACCTACGCAGCTTGAAAACTTGAATTATATTAATTATATAATTTTTTAAAATGACGGTGTTCCACATCAATAGAAAATACGGCTGTAGTGGAAAGAGCTACAACTATGACGGTGTTGGTAAAAGGCACATCGGCGCGGTAGGAGCTTCGACTACAGTGGCAGGAACTACGACTATGGTCGCCGCCTCCGTGCTTGTTACGGGTGCCGTAGTAGTTGTAGTTCTTGCCAATGTATTCGTAGCTCCTACCACCGCCTCTCTTCTTGCCGCCGCTTTGGCCGCTAACCCGTCTCTACCCTGCCGCCACTTTTCCATTTGATAATTTTTTTGCCTTTCATTGATCATTTGCAAAAGTTATCTCCTTACATTCATGATTATTAGTGCACACTAATAAGACACAAATAACATAACTCCTTGACTTTAAATTTTTGCTCAAATAACTAAAGTACACACATGATACATGTGCATCAATTTAGAATGTTTGTAACCTTTACCTTTTAGCACTCTTATCATACTGTTATGTTAGATTTTCATTCTCATAACTTAATCTACCGATCAAACATGATGCGGTCACTTCTCATCACAAAATAGGACTCACCTAATACCCACTTAACACTCACAAATCATAACAAACAAAAGAAGAAAAATAAAAAGAAAGCCCACCTTGATGCACTATGAACCTTCCTACATTATACTTTCCACATCCATGTTAGTTACTTTAGTGTAATTTAAGAATTTTAGCTAAACATTGTAATGAGTCAAGGCGGTGGTGTACACACTCGTTCAAGTCTTAACAATCTTACACATAAAAACAACAATCAGGGGGTCACGTCCCTTCGCCGGGTCCTAGGCAGCGCCACTGGTGGCGGTCCCACTAGCAAGTTAGCAGATAAGGGTCAAGGGGTCAAAGCCATCTTGCAAGGTTTGTGGCAGCGCTCTGAAACCTAAAAGAAAATACACAATGGTTCTAAAGATAGTTAGCATGCTCACCTAAAAGAAAATACATGATGGTTCTAAAGATAATTAGCATGCTCAACTAAGTGGTGTTGAATTGATCAGTTAAGTGCTGAACTGATTGGCATGATAAGCTTAGTTCTCAATTAACTTTGTATCTTTGCTTAGCTAAGCATTTGCATAGATGATTGGTTCTCAGCTGAGCGTTTGCTTGGCCGAGTGATTGCTTAGCTAAACACTATAGCATTGACACATCTCATGATTGTCTATAACAAAAGGTTACCCATTGTTTAATTGATTTTGGTGTTTATTGACGCCAAAAGGATTGCTTTTCAGGATATAAGGAATAACAAACACAAAAATTATATGCAAAATTGTCCAGGAAATGGATCTTTCAATATCCCTATCTTGATTTCTTGTAACTTTAATAAGGTATAAATACAATTTAATAACACTACCCTTATACACAATTCATCCAAACGATACATCGACTCGAGAGTGAGGCTATAGCCTCTAAAAGCAAGTTTTCTAACAACGTAGAGTTCACCACATTGTGGTGCGGTGGAACCTTTTTTTGATCACGATATGGTCAACTCGCAAGTAGCAACACCATCATTCCAAACACTTTTAGTGTGAGAGGAGTGGTTACTCTCCATCACGTCTATCACACCGTCACGTCAGCTTTTTTCTCCCACCACTTAGCCTTCCACTTAGACCCATAGTGATCACTACCCACCATACCAAATTTTGAAACCCACCTAATACCCCAATACTAATAAAAAGTAAAAATAGAAAAAAAGAAGTGAGAGAGAGAGGAAATGAAGTGGCCCCACATACTTCACCCCAGCATATGTCCCCCCCTTACCGTTAAGGCTGGCAAATCCTGACACGACCCGAAACCCAACCCGAACCAAACACGATTTATGTCGACACGAACACAACTCGAAATTGAATTGGGTCAAAAATGGGTCGATCCAAAAATGACACAAAACTGGTCGACACGAACACGACATGAACACCATAACCCGAAGGTAACCTGTTTAACACGATTTTTATATAATAGTAATAAAAAAACCCAAAAAACATTTACCTTAAATATATTATTAATTGGAAATTTTATATAATAAATTAACAACTAATTACAATAAAAAAATGACAGCACTTAGTATTTTACAATTTTTAGTTTTTACCTCCAAAGATTTTCATTTTCATTTAAATTTTCATTTTGATTTTGATATATTAATAATAACAAAATTACAAGAATAGAAATAAGAAAATTTTGGAAAAGAAAAGAGGAACTCGTGAGTCATGAGTCGTGAAATTGAAATGAAACCCTAGCCTCCCTTGCGACGCTGACAGCCCACCTCCATCGTCGTCGTCCGCCATCCGGTCGTCCCTCGTTTGTCGCCCCACGCCTCCATCGTCACGCCTCCTGAGGCTTAGTCGCCTCTCGGTTCAACTATTCTAAAAGGTAATTGCCTGCAATGCTGCAACCCCCTTTAATTTTCATGTTTTTGAGGATTTTTAGTCGTATGTTTAATTCCCGAACTTATGTTGTGAATTTTATTTGTATTTGTGTTGTAGAACTATTATATTGGTTTTATAATTTTGATTTTCGATATGAAACCCAACATGAAAATTAAGTTATTTGACTGAAAACATAATTTGATTTTTTCTCCAAAAAATGGGTCGACACAAAAACACGACCCAAACCGAACACGAATTAAGTGACACGAACCGAACACGAATTAAGTGACACGAACCAAACACGACACGAAACTAAACTGAGTCGAAAATAGGTCGACACAAAAATGATTGACCCGAACACGACACAAACCATTTAACACGAAAACGGCCCGAATTGCCAGGCCTACTCACCGCCGTGACCATGGTACTGTGGTGTGGTTCCAGCCGATGACCATGGCGCCAATGCCTCACCTCCACCCACCCCGAGGTCCACTCCGTTAAGAAGGTGAAATCTTTTATCAGTTATTCCTCTATGTCTGGTATCCATGAGTTACGGGTGCAAGTATTCATACAAATTATTACAATAAAAGATTTCGTAAAACAAATTAGACAAGATTACTTAAAACAAAAAAGGTGTTTGTTGTTGAGGATTACATAACATAGCATATGATTAATTTAATAAATAATGGAAAGAATCAACGGGTATGAAGGATAGGTTACATGAATCGGTGCCATTCGTGGGTCTCCACGAGTCGTAATCGCATCGCATAATTAATAAAACAAATTAGTATTTTATTATTTAAGACTAGAAAATTAAATGTATGTGTGATACATTAAAATAATAAATATTAAACATTAATAAAAAAATATTAAATAATTATAAAACATGAATGAAATGAAAATTTTAAAAAATAACGATAAATGTCATCAACAAGTAAAAACATCGACTCGAGAGTGAGTACACATGTGATGACAGAAACGTGGTATCATAGTACAAATAGATGTGATTGTATTTCTTATATAAGATATCGATAATTATTGTTACAATTAACGCTAATAAGGTTAAACGTTTATTAGTTATACTTAAAAAATTAAAATGATATATAATATTTTAGAATAATAAAACTAAGAATTTGGTTGAATATGATATTTTGAAATATTATAAAGGGTAAATAAGATATTTGTAAATTAAGATGAGCAAATACGTTATTTTAAAGTTTAAGAAGGGTATATATGAAATTAGGAATGGCAACGGGGGGATTCGGGGCGGGGATTGGTCCCCCATCCCCGCTGAAAAACGGCAGGGATTTAAACGGGGATCCCTGTCGGGTAACCGGGGAAAACCGTGGGGAAACGGGTATCCCCGTTTAATATAAACATGTGATTAAATAAGTAATTTTCACCGCAGAGATACCCGTTAAACTAAATCTATGATTTTTCACTACGGTTATCGTCATTGTTAAGATTTTTACCACGCGTTTTAGAAAATGATTATACTAAATTACACGACATTATCGAATTCAAACATATCTGAACCGAAATTAAATACTTAAAGAATTTAAATGAATCCAAAATATCAAAACCAAATAATTCAAATAAAGACAATAATTAAAATTAGATTGTAAAAGTGTATAAAGATTTGTATATTTTATATTTAAAATTAATTTCATGTATATGTATATATATATATATAATAAATATTAAATTATAATCGGGTATGTCGGGTAATCGGGGCGGGGATCATCAAACCCGTTCCCGTTTAAATAATCGGGTTTCCCATCCCCGCCCCTTTTATGTCGATTTTCGGTTTTCCCCATCGGTTTCGGTTTTTTTTGCCATCACTATATGAAATTGTCTTTAATAATTTTGATTTGAATTAAAATCAAAATTGAAACCAATTTTTTTTTAAGTCAAAATTTGATTTTAATTTACATTAATGGATGGTTAAAATTTGGTAATAAGTTTTGTTATCTAAATCCAATAATTAAGATTATCTAATAGATTTTATTTAAGTTAATCTTTTATTTATATTAGAAGATAGTTCTACCGAATATTAAAATAGAACAAATAAATCATAAGTTCACATATAAAGTTTTAAACTTTAAAAAACAACAAAAATATAATGTAAATCACCTTTTGTTATATAACAAAAGAGCGGGATTAGGTTTTCCTTCTTACATGACAAAGAGTAAGTGGAGTAAGGGCTCGTTATAGCCCTTATATTATGTTCTTGAGTTTTTTAAGGAAAAATAGTGAAAAGAAGGAAAATGAAGGGAAAGAAAGAAAGAGAAAGAGAAAGACTTGCTTTTGTTCTTGAGTTAAAAGAAAAAAAAGTAAATAAAGATAGACCTTCTTTCTTTCCTAGTCATCTCATTTTTAGAGGAAATATTTTAAAGAAAATAACTCCTCCTTCCCCGTCCTAAAAAACTCAAGAACACATAAACTTAATTGTTTCTTTTCTTTTCCCTCAATTTCCTTTTAAAAAATAACTAGGGAACACGGGTGTTAACGACCCATTATGCGTGATTTTCTCGGTGCATATGTGATGATCCATGATTCTTTCCATTTATTACCTATGTCATGGTAATAACGGTTTTTGTTATCATACATACCATTTATTTTTCTTTTAGGGGGTGTTTGGCTCATAGGAGATGTTTTTTTCACAGAATTGGTGGAATGGAATGTAACATCCTCAAATCGGGCTTATTCGGCGCTTCATTTGGTACGTGAATTAAATAATAAGAATTAAATTAAATGAATATGTTAAGTAATTAAAGAAAATATGTTATTGGTTAGTAAAATGTGCATTTAAAAATGATAAAGAAAATAGATAAAAGTGATAAAATGTTAAATAGTTTCAAACGAGGTTTTCGAAAATATCCTCGTTAATTGAAACGGATAATCGGGTGATGTGTTGTATGTTAAAAAAGGGGACAAAATACCCCTTGTGGATAAATGAAAACCACAAGGGCGGTTCTCACTTTTAACTAGTCAGAAACACACACACACACACTCACATACGTATACAAACACACACACACACACACACTCACCTTTCTCTTGAACACTTGAAGATTAAAGAAAGATTCACACAAGATCAAGATCAAGGGCTGGAATCAAGAATATTTCAAGCTGATAATCTGTTTCTAATCACTTCATCTTCATCATCTTGGTCAAGCTTGTAAGCTTTCTCCACCAATTTCTTGTTCTTGACTTTCTAGGTCAAATGGTCAAAATTCCAAATTGGCTTCTATGATTGAAGCCAATGATTCCAACATGTTTCTAAGCCTAAAGAAATCAGATACTTGAATTAAAGTGATGTTTATAGATGAATTTGGAAAATTTATGCAAAAGAGTCAAAATATGTGATTTTGATCCCAATTCTTGAATTGTATGTTAAAGTGTGTCTTGAAAGATGTTTCTAGCTTAGTTTGAATGCTTCTTTCATATGTGAATGCTGGAAATTGATTTGGTAACATTTGGTTGAGTTTGGAGTTGGAAAATGGCTAAAACAGGGGCTGGAAATCGACACTGGTCTGTGCAGACTTGCTTGCGGGCGCAAGGATGTCCCTTGTGGCCGCAAGGATTTGTGCTTGCGGGCGCAAGAATGGTTCTGCCTTACGGGCGCAAGCAAAACACACTCCTTGTGGGGGCAAGCAATTGCTTGTGGCCGTAAGGAGCCCTGTTTCAGCACAGAGTTTGTTGTTTTATGTAATATTGATATGCGAGATGTTGTTTAGGTGATCCCGACAACTGGGAAGGGCCTGAATAGTATAACTGTTTAATTTAAGAAGCTCAGGTGAGTACTGACTCTCATGACTTCAATAAAGGAAGATTTGAATGCAACTTGGTTATATGTTATGTATGCTACATTATGTATCATGAAGTTATATGTATGCAAAGAAAGATTAAGAATCTAGATGTCTTGACGATTAAGGTGCAAGACGTGTATTTAAGTACATGTGCACATAATGATGATAATATGTTATCTATAAACGCATGCATGCACTTGTCGCTGAAAAGGGAGATTGATGAATTATCTGTATGTCCGGACTAACATGTAATTAAGGTCAGCTATGGCTGGGTCCTGGGCCTACGGGCATAATGTTCTAGACTAATGGTACTCGAGTACCGTTCCTTTCAGCATTTGAGGTGAGTGCCTTAAATGGCTAAGCCTACTGAGCCTTGGCTCCTTAACGAGCACGATGATTCACTTAGGTGATGAAACCAGCACGGATGGCAGTGTTTGATTCCCCCGGTGGTATTGGTTTGAGCTGGATTTGCAACCCGGAAATATAATACACTCGCTGGACATGTCAGCACTCCGCAATATGACAAGATAGCATTGATTGCTCATTCTTGATGTATGACTTGTTTTATTGATATGCATGCTTGTTAGTATTCACTAGCTATTTTATATAACTAGTATTGTTGATGTTTACCCTTTTACAGATAAAGACTAGGCAACCCTGGTGAGTTGGGAATCCTGCTAACTGTTGTAGATATGTTTTGGGAAGGAAC
This sequence comes from Dittrichia graveolens, assembly GCA_038502395.1. Lineage (NCBI taxonomy): Eukaryota > Viridiplantae > Streptophyta > Magnoliopsida > Asterales > Asteraceae > Dittrichia > Dittrichia graveolens. The sequence goes on from JARJIL010000004.1 coordinate 96,648,513, forward strand.
ACATGTTGTGTAACACAAACAAAATGGTTGGTGTATGATATAGTAACACATGTTGTTACGGTTTGGCATTTTTGACATGTATATGTATTCGCCAAATCATTTTGTAGTAAACTGTAATAGTTTGTTAGGGTTTGTTTTATTTAAATTTCCGCTGCGTAGTTTTAAATCTGAGTTAAATAACAGGATAGGTAAACATTGATTTTGCAAACAGACCCACGCAGTTTAAAAACTCAAATTATTACAGAATTTTCTAAGTCTAAAAGGTGGTGTTACATGGAATTTGACAATTCTAATGAATTACTTAAATCAAGGAATTGAAAATTTCTTCACCAAATTGATGGAATGCTTCAAATTTATAAGGAATCTCAAAACATAATTGTTGTTGTAACATCGGAAAATCACAAGCCATTTTTTTAAACGCACTGCGAAAGCTAATTATAAAAAACTTGATTATATATAATCAATAATTACAAAGATACATTCATTTGTTCAAAAGATAACAACAATATCATCAATTTGTTTTGGTGTTACAAAAATACTGGCTCGTCTCTTTTTCAAAATAGTATCAGAGTGTGGTCAACTCTTCCTTCTTCAACTACAAACACCAACCTGCAAAGCAACAACTGAGGGGAATTAGCACAAAGCTAAGTGAGTAGAGGCTAAAACATCAAATGCAAACATTCACAATCAATCATCAATCATGTAATCACATATCCAGAGAAGACCGGCGGTTCGGCACAGAACCTACAGCCAATGCCGGCCAAAGCAAAGGTTTACCGATAGCTTTCCACTAGATTGGCACAGTAAACTCCCCTCTGAGCAACAAATGCAACAGAAAGGCTACTACCATTCAACCAACCAGTTAGACAAGCCCTGCCCAAGTCCACGTATAGCTGACTTCTCAACGCAACTCAAAATCATCCTAAGAGTGCGTATCGACCAAATATTCATGCAGCAGTTATCAATATTTCAATATCACAATCAACAGTTTAATCAATCCAATCTCAATCCACAATCATGCTTCACATCAATAAAATTAACTGCAATCTTTACCATCCGTGTTTAACGTCCACTCACCTCTATTTCAGCACGAACTCAGATGTCTAATATTACTGAGCTTTTGGATTGCCTGTAAACACAGCAATAACTAAATCAGTTTCAATCTCATAAATATATCTTATCCATATATTTATAAATCATTCATCAAACAAACATCAAACAATAAAAAAATACAATTTCAAAACACAAATACCGGATTCTATAAAAACTGTCGGATTCCAAGAATCCGCAACTCAGTATCGGATTCTAACAAAAGTGTCGGATTTCCTCACAATCAGATTTAGGTTTGTCGGATTCTATCAATCGGATTATATCATGTGTCGGATTCTAAATTTCGGATTCCTAAATGAATCGGATTTAGGGTCTCGGTTTAGAACAATTGGATTTCATGTTTTCCGGTTTCTCAAGTATAGGATTCAAAAAGTATCGGATTTCATAAGTTCCCGGATTACAAGTATCGGTTTTCAACACTAGGATTTCATATATCGGTTTCTAGCATTAATCGGATTTCAAATACCGTATTCAATCTATCGGAATTCACCACAATTGGAATTCCTCTTCTTCTCAAATCCCCAAAACCGATAGTTCATGTTTCACCTTAATTCCACCATCTTCAAAACGTTATAACTCAAATCCAGGTTTTCATAACTTCATCATATCATTTCACAAACATATTTAAACACTTCTAAACATATATTCATGCATCAAAACATCACCTAGACTCATAAATCTTATGAACACACAAAACCCATAAAAACTCATATTTCATCAAAACCGATTCTTGTGTTCTTCATATACTTGTGTTATTTTAATCATCAAACCAAATCAACTTAGCATGCAAACATATCATATAAAAACCTAACCTTAAACTTGGATTCAAACACCCTAATCTCTGAAAATCCGATTGTTCCTCCTTGCTTCGGTTTCTTCTTTGGCCGAGAGGATTTCACAATTACACACACAACACTTTTCCAATATTTTAGATAATGGATGGTTAACCCATATGGTTTACGCGTATACATGCACAATTAGGAGGAGGTGGCAAAGACTATCTTAACATACATACACGTGCATACACATTTAATTATACATGCATACATATGGTATCATATATACACAACACATAAATATAATCATCTTATTAAGCCAATTATCATTTAATTAACCACTTAGACATATTAGAATAATAAAACACATATCACAAACATGTTAACCTTCTAGCCCAGGTTTGAGGATATTACAGTTGTCTCCTACCCTAACCCCCACCCTTACCCTACCCATTCCCTACCTACTCCTCCATACCCATCTCCCTCTATCTGACACTTACCTACCCTACCCACATTACACACCTTACCTTACCATACCATACCCTACCTCACTTCACATTACCCTACCCTAACTATGTCACCTTAACCTACCCTATCACACCCCTACCCTACCATATCTCACCCTACATTACCATATCCTCACCCTAACCCTACCCCACCCACACCACCTCCACTTTATGTCCTACCTTACCCTACCCTACCCTACCCTACTCCACCTTACTCACTCTACCCCTACTATACGTCACCCCCACCCTACTGCACTTTTTATTAACCCTACTCCACCCCACCCTTACCCCTACCCCCACCTTATGACCTACCTCAACCTAACCTACTATACTTCATCTTACTCATCTTATCCCTACCCTACCATAACCTCACTCTACTCCATATTTACTTACCCTACCCTATCCCCACCTACCCTATGCTTACCCTAACTATCTCATCCTACCTTACTCTACTCCACTCTACCTTACTCGCCTAATCCCTACCCTACTCCATCCTACCTACTTCACCCTACCCTATTCTATGGCACCTTACTCACCTACCCCTACCCCACGTCATCATACCTACTTCACCTACCCTATTCTATGACACCTTACTCATATTACCCCTATTTCATCCCTACCTAACTCAATTTTTATTCACCCCTACCTTATGTCCTACTTTACCCTACGGTAAGGTGGGGGTGGGTGTGTAGTTCAAGGTAGGGTGGGGTAGGTAAGGTATAGTAGGCGTGGGGTATATTACGTAGGTGGGATGGGGTAGGGTAGGGTAGAGGTAGATTGTGAGTAAGTATGGTAAAGTAGGTAGGATGGTAGAGTAGGTATAGAGGTATATTAATTGTAGGGTGGGAGTGTGTTGGGGTAAGGTGGAGTTGGGTGGGGGTGGGGTAGATATGGTAAGTAAGGGGTAGTGTAGTAAGGTGGAGTAGGGTGGGGTAGTGTAGATGATGGGGGTGTGGTAGGTATGATGGGGTTAGGGTAGGGTAAGTAAAGCGGAGTAAGGTGAGGTGTGGATACGAGTAGGATAAGGTGGTAAAGAAGGGGTATGGTAGGGTAATGGTAAGGTAGGGTGGTAGAGTGAGGGTAGGGGTAGGGGTGGACTGGGGTAGGCTAGCAGAGGGGGTGTAGCAGCGGCGGAGAGGGTATGAGTGGTGGGCGGTTGATAGTATAATTTATTTTGATTTATACATATTCAATTAATTTATTTTTGGTTAGATTCCAATTCCGCTATTTACTAACGAAACATGATATAGTTTTTCATAAATTCCAATTCCTTTATATTTATTCTGCGAACCAAACGAACATTATTGTTTTCAAAGTTTTTTTAGTTTAGTGAGTTTGAGTGACAATAGTGATGGAAGGTTAATACCACAGAGGTTCAATAATAAATAACTAGTATTAGAATTAATTACAGAAATGGTCTCTGTGGTTGTCATTGAATTTCACTTTTGGTCCTTTAACTTTAAAAATTACGAAAATAGTCACTTTGGTTGTTATTTTGTTTCACTATTGGTCCTTTAGGCTAACTCCAATTATCTTTGACCATTAGTCAAAGGGCATTTTGGTCAATTTCCATTTTATCCTTGTTACCAAACAAGGACTACCCATTATCATTATGTCCAAATATATCTGTTAAAACATGCTCTTCTATCCATATTACCAAACAAGGACTACCCATTATTACTTGGTCTCTCTCACCTCCCTTTCACTTATCTCATATTCTCTCCATCTCTCATTCTCTATCCATCAACTCTCTCCTTCTAGGCCATCAGTCCATCATCGCCCTGGTGACAAACGGTAGCCTCCGCTGGTATTACACTTAACCCACCACTGCCCGGTGTTAAATCACCGTCGCTCACCGGATCTAAACTTCACCGCCTCCCCTGGTGTCACAACCACCAACGCTCCTCCTCTGTCGCCATCCATAAACACCATCGCCGAGTAGCTCCACTCCACATCCCCCTCATCTTCTTAGCCACCACCATTGTAGATTTAAATAAAGTTATAATCGAAGCAGATCTGAACTCCACCGTCATCCATAACCACCATCGTGCGAGTATATCTTCATTGTAGATCTGTAGCAAATCAATTCAAATCTCTTATCATAGTCAGAAAATTAGATTAGGAAGAAATTTAAAAGTCGTCTTTAGGGTTTGTTATAGATTTAGGTCCTTATATGTGTATTTTGTAACATACTCGATTTTGGCCTAGTTGCAAATCGATTGTAAATGTACGTAAATTAGTATAATATGTGAATAGTCCGAGTTGTATATATGTAAGTATTAACTTGTTTAAATGATGATGTGTTTAAATGAAAAAATATATGTATATAGATTTGTAATTGTGTGTTGGTTGATTAAAAGTAGATATTTGGAGGAAATCCAGAGGCGGTTGCCTCTGGATAAGATTACATGTATATGTGTATGTTAATTTGACAAAGCTAGTCAAAGTTAGTAAAAGAAAGGAAACACACACTTGCTCCCTTTCTCTCGTAAGCTTCTGAAGAAGATAAGATTGAAGATTTGAGGTTCTTTGAATCCAAAGAAGGTTAGTTGATGTTTGTTATGAAGTTTAAGCATGATTTGTAATAGTTGTGAGTTGTGTTATGGCTGGAAACTCAAGTACATGTAGAAACACCATTAGATAACATATGAAGCTTACTTGACAAGTGGGTTTTGTAAAATGATAAGTTTGAAAAGAATGTCGGATGGTTAATGAACAAGAAAAATATGAAGTGCAAGTCTGCATGCGACGCGACGTGTCGAGGAGGGGAACGCGACGCGTTCCTGACAAGTCATGCGACTTTCATGTTTTCATGCGACTTTTGTTTATCCGACCTTTTGCTCCGACTTTCAGACCAACTTTTGATCCGACTTTCGGGTGATCCGACTTTCGGTCCATGCGACTTTCGCATGAAGGACGCGACGCGACACGTCCGGTGTTTGGACGCGACGCGTCAGGTAAAAAATTAGAAAAGTCCATTTTCAAAGTTAAGTGTTTTAAAGGCACATGTTGTGCTAATTCATGCGAGATTATTCTAAGGTGTTATAAGCCTTAGATAGTTCTTGTAAGGGTTCTAGTAATGGAATCCCATATGTGTAAACGCTTAACACAAATGATGATGAATTTAGATAAACTTGCCGAGTTAGCTGAATCGGAGTTAAAGTAATCAGTATTATAAGCTACTTAGGTGAGTACCGACTTTCATAAGTCTCAGTAGAGGGATACTTGCTTGCTAATTGAGTTGTATGTGGTACAAGATGTTTGTTGTTGCATGTATGCTTAAAAGTAAAGACGTAAGTCTTGCCATGTTACTTTGTTGTACTATGCCATGTTGAATACTTGTTGAACGTATGTTAAGTGCATGCCAGCGGAATCCAGAACTGGAGCCGCCTAGTTAAGATAAATGATATGTCTGATACTGATCCTGAATGGATCAACTATGTTGGAAATTGATGATATGCATGCTATGGATCCAGTTTGGATCCGCCTTGTTGATATGAATGAATATGCATGCATAATGAATGATTCTAATTGGATCAGCTATTTTTATGTGAAATGTTCGCGAACAACTTGAAGCATGGTTAAAGTCAGCCGGATAGCTGGATCCCAGGAGACTTCGGTCAGGTAATTCGGGATTTGATAGTGATTCGAGGTAACACTCCAAATCGTAGGGTCTGCAGGACCGTCGTGCCTTAACGTGAGTAGTAATCAGTCGATTGTGGCTGGATTACCTAGGGAGCCTATGGTTCCGTAAACGATGCTTGGTGGATTGCTTTATGCTCCCCCACCAGCACAGATGTTTGTGTCTGATCCCCTTAATGTTGTTGAGCGCGACTTGCTATCCTGCAAGATACAACTCATACCGATTTTATCAGCACACCGCAATGTGATAGGATAGCATTGATTGCTTATTCCGTGATATATGACTTGCTTTATTGATGCTTATGATATGTTTGTACTCACTAGCTATGTTGTATAGCTAATGGTGTTAAGTTGACTCTTTTGTAAATAAAGATTAGATGGCCTGGTGAGCGGGGTTGCCTATAGCTGGATGTTTATTTTGGGATGGAACACTTATGAATCTTGTAATTAAATGTTGCTATGGTCGGTCGGTGTGATAGAGTAACACCAAACAGTTGATACAGAATTTTGGATGTAAATATCTAATGTATAACCTTTTGGTTAAAATTTTCGCTGCATAATTTCTCTAGCACATTATCTCTATACACATCAGTCACGAGCACAGACTTATCATCAGCTATTTCTACCTTGAGAGGGGGACTCAGCTTATCACATACTTGCTTGAAACTTTTACAAAAAGAAACAGATACAAACGACTTGCTAGCACCCGAATCAAATAATACTAAAGCAGGCAGATAATTCACAAGATATGTACCTGCAACCACATCGGGTTTCCTCTGCAGTTAGTTGAAAGGCCCTCCCCTTGCTCTTGGAAGTATCCTCTTTCTTTATCTCTTTATTCTCATTAATTCGCAGTGGTGGCAAAGATGGAGTATTTCTCGATCCGGTTGAACGGTTGGATGCAGTGAGTTGGGGACATTTGGCTTTCTGGTGGCCTGGCTGATAACAGTGAAAACATACATTCAATGAACTGCGACAATCTTTACCCATATGGCCTGGCTTGCCACATTTAAAACAGTGAACTACGTTTGTCTGAAAATTCCCGTAGTGACTCTTCTTACACCTCTGGCACACCCTCAGTGCTTCCTTCCTCTCTCCATACTCTATCCTCGGCTTCTTGTTCTGTGGTGTTGATCCTTCCACAAGCCTCTTTTCTTTCACCTGTCTTTCCAACTCTAACTCTCTGGCTCGTGCAACATCCATCATAGACTTCAAAGTTTGATGTTTGCTCGAATCAATGAACTCCCTGATACTCGGCTTCAAAACCATCATGTAACGATACATTTTCATCTTCTCATTGGCTACATAGTCAGGACAAAAACGTGCCTTCTCATGAAACTTTGCATTAATCTCTGGAACGGTCTCTGTAGTCTGCTTCAGTTTATGGAACTCATCAACAATACGATCAATCTCGGACTGCGGAACAAAGTGCTCCGTAGTAACCTCTTTAAACTCCGCCCGGGTCATGGCCTCAATCTGAGTCTCACCCCTCATCTTCTTTTCCAGATCCCACCAATCTTTGGCAGCACCTCTCAACTGGTTTGTAGCAAACCTCACTTTATTTTCCGGAGCGCACGAACAAGTATGAAATGCTCCCTCTAACTCTGATATCCACCTCTGACTCACAATCGGATCAGTAGATCCATTAAACAACGGTGGCTGGCACGCAGCAAAATATCTGAAGGTACACCCTTTCGGCGCATCTCTGATAATCACTTGCGGTTGAGGATTAACTCTTTCTTCCCTCCCAGCTAACGCAGCTGCCACTTCCTGTCGTACAGCTTCCCCTGTACTTTCTTTCAAATGATCTACCACTTGGGTAATAATAAACGGTATGGCTTTCTCTAACGCTTTGCCGATTTTCTCAGCAACAGTCACTCTGGGTTGAGTTTCAGCAAACCCTTGAAGCTTAGGATTTGTTTAACCTAAAGATAAGCAACAGATGGAATTTCTTTTTTTAAGATGAACCTCATGTTGATGGTCATTAATTACAGAGGTTATTTTTAGATGAATACTAAGACCACATGAATATCATGAAGATGAACATCATGAAACCAAGAACATTGAAGAATAATACTAAGAATATAATATTTTTTAAAAAGATAATCAGTAATTTATATGTATAAAATTTATTACTTAACATTATTAATAACTTATTAATTATTAGTTAATTATGATAAAAAGGGTAATTAATAATTAATTTTAATAAAAAGGGCAAAAGATGTTAGAGGTTGTTTGGTAACGAGGATAAAATAGAAATTGACTAAAATGTCATTTGACTAACTGTCAAAGTTAACACCAGTTAGTTTAAAAGACCAAAACTAAAACAAAGTAACAATTACAGTGACTATTTTCGTAATTTTTGAAGTTAAAAAGACTAAAAGTGAAAATGAGTGACAACCACAATGACCATTTTTATAATTAAGTCCTGATACTAGTATAAAAGAGTAAAAACACTTATTATTATTATAAATATAAAATATGTTTAGTAAAAAAATTTCGTAACCAAAATCACGAGTTGACCTTTTAGAATTCATGGATATACCTCTGTGACATGGTCGTAGAAAGTAGAAACATATAAACATAAGTCATAACCACGTACAAGCCCAATCCAGAGTCAAATGAGCAATGGGTTTTTCCAATCGTCACACTAATTGATTTAGGCATTTAGCATCGAAAGATTCTAAAGTTTAAATGATTTAGACGTTTTGCACGATTATAGTTATGATCGAATAGGAAAATGTCGTTTGATAATAAAAATCTCATATTAAATACCAAACACCCAACTTATGACGAATCAACTTTTAAAGAAACACATGAACAACTATAAAACATACGAAACAACTATATGAAAAATTAGGAGTTACTAGTTCTAAACAGATATATATTTTTTAAAAAGTAAATATTTATTTATAAATGACAAAGAAATACAAACTCATGGCAACGATCATGACAAGTATATAATTACTCGTTAAGTATTATATATAAAAAGGACTAAATAATAATTGTTTTCGTACGAGAACTGTTTCTAACATTATTAATTATTCATTAATAGAGGTATTTTGCTCAGAGAAATCATATGGTACCGGCAGCTACTAGGGTTCCTAGATCCATCCACTCCGACACCACATGCGTGCGTGACGACTGTTAAGTCCCGTACTCCGTCCACACTTGCATAAGTTCACTACGCATGCCCGACAAGTCTGGTACCGAGCTTAAAAGTAAAATTTAAGTCTTAAAATATCACACTTGCATAAGTTCAATCATTAAATATTATTGGCACGCAAACATCTTTAAAGGTCATCTTAAAATTGTTAAGTCTTTCAAAAATGATTTTGTCAATGTACTCCGTTTTAGAAAATATTGAACTCACCTTAGGTTCAAAAATAGCAGTCGTCAAAGTCTTCGCGTAAACAACCGAGCTCACGAAACACCATACGAACGAATTCCCGATCGTGAATCACTAAATCGCACTTCAAAACACCGCAAAAACATGCATCATTTGCGATTCACCAAAACGCAAATCACCAATCACATTTCACCAATAGTTTTTGATTTCACAAATTGCAAACTAAGCCAATCAAAAACCTCATCCCAAATCAATTCGAAAACATCAATCGAAATTCAAAATCGCAATTCCCACAATCAAAAAGCCTTCAATCGTAAATAAAATTTGTGAGCCCGAATCGCAAAGCAATAATCGAAATCACAATTGTGGATCGAAAATCTCCCAATCGCAATTCAGAATTTTGTCTAAATTTATGCAGTTATACACCATTGTCAGAATTTTGGTTACATGAAAGATGTAGTGCAATTCATCTAATAAGAGTGTAGAGATTAATTTTTATATTTTTAGAAAAACATGTAAGGTTATCAGGTTCTTTACACGTATAACGTGCTATAAGCATTAAGGTTAAAAAGTATAATATCTTCACTTTTAACTGTACAAAATTAAATTTGTCCAAGTGTGAAGCTTAATTTGCACAAAAGTTCTTCACGCTTTTATGTGAAAAATCGATCTTTACACTTAGAAAAACTTATTTCTTACATACTTATATGCGGACATTTTTTTTTCTATAGCTCTAAGTATGAAATTGATAATATTTTCTAATTTTCCAGTACCTAAAAACTGTAGTCATTTATATGCACTTATAAGTTCGGAGGAGAATTGTTGTGAGAATGTATATTTAGGTGACTGAGAATAAATCCTAGCCATTAGTTAGATATTAATCTATTAGATCTAACACTCACAATTCATCCGTCGCAATTCATGTTTGGGTAATGAATAAAATAAATGATCAAATATAGACTATCCGATCAAATCAAATAAAGGGCAATGATTAAGTCTCCTATTCTCCCTTAAATATATATTTTCATTTGAACTACCCATTGTAAGTCTGAACAACATGACAAATTTTATACACTTTTATAAATTAATATGTGAATAAATTAAATATTTATTATGGCGAGCTTAAAAGTAAAATTTAAGTTTAGGAATCCTTTAAATAGCTACTTAAATTCTATCAACAAAGACTATCAAAGAGTTAGTTTGATAGGGTGTGACATTTAAAAAAAGTTATCACTAGAAAAGGATATGGTAGGGTTTGTTTATTATATATAGTTACGAGTTAGTTTTCTAGTTGTATACTAATATATGTTGTTGTATAAATAATTTCAGAAGTTAGATTTTAAAATTAATTAAAATTTAGAAAATGAATAAAAAAGGAGATTAAGGGTATTTTTGTCCTTTCGAGTGCATTAGGATCAAAATTGTAAAAATTTGGATTAGAGAGATTAAATCTGTAAGTTTTTGAATGTAGAGATAAAATTCTTTTATGTGTCTACTTTTCTATGTAAACCTGAGCCAAAACAAACTAGACAATTCCCTCTTCAAACTCAAAATATCTCTCCTATTCCCTCTAATTCAACTTGCTCTCCTTGACCCGAGCTGGAACGATGCCATGACTACTGAATTTAGTGCATTGTTGTAACGCCCCAAAATCTTAAATAAAGTAAAACTCTGATAATAGAAGTATTTTAGAAATAAAAGGAGTTTACACAAAGCAGAAGCTACAGTTAACACTGAACCCTCTGGTTCAGTTACAAAAGTGGTATTAAATATTTACAACAAAAGATTTGTTTCACAAAATACAACCAGGCGTTAGGTTTCAAAATACAAATTTTCTCCCATATCACAACCTCTATCAAACTAGGGCCTTGCCCTTGGAGGAATCACACCCTGCAAAACAACAGTAAGCAGTATCTGATAAGCCACAAGGCTTAGTGAGAAAACTAAACTGTAAATCATATAAGCATGCGCATAATTACAGGTGATTAGATTAAATGTAGCATTTTTATGTCACATATTTGACAGAATCAATCACATGTGATTGCGTATTCAATCACATGTGATTTTGTACAGAATCACATGTGATTGAATACCAAAAACATAAGATTTGGTATTCAATCACATGTGATTTTGTACATAATCACAGGAGAGTTTGTACAGATTCAAATGTGAATGAATACCAAAAAACATGAGATTTGGTATTCAATCATATATGATTGCATAGAGGATTGTTCAAACGAGAACCATTCTTATTATGAGAACCAATATAAAAGACATCGAATTCGAAGGAGAACACATCTAGACCTTTGATAGAAGGGATAGGGTATTTCTAGTACACAATATATGCATTCATGAGTAGACAATGCAATTGGATTGAGTGAAATTGAATATGTACATACATGTATAAACGGTTTTAAGCAAACGTTGATTTATTTAATCAAACATTCAAAATTAATAAACGTTAAATGATATACAATTTAAGAAGATAAAAAATTAATAAAACAACACATTGAATATTGTTATGAATCACATGTGATTATACATTAATAAAATTTAAGTTCAACCTAAAAAAAAATAAAAAAAAAGTTTGTCAAAAGTATATCAAGGGACCTCTCTAATAAAAGAGGGGAACACGAGGATCGCAACGGTATAATTCGTTTTGTCTAACGATTACCGGTTTGTGAGATAATTAATTTTAAATAAATTAGAGGAAAGAGAAAGTGGGGACCAATATGCAAAAAGTCAGAATTGTCCTTCCTTAAATCAATTTTAATTATTATCTAAGATTAAATCTAGACCATTGATCTTGAAATCTAATGGCTAAAAATTGTCCCTCAGGACTATGCTTTTATTAAGGACTATATTGAACAAAACCCTTTAAAATTAATTAAAATTTAGAAAATAAATAAAAAAGGAGATTAAGGGTATTTTCGTCCTTTCGAGTGCATTAGGATCAAAATTGTAAAAATTTGGATTAGAAAGATTAAATCTGTAAGTTTTTGAATGTAGAGATAAAATTCTTTGTTTTATGTGTCTACTTTTCTATGTAAACCCGAGCCAAAACAAACTAGACAATTCCCTCTTCAAACTCAAAATATCTCTCCTAATCCCTCTAATTCAACTTGCTCTCCTTGACCCGAGCTGGAACGATGCCATGACTACTGAATTTAGTGCATTGTTGTAACGCCCCAAAATCTTAAATAAAGTAAAACTCTGATAATAGAAATATTTTAGAAATAAAATGAGTTTACACAAAGCGGAAGCTACATTTAACACTGAACCCTCTGGTTCAGTTACAAAAGTGGTATTAAATATTTACAACAAAAGATTTGTTTCACAAAATACAACCAGGCGTTAGGTTTCAAAATACAAATTTTCTCCCAAATCACAACCTCTGTCAAACTGGGGCCTTGCCCTTGGAGGAATCACACCTTGCAAAACAACAGTAAGCAGTATCTGATAAGCCACAAGGCTTAGTGAGAAAACTAAACTGTAAATCATATAAGCATGCGCATACACATATACGAATGCTATAACAGTTCTTATGGACACAGTACTGCACCATCTTAGCATCCGCCAAGAAGGCTAAAATGCTGTCCGTAGCAACTACTGCACAAAGCAGTGTGCTACAGCTCTCTCTCTGGTGATTCTCTGATCAATAATATATCACATTGCAATGTACCACACACATATCACAAATATGAATCAAAGTTTAGAAAACTCACCTCAGCAATAAATATCACACAGAGATATGTCACATAAACTCAGAATACTTCAAATAGTAATCCCTACAATCATAATCAGTTATAGTATCAAGATACTCTCAAATCAGTACTTAAACAAACTGACCAGGGGCAGGGTACGCCCGTGCCCCCAGGCCCAAGGCCCAAAAGCAGGCCCTAACAAGCATGGGCGTACCGGGTCAGGCACACCCTAAACCGGACCCAGGCACGCCCGTACCTTATCCAGGTATGCCCGGACCTCAAGAACAGAGGTGGTCATGGCCATGAGGTACGGCCGTACCCTTCAAAGGCACGCCCCTGCCTTTCTACTTACAGCTCCAGTTCGCCGACTGTCTGCTGTGTAACCGATTCAATACTCAAAAACACATACTAACAATTCGTAAAAACACTACTGGGGTGTTTTCCTACACCCCAAACAACTTATAAACCAATAAAAACAACCATAACATGCTTTAATCTTGATTCACCATGAATCAACCTTAAAGCTCAACTTAAAACCTCAAGAACAACTAAAAGAAACCTTACCTTAGCTTGTCTCTAACTAGGTATAAAAGAAAATCACTTGCTCTTGCTGTTCTTGCTCAAAAGAAAAACTCAAAGGAGCTCAGTTCTAAGTTCTCTCATTGAATGCAGATGAAGAAAGTGAGGTGTTTGACTCCTCAAAAGTCAAATTTGCCTTTTTATATAAAAACTTTGGAAAATGGTACATTTAGTCCCTGCACTATTCTAGTTTCAAAAATGACAACACAAGTCCCTCAAGTTTCTAAACACCTCCTAATCTCAATTAGGCACTACCAAAACACATCATATCGAAAAGTTACTATTAATAGGAATTTCCGAACCTTGGGTGTTACAATTGTTTAAGCAAAATACTAAGGATTTACTTCCCCATCCGCTCAACTCTTATTGTTCCTTCTCATTGGATTTTTGTTTGTCATAGTTTAATGCATATGGTTCCATGGTTAGAAGAGTGGTAAAGTGGGAGTCGATTATACGGAGGCTTTTAGTCTTCTGTACGTGGCGTTCTCACTCGTGCCTTAGAGAGAAAGTGGTTCATTCGTCAACTAGACGTCAAAATGCTTTCTTACACACAATCTTCATGAAAACATCTACATGCATCAACCACCATGCTTCCCTTGTGCATCTTTCCCATGCCATTATGCAAGCGTCGCAAGTCACTATATGGTCTAAAACATGCCCCGCGAGCTTGGTACCAACGGTTTTCTCAACATCTATTACGCCTTGGGTTTATTTGTAGCAAGGGTGATAATTCTCTATTTATACTTCACCAGATGTAACGCCCCAATTTCTAAAAATTTAAAATAAAGCTTTAAACAAAAGCTATTTGTCTAAAACAGAATTTGATAAGTTGATGGAAACAAACGAAGTATTTTTGAACCCTCTTGGTTCGTACAAACAACCACAACTTATGTCAAAAACAGTTTCCAACAAGCTTGCTATCAGCGGAAGCAAATAAAACATTTCATTTAAACCCTCAGGTTTGAATAAAAAGAGATATGTGCGCATTTAAATCAAAGGTACTTTTCGTTACACAACTAGGAGCGTCATTGTTTCAAATCACGTTTTAAGCAGTCAACCATCAACAGTCAAACCGGGCCCTTGCCTTGGTGTTAACACAACCTACAGAACAACAACAAGCAGTATCTACTAAGCTACCAGAACTTAGTGAGAAATCTAAACTGTAAATCATATAAGTATGCGCATACACATATACGAATGCCACAACAGGTCTTATGGATACAGTACTGCACCATCTTAGCATCCGCTAAGAAGGCTAAAACACTGTCTGTAGCAATTACTTCACAAAGCAACATGCTACAGCTCTCTCTGTGATCCTATGATAATAATATAACACATTGCAATGTAACACACATATCACAGTATGAATCAGAGTTTGAGAAACTCACCTCAGCAATTAATACCACACAGAGTTATGCCAAATATACTCAGAACACGTCAAACAGTAATTCTTACAGATATGTAATCATGGTATTAATCACATAATCAAACTCAGCACTTAACAAACTGAACAGGGGCAGGGCACGCCCGTGCCCCTAGGCCCAAGGCCCAGAAACAGGCTCCAACAAACATAGGCCTACCGGGCTAGGCACACCCTGTACCCGACCAAGGCACGCCCATACCCTACCCAGGCATGCCCGGACCTCAAGAACAGAGGCGGTCACGGCCACGAGGCAGAGCCGTACCCATCAAAGGCACGCCTGTGCCTTTCTACTTCCAGCACCAGTTCGCCGACTGTCTGCTGTAACTATGGCCAAATCACTAAAACTCTGATTCTTAATTCATAAAAACACTACTAGGGTGTTTTCCTACACCCGAAACAACTTATAAACAGTAAACAACAATCAAAACATACTCAAATCCTTGATTCACCATAGAATCAACTAAAACCCACTAAAATACTCAAGAACATGGTTAGAAACCTTAGCTCAAGCTTGAATCTAGGCTAGGCTCACTTTACCACCTTGCTTCTACTGATCTTGCTCCAAATCTCAGAGAAAACCTTGCTGCTCTCACCCTTACGTGAAATTATTTGAAGAAAATGAGAACTTTGACTTTCAACTAGTCAAAGCTGGCTATATATATATATATATATATATATATATATATATATAAATACTTTGAGAATTGACACAACAAGTCCCTCAACTTCTCTAGTTTCAAAAATGACAATTTTAACCCTCAAGTTTCTAAACACCTCCTAATCTCAATTAGGTAATCCACTAAAACGTATGACATGTTTAATTTATTAAATCACTAAATTTCGAACTTTGGGTGTTACACCAGAGTATTAATGATCTTTCTTATTTACTCACTACAAAATATAAGCCATTTATTGACACAAACAAAACGTCAGTAAAAGTCTGAATTCCGTCAGTAAAGCTGCTTTGGCTCCCTCTCACGGAAGATAAAAACGTCACAAGTGAAGCAATAGGTAAATGTCTCTTCTGGGATAAAATTTCCGTCACTATAAACGTAAAGGTTTTTTACTGACTCCACAATTTACGTCACTAAAAGTGCCTCATATTTTATGGCTAAACTTTTCCGTCAGCAAAGGGTGCTCACATTCAACCATGATCACACCTTTACCTACACTTTTCCCGTCAGAAAAAGTATTTTAGTCCTGTCACTATCTCTTAAGAATTAATTTTGAATTTTCATTTGCTTTAAATACAATCATATATTTATAAAACTTCTTCTAAATTCATACATAAGGTAAAGCAAATTGCTCCTAACCATCATTCTTACATTTATATTTAAATGAGTAAAGCAAGTATCTAATACAAAACCTAGTTAGTATTTAAACATAATTTCTAGAGATTTTATATCAATTTCATAGTAAAGAGGCTATCGTTTCAGGTGATTGTATCTTCAATGCTCCACGTGTATCCTGCAAATAAATTTTTTTAAGTTAATTAATACAAAATATTTAAGTGGAAATCGCTTTTAATAAATATAATTAAGAACTTTTACTACTATATAGGATTAAAACCAATATTTCAATTTCAATATTGTTGTTAGTTACCCGTTTAAACCCGAACATGACTCAAACTTGTATTGATCCAAACCCATTATTACACATGCATATCTTGACCTACTACCCGACCCAACCCATGAAAAATTTATAAAATTGGCATTCTTGAAAGAAAATTAGTTTAGATTTTACTAAAATTCAAGAAAATAATAAACTTTGGAGTCTGCTTTTTATATCTCTGTTTTTACAGCAAGCAAAAGTAAGCAGATTAATTAAACAATGGAATCCACAACTTACAGTGAAATGAGGCTTATGTAAGTGATTGTTTTAGCCCGGTAGCAACCTACAAGTACTGGATTGAATATTGTGAACACAAGTGCATGATTAAACACAAAGAACATAAGCTCCGCATTAATAAAATCGAATCTTTAATCGTAATTTCAATTTTCCTCGAATCAGATAAAAGGGAATCAAGATTTGGATGAAAGTAGAACTAAAAAACCGAATCTTGAATCGAATTAGCAACAAAAATAGATTCTTATGTCCAATTAAGCATTTCTTTGCAGGTCTAAATTCAAGAAACTCATAGTTAGTATATCAAAATCAAATTAACAGTCGAAAGTAGTTGACTTGAAACATACCTGGTCAGTTGTTCAATGTCATGTTCAACATGTACTAACTAGTACACATCATGTTGTCCTTTCAAGTAAGGAAATGAATAAACTAACCATACGATGTTTACCGATCACGTAATAAGTATATTTATGATCTTACAACAGTTCATTTACACTGGATAAGCAATGATCGTCATTGCCGGGGGTTACTTTGATTTTAGACATTCAATAATTAATAAACGATCAAACATTTAACTTTACAAGTCAAATTTGAAACCAAACTATGTGCCATATCAAATAAAAAATGTATTATTGAAAAATACTATTACCTACAAGCAGCGCAACACTGCTAAATAGCACACAACTGAGAAGTCCTGCACAACTGAGAAGTCACGCGGAGCCCAAACTCATCAGAAATTTAACAACTAAATTGAGACCCAAAAGGCACCAAAAATCTAGACACAATTCTATCTATTGAAATTGGAATACATTTGAAATGAATACAAGAAAACGGTAAAAAAAGTTCTATTACCTTTTAGAGTGAGCTCCACCGTTTCAAGAGCACTAACAATTAAAGGAACTCTTGAACTGCATTCTGCATTCTGATAGTAAGCAATTTTTAACTGCTCTTTATTATTTATAATATTGCAAAATAGCATTCAGAGATATTCAACCGGATCATATGAGAATCTATAATCACTAGATCAATGCAACTCTAGAAAACGTACCGATCATTAAGAAACCACAAGATCAAAACTTTTCTTATTCCCAAGAATCAAACTATGCTAATTGCCTATTAGAAACTTGATCCAATATCATGTTATACTAGAAGCCAACATAAAACAATTGAATATATGCTTAAAAAAGCAATAGTTTGAGGGTGCAAGAAAACTACCATAGCCAGCTTGAATTACGGTCTAGTGAAGTAAATTTTGAAAGAATAGATGAAAATGGTATAATCTATTAAGTGATCATAAAGCAAGGAACCTGCAAATCGATAAGATTAAAGTGTTCACCTAAATCTTGTTCATTCCATTTTGTTGGAAGCTGCAAATTCAGAAATTAATGAGATATAATTACCAATATAGACTATGTGAGTTGTGGAAACTTAAAAATAAAAATGAGTTTCTATTATTGAAGATGAATGAAGTGTGTGTCTAAAGATGTAAGTGTGTGTTCTTGAGAGACATACAACATCAAAAGAACTTTGCCAATAGTTAGATATGCTCTGGTCATATTCTGCAGGTTCTTTGAACACCCATTTGTGACACTTATCAGACCCATTGATCTGTACCTCAATAAAATCAACCAAAATCAGAAAATAACAAAAAAGAAAAGCCCACTAATAATTTTTTTTTGTTTTTTGGTTTTGACACTATTTATATTCTTAATTGGAGATTATAAATCCTGATATTAGTAATAAACACCTACCAAGTACCCACCCTTCTCCATAATTATACAGCTGAATGGATATTTTACTGAAGGCTTTTCTAACAGGATCTTCCCCTGCATCCATGTCTTCCCAAGTTCTGATATAGCCACAATTATAAGGCATATTTAGGAATTGGGTCGAAGCTCCGAGCTCATTGTTGTAGCAAGAGGCCATGGTCATTCGATTCACGACCAGGCGTTGGTCCACAAATCAGTAATGTCCACTAGCTAGAGGTTGTTACTCAGACTTTAATGAACATACTTGCTTTACATTACTATCTGAAAATTGCCATATACATATGTGTGTGTATATATATATATATATATGATATACATTAAAAGAACTGCCAGAATGTTACTTGTATTCGCTGAAAGCTAGTTTAGTGAGTTATAAGTTCATTCATGATTTATTCTGTTCCTAATTATCAAAGCTAGGAATGTATAAAATTGATACTTCTTGTCAAGACTTCAGTATAATCAACTTTAATTTTGAGTTTCTAACTAACTTTGTATTGGGGCTTGGAAGTGAACAATCAAAGTTAATTTATCAGTGGTGATTATGTTAAGGTTGTGATCAATTGGTCATCAATAAATCATTAAAATATATAATGTAGCAAATGATTTGATTAAATCGGTAGAGAGAGTGAGAGTTGTTGAAGAACAAACCAAGCAATCAATGGGAGCAGTCAAGCAAACTTCTTCAATTGTTAAAGAAGAAGCAGATGAACCCTAAATCAAAACCATCGGTGAGTTTTAGATACCTAATCAGCTATAGCAGATTCGCCGAACCCTAAATCAGATCGCTGAGCAGAAGACGGTGGGGCTGGCAACAGTGCATATGACTCGGTCGGAATAGAAGGTGCCGGCGATGTGTGGATGGCCGGCGACACGAGATCTCGAAGGGGATGATTTAGAAATGGTGATGGACCTACCGTGGTGAAGGGGCGAGGTAAAAGGGACCAATCTGTTTACCTAGAAAGCTAATTGCTTTTTAACTTTATTTTTTCTTTCAATTTCTTTTATTGAGATTTTACCACTTCTAATTTTCGTAGGTAAAAATATAATGAATTTAGCTACTGTACACATTTTCCGTCACTAAAACCATTGGTCACTAAATGTCCAATCTGTTGTAGTGACTTTTGTATGTTGACCATATTGTTATCACGACATCATCCTCCAAGCTACAGACCGAGATCATTAGTACTTTAAGAAAAAAAATTAGGGATGACTAATCTAGGAACACTTACATCTATTTGGGTATTTCTATCACTTGCTCATCTCCAGGCATGTTTTTATCTTAGCTAAAATATGCAATGTATTCTAAAAATAGTTCATATAGATAACTACACGCTATAGCTGTAACATCCTGATTTTGGGCCTAGCAGTTTTGTAGGCTTGGGTATGTTTATACATGATTAGTATTTGATTAATTGTTTAATTGATATTTAAACAAATGATTAACTAATTTAATTATATGTCAGTTTAAATATATATATATATATATTGGTTTATATATATATATATATATGCGGTTGTTTGTGTGTGTGTGCATGCAATTGCGAGTTTGAGGAGTGACACCTCCTGCTTGTGTTTTCAACACATTAATACGTGGGTTTCATTAAGCATTCTTCACTTTGAAGTTCTTGTGTGTGTGTGCTGTGTGTTTGCCGAGAGGAAAGGAAGAAGGAATCAATCGGATTTGGTGATTTGAATTCGTGAACTCAAGTTTAAGGTTTGTTGATTCTTGTTTGATTATTGCTATGCTTCTTGAAACATGATGAGCATGCTGGGTTTTGTTTATGAACATGTGAAATTGCTTTATGGGTTTGGCGGTTTGATGTTCTTGGGTGTTAAGGTGTTTATGATGCATGTTTGCATGTTTAAACATGTTTGTGGTTGTTTTGGTAAGTGTTTATATGAATTATATGAACCGGTAATATGATTCATGGAGTTTTTGAAGTTGTCGGATTGTAAAGAAGATGAAGGGAAGTCCGAATGTTGGAAATCCGAGTGTCGGAATCCGATACTCATGAATCTGGGTGTTGTGAAATCTGGAACTCTGGAAATCCGATTGTTGAAATCCGATGGTGGGTTCCACGAGTGAAATCCGAACATGTGTATAATCCTACGAAGAAATCCGATAATTGAAGTTAGAAAGGTGAAATCCGAGGGAAGTGTCGGATTTCCTTGAAATCCGACAAGTGTTGAGGATTTGCTTTTAAAACCGACAGATGTATCGGATTTTGCTAGAATCTGATGGTTGTATCGGATTTCCCTTGAAATCCGATAGTTTTTGGTGTTTGTTAATTATTTGATGCTATATGCTAAGTGTTTATGCATATGTGAATCTTACATGTGATGTTTGATTTAAAAGGATATAAATATATGTGTTTGGTATATATTTATGAATCGGTTACTGATTTCAGTTTATTCTGATCTCAGGAAAGGACAAGGCTCAGTAATATTAAACCACTGAGTGGAAGTTTGAGAACTCGAGGTGAGTGGATGTTTACTCACGGGTGATATTAGTTGTAACTGGTTTGGTTGCAACTGTATGTGAATTGGTGCATGGATAGACTGTTTGTCTGCTAATTGATTAACTGTGTTATGTTAATTGATTGTTGTGCCTATTGTGAAGTCAGCTGACGGCTGGGCATACTAGGCTGGGTTTGTTTGCTATCGGCTAATCAGTATTGTGATCTTTTGACGCATTCGTTGCAACTTAAGATAATACTGTGTGAGAATAGCAAATAAACTATCAGTAAACCTTTGCTTGGCCGTTATTGGTTGTAGGTTCCTGCAGAACCGCCGGTCTTCTCGTGAGGCAAAGGGTGATTATGTGTTTACTGTTGTTGATATCATGCAATTACTTGCTAGTATATCTGTCGTGGTTTACTTCCGTTCACTTAGCTTTGTGCTAATCCCCCACCTCTCACTACTTTTACAGGTGGCTGGTGAGTTCTGCGGTTTAGTTGTGAGGGGGTGTAGCCTGGGAAATAATTGACAGGCACTCTGATTGGAATTGTGACGAGCCGTAGTTTTGTAATACCGTGTTTTAAACTGATTGGTTTTGTTAAACAGTGGTTTAACTTCAGTTGTAAATACTTTTATGTTTTGGTAAATGCTTCCATAGTGTATTTAAAAAAGTGAAAATTTTCTTAGTGAAAATACAGTGTTACAATTGCCACCCAAGTTGATACTATCTCCATATTAAGTGCTACACATGGTTCTCTATTGTCTGATTCTACTACTTACAAAGGTTTTGCTAAGTTGCTGGAGCCCTCCAATATCCAACCTTCACCCATCTAGACACAACCTATGCCATTTACCCATCTAGACACAACCTATGCCATTTAGCAAATTTGTCTATTCATGCATGCTCCACATGAACCACACCTTAATGCCTTGAAACGCATCCTTGAGTATCTTAAAGGTATTCTTCACTTCGGCATGTAGCTATTGTAATGCCCGTTTTCTAAATTATAAGTCTACGTAAAATCTTTAGAAATAAACATAAAGTTAATGCAACCAAATATATAATTAGAATATTTAGCAGAAGCAATAAATGTTTTTTTGATACATTTGAAACTTAAAACATAATACAACACTTGAAAATACTTTAAGACCAAATATTTAATTAAAAGTCGGGTACAACTAGCATAACTAATCTTAAACATGAAATGGTTATACATATCGAGCCCTGGATCAATATCTTCATATTTCCAAAACACTTGAAAATTTGTTAAAAGCATTTGATGAGCTAAAAGCCCAGTAAACATCTCAAACTCTAAAGGGGTGTTTGGTTGGAGAGATTTTATGGGAATTAGAATCCAATTCCTAGAAATTTCAATATTTGGTTCACCATAGAATTGGAATTTGAAGAAATTAAAATCCATGAGAGAAGGAATGTAAAATCCTTCAAGATGAGGAGGGATTTTAAAATCCATGAGGGAGGGAAGGAATGTAAAATCCTTCCAATGTTCGTCCTCGCCGGTTTCCGTTCGTCATACGTCATTCGCCTATCGTCTTTCGCTGGTCGCCGTTCGTCATTGTAAAACCCAAAATTTTTGTAAATTATAAAATATTATATGTGGGCAAGTTCACTTGCAATTATTAAATTATGTGCATATAATGCTATTTAAATGCTATGTGTTAGGTATGGATGCTTACAACCTAAATTGATAATAAAATGCATAATGAAAGAAAGATCAAGGACCAAACATATAAACATGAACCAATAAAGGGGTAATAGATGTAAGGATGTACAAAGTTGGAGGACTAGACTTGTAAATATAGATATATATGTTGGTAGACTCCAATAATTGGAGTCAAACCTCCAATTTCTGGAAGAATCCATCGAGGAGAGAGAGAGAGAGAGAGAGAAAGTTCAAGCTTTAACCATTTCAAGAAGGAAGAAGGATCTAAGGGGTTTTTGGTGTTTGGTGGTGGTTTTGGCTTAAAATAGGGTGTTGGATTGCATCATAGATCCTTTGAGCTTGGAATTTGGTAAGGGAAGCATCAACACAAGTTTGGAAACTTGATTCAAGTAAGTTCTACCTCAAATTGGTGTTTGATTTTAGTTTGGATTGTTGTTTGTGGTGATCTTTGACTTTTGATGTTGAAAATTTTTGGTAAATGGGTCAAAGTTTGGGTAATTGCCAAAGTTAGGGTTTGATATGCTCAAATGAGTTTAAGATGTTGATAATTGAGTTTGATAATGGTTTTATGTGTTATGATGGTGAATTAATAGTTGAAATTGTGTTGGTTGGTTAAGTGGGCCAAAGATTTGAAAATGGAAGAAATAAGAGAAATTGATGATTAAATTGTTGTTATTTGTTTGAAAAATGTTTATAATGGAAGTTGGAAATTTTTGTATGGAAGAATTGGGAAAAATCGGACCTGCATCAAAGTTTAAGCCCATAGTTACTGTTCACGGGGGCGTCGCGGCGCGATACCCCATGTGTCGCGGCGCGACACACATTTTTGGCTAAGGTCATTTTTCCAGAGATTTTCTCTCGGCGTGAGGCACCCTGTCTCGCGGCGCGAGGACACCTGAAACCTCCAAAAACTTGTTTTTGACCCCATTTGACCTTGTAATTGGTTGGGGATTGTTTCTAATGGTTTTAGGAAGTTTATAGGGAGTCTGAAAGACCCGAAATGAGTTATTAAGTTGTGTTTTAAGTCCACACTTGTGTGTAACTTCCATGAATGGTTAACTTAACTAAGTTAATCTTGTGTTTTGGTGATCATAGGTTTATGATCAAGTGTTAAGCTTTGGTTTGGATGGGGTTGTGATCCTCATCACACCCTCAGGTGAGTACACCCTGCGGATACCCAAAATTGTTAAAGTTTTTCAAGTCATCACTTATGTGTTTTGATTGTTTGGCAATTGTTTGATGAATCTTGATGATTCAAAGGATGTGGATTATGAGATTGTTTTATAACATGATTTTTACGATTAGTAAAGGTTATGAAGCTTTGAACTTCTGAATGTGGAAATTATGCATTTGTTTCATAAATGTGGGTTATATGATTTGCAAATGTTTATGAGTTTTGAACTTAAAGAATGTGTAAACCATGTATTGTTTTATAACATGGTTTACGTGAAGTATAAGTGCTTTACGAAACCTTTGGGGTTTAAGAATGTGGAATTGTGAATTCAATTTAAGATGTGTTTTAAATGAGGGTTTTCAAAATAAGACCATTGCTCCATGTTGGAGATGGTCTATGTTTAAATTGTGATTTAAGTAAGGGTTTTGAAACATGATACTCCCTGATGGAGTGGACTTTGGTTTTGAAATAACACAATGGTTTTGAGAAATAAAAGATATGTTTTCACTAATGATGTTTTTGGCATCGAGGTGCCAAATATGATTTTGATTGTTAGGCATTTATGCTCAAGTGATATGAACCGTGATACTTGCACGATTTATGATAAACTTGGTACTTGGCCTTTATGGCATGTGATATTTGGCCTTGATGGCAAGTGGTTTTATGACCCTTCGGGGTAAGTAATTTTATGACCCTTCGGGGTAAGTGATTATGTGACCCTTCGGGGTATGTGCCTATGTAACCATTCGGGGTATGTGCTTATGTGACCCTTCGGGGTATATGTGCTTTGGTCCGGACCATTGTGTGATATGAACTCTGTATCATAGGGTTCCTAGTCATTGGGACGTACACAGAGGTTCATGTGGCTTCGTCAATTGAGGAACCGCGTGGTACGGGTGGCTGAGGAATCGGTGCAGAGAGTGGAGGGGTATGTCAGTAGCCATCATGACCGAGTGGGTTCACTGGGCTGACGAGCCACCGAACCCGGGGCAACACGAGTGGATTTGGTGAACAGGGCATGCACTCCTGTTGGTCCCAAAGAGGGTGAACAAGAAATCGATACAGTGTAGAAGGGGGGTTGAATACACTTTAAACAATCAAACAAACTAATCAAATGTATATTCAATTATCAACCAGTACAATAACTATTATCACTCTCTAATCAAATCAACAGGATGATTTGATATTACAATGATTATAACCTCAACTCTCTCTAAACACTCTTGAATCACAAACTAATTGATGATCGAATTTCTTGTTAAAACTGATTAACAAGAACTCTTGAAAACTCTCTCGAACATTGAACTTACAAAGTTATCGCAACACACGCGTATCAAGTATCAAGAACACACGTACGTTTTGCAACTTATGAAGTCTTGCAACTTATTTAGTCATGTTTTCACGTATCTGTTCACGTACACACGTTAGAACATATATGCGTATTCGTTCGTTTCTATAAACCCAGAAGAAGGTTTATACTTATACTTGATATATCTACGAATAAATCGCAGTTTAAAGATAGAACTTATCTTTTCTTTAAAACCGTAACAAACTCCTTAATTAGAACATATCTAATTAATTCCGTTTGAGATTTCTATCCAACTAATATATAGTTTAAATTAGGTTTAGATATCCTAATTTAAATGTCGTAGATATAGAGAGTTTATAACAGAATTTAGAACTTACTTAGATTCTGAACTGACTTCTGATGCTGAGCTGACATACTCAGTCTTGACCTTGTCAAGCTAACTTCTTGAATCTTGGATTCTTGAATCTTCAAGTCTTCAAGTCTTCAAGTCTTCAAGTCTTTACTCTTAAGACCTATCTCAGCTTAGAAGTCACTGAGTTATCCAGTACTTACATAGAAAACTCTATATTTGTTTATACGCTGACTACTCAACTGAACCCGACTAGTCAGTCTATAACAGACTTACATAATTCCTAACTCTTAACCTATTATCTATACATATCGATAGTTTGTCTCATCAAATCTAACTATTCTAAACATGGGACTAACAATCTCCCCCTATTTGATGATGACAAAACATTGAATCAAGTTAGTTATAGGTTAACAGAATTATGCTGAACAACTCTGGAACTAACCAAAGTTAGTTCTTGAAATAAGTATTGAACTGATCCATACTTATTCACGTATCTTGAACTTACAAGATGTTTATGTTACAAATCTATTATAAGACTTGAATTCTAAGTATTTGAATATACAACTACTTAGATTCTGAACTTATCAGAGTTAATTTAAGTTCTGAACTTACAAAACTTATATTACTGAACTTATCAGTTTACAATTGAACATATCAATCATCAGCTTAAACTTACAAAGCTGTCTGTTTGAACATATCAAACATAATTCTGAACAAATCAAATAATAAAATAGTTGAACATATCAAACTTGAGTTTGTATTAATGAACATATCATTTACATTTTAGCTTAATCATTTTGATTAGCTTCTGCAAACTTAGTGAAAAAAGTTATAGAACTAATCTATTTACTCATTGGAATCTCCAACTTCTAACCACATATCAGAACATTTAAGTTCCCAAATTGCAGCTTTCTTGATAGCATCAACCACAATTTCTTCACCTTCTGGCATCTCTTTCATCTCATCTTTTCTTGATCTGATTTCTTTCTTGAGATGATATCTGAATACTGAGTTCTGAATTGAGTCATCACATAGAATTCTCAAGTACAGAATTAATTCCAGATTTGCCAAATGAAGATCTATTACTTTCAAGAAACATTGATTACCTTCCGCATCAAGATACAAGAATCCTTCCAAAGGTTGAGTGATATAAGTATTCTCTCTAAATTCAACTCCCTCTGGAACTTGTAAAATGATGTCTCTTTTAGCTCGCTGGCTTGCTGCTCTAACTCTTGCAGCTTTGCCTCGATTAAGAAAGGTATCAATTTCATCAGCAGGGATCTCACCTAGCTGATCGATTCTTATGAAGATTGTCTTAAGCACATCAACTATCTCTTGTCTGATTTGACTCTTTTTCATCTGCTGATAGTTGTGGCTACGGTCTTCAACTCTGAGAATCCCAACTTGTACAGACATCTCATATCTAGACCAATTTCTTGTTTATTGTCTAGTACAAAGTTGATGATTACCAATTCTCCTTTTCTACTCAGTGTAATTGATTCAATCTTGTTATTAAAATGTGTTCTTTTATAACAATGCCTTAGATCCACATCTGAGTAGGGAATTAGGGCAGCTCTTGGACCAGAATAATCAGCTTCAGCTTCAGCTCGGGCATCCTCAGCTTTAGCCTTTTCTCGTTGAACTTCAGCTTGTCGTTGCTGCTCTTTTATTTCCTCCACTGTTACGCCTAGTTCTTTAGCCATCTCTTGTAACATTTGCTCAGCAAGTATGTCACTGGCTTTCTGTGCTGCATCAGCTTCATCACTTGAGTCAGATTCATGTGCAACTAATTGAGACTTACCCTGTTGCTCTGGCTCAGGCTTAGCAATGATGACCTTTATTTTCTTTGCTAAAGGCATAACACTTCTTTTCTTTCTTTTTACCATCTCAAACACCTTACTCTTCCTTTTATCTATTTGTGAAGTTGGAACGGACACAGCTTCAACAAATTTTGGCAAATTAGCTTGAGGAAGGTTGGTGTCAACAACTTTAGATGTTTCTTCAAGTGGAGTTTCTGGTTGAGCTTGTGAAGTTGTGGTTATTTGGACTGTTGGAGCCTGTTGTTGTTGAGAAGGCTGATCTACAGTACTCATGAACTGATCATGAGCTTGTTCAAATTGTACTTCCTCTGTATGCTCCCCCTAAACCTTATCATCATACTTCTTTGATTCTTCCTCTCCCTTTTTGTTATCATCAATAGGGGAGGGTCTGAGTTTGAACATGAAGCTCTCCAAGTTGGCAACTGAAGTTGACAAATCATTAAGTTTGTGTATCAACTTGGCTTTGTCATCTTTCCTCTTCCTGTGTAGAAGCTCAAACTGAGTTTGTAAATAGTCCATAATGACTTGAGCATCGTTTTTCATCAGCTTGAACTCCTAAGGTCTTCGTCTCACTTCAACGTCCTCCTGTCCAGTGGAAGAGTGTATTTCCACCGTAGGAGTAGCTGTTGAGTGTTCCTCAATAGGTAAGGATGTGGGTCCCATATCCAAAGGTTGGTGATGACCGATGGAATCAAGGGGGCCAGAATGGAGACCCTATAAACCTTCCTGGTGTATGAAAGGTTCATTGACAGGTCGTGCGAGAGTGTGTGAGAATAGAAGAGTAGAATGACCAAGTTTGTGAGGTATGATAGTGGGGTGAGCTAGTCTTATCGGTGAGGATGGGGTAAGTAACCCTGGGGATTGGTCAGTATTTCAATGTTACCTTCATGGGGCTGTGAAGGCACAGAAGTAGGCTCTCCCATGGCACTAGTAAGTATGGGCTGAGTAGACACCATACCCGGTATAGGCTTAAGGGTTGAACTGAGCCTAGAGGTTGACACCTTAAGAGAAGATGTCTCCCCCTTAGCTCCTGCCGGTGGAGGTATCAATGTGATATCAACTCAGTGTTCTGTTGAGAAGAAGGACCACCTTTGGCAATTTTCCTTGTATAGGTGTAGGAAATATCCTTGGTAGCAGTGGGCTGACCAAGGTTGGCTGTAGATTGTAAAATAGATGGATATGTTTGAGGTGGAGGAGAGGGGTTAGACTAAGTTGGGCTTGACTCAGTCCTATCTCCTAAGTTTGGAGATGGAGAAGTAAAAGAGAGAGAAGGAGATAAGGGTTGCGAAATCATACCTGCTGCACCTAGCAGTGGAGACTCAGAGCTAGGAAACAAACTCCTTTGCTCAGAACTCGAAGTGGTGGATGAAATTATTTAAGTACGGGGTCTGAACTAAGTCCTAGGTTGATCAGCTTGAGGGGACTCAGCCTCAGAACCAACAACGTCACTCACTTCTTCCGCAGCTTCCTCCTCTGTCCCAGCTTCACTTGACTCAGGAGTCGGAAGCTGTACATACGCCCTCATCTGAGCACTCATTGTAGGGTGCCCAGGGAAGATATCATGGGCGAACATTATGTAGCTGAGAACAGGAGTAGGAATTGACTCATATTGAGCAGTATATCTTCTACTCAATTTGTCCTCGATGACCATGGATATGGATCTTGTGAAGGGTACAATGGTGTCCCTTACGTTCTTGGTCACCAATGACTTGAATGCCTCAAAGATCAACTCAGCGTAATCCACTCGTCGATCATAAAATAAGTTGTATAATAATTGCATTTCAAAGTCATTTACATTATCCAGGCCTCCCACCATGTATCCAAGGGAACGAACCACAGTGGATACCATAAATCCCCATGCCGTATGGAAAACAGATTTCCGTATGATGCCAATAACTTGAGGATGACCCATTAAGGGTAAAACACTTCTTGATGTTTCCCTAGAAACCGTCGCTTCAAACTGATTATGAATCGGGAGATGAAGAATTCGGCGGAGACAGTTTGCATCGACTTCGATCGCCACTTGTCCACTTAGGACGGTACCCCGTATAACCGGTTGAGTTGCATCCAGTTTACACGTATACTAGAATTCCGTGAGAAGTTGAGGGATGAGCACAGCAGGTCCACGAAGAAATGCATGTGCCAAGGGACCCTTGCGAATGTAGGAGACCCACTCCTCATATCCCCTGCCAATTTTGGACTTTGGAATGTCGGTACAGGCTATGACATTGTTTTGTTTGTAGGTGGGGAGTGCGTTGTTCTTGAAATTTCCACCACGAATCATTTGTTTAGTTAGATTCAGAGTATAACCCTCCATTGAAATCGAACGTATCGAATTGAATTGCTTAGCAGTAATAAGCACTTAGCAATGAACTCTGCACACAGCAAAGTTAGGGTTTAAAAGAGAAGAATATTTTGGAAGTTTAAACAAAATATGATGAAAATTCTCTCTTATTTATACCTTTTGAATGTGAGAGAAAAAAACTTGACCGTTATCTGAGGGTAATAAATATGACTGCTACCGTAAAAAAACTTCGACGCAGTTTGTTACAACGGCCAACTTTATTGTTAGTTACCCAACCTCACACTGTTATATTGAAAAGACATTTTTATTAAAATATATCATAAAAATTTCTAAACAACTGACGTTTATTTACCGGACACACCGTAAATATTTTGGACTTACCATATTGTTGGACATACCATTTGTTAGCACAAACCTAGACTTGTGGAACTGACCACACTTTGGAACTGATTACTTAGCTGATCCTGAACGGTCAGCTTAGATGGGGTATTCAGCTGATCCTGAATGTTCAGCTTATATAGAGTACTCGGATGATTCTGAATGTTCAGCTTATATAGAGTACTCAGCTGATTCTGAATGTTCAGCTGAAATGGAGCACTTAGCTTCAGATAGCACTCAGCTCAGATTTTGACACATAGTCAAATGTAGCACATAGCTAAACTTTAACAGAGATAAAGAATGGAACATACCAATTAAGGGTTGAGCATTCCAAGCTTGCTGAGTAGAGTTGTGAATCTTGTGCCTTCAATTGGTTTTGTGAAGATATCTGCAAGCTGATCTTCAGTCTCAATGAAGACTAACTCTATCTTTCCCTTTTCTACAATATCTCTGATGAAGTGATGTCTTATCTCAATATGCTTGGTTCTTGAGTGAAACACTAGGTTGTGTGTAATGGCAATAGCACTTTGATTGTCACAAAATATAGGAGTCTCTGAATAATGCAAATCAAAGTCCGTCAGCTGATGTTGCATCCACAGTATTTGAGCACAACAGCTCCCTACAGCTACGTATTCAGCTTCAGTTGTTGAGATTGCCACTGAGTTTTGTTTCTTTCTTGTCCAGCTAACTAATTTTCCACCCAAAAGTTGACATCCTCCAGTAGTACTCTTTCTATCAAGATCACATCCTGCGAAGTCTGAATCGGAGTACCTTATCAGCTCAAATCCTGATCCTTTGGGATACCACAAACCTAATTTTGGGGTTCCCTTCAGATATTTGAGTATTCTTTTTACAGCTAGCAAGTGTGATTCCTTTGGATCAGCCTGATATCGTGCACAAACACATGTAGCAAACATTATATCAGATCTGCTTGCTGTTAAATAGAGTAATGAACCTATCATTCCTCTATATGTAGTCTGACATACAGACTTTCCATCAATGTCCTTGTGTAGCTTGACATTGTGTAACATTGGAGACTTTGCGGGATGGCTTGAGTCTAATCCATATTTCTTAATAAGATCAAAGACATACTTGCTCTGATTAATGCATATACCATCTTCTTTCTGATAGATTTGATGTCCCAAAAAGTACGTCATCTCACCCATCATGCTCAATCTGTATTGATTAGACATTATCTTGGAGAACCAATCACACAGATCTTGGTTTGTTGATCCAAAGATAATGTCATCCACATAAATTTGGACCAGAATGACATGTCCTCTGCTCTTTCTTATGCAAAGAGTTTTGTCAATACTTCCTCTGACAAAATCATTTGAGAGCAAATAGGTGGATAGTGTATCATACCAGGCTCTTGGAGCTTGCTTTAGTCCATACAAAGACTTATCTAACTTATAGACATAATCTGGATGTTTAGCATTAATAAAACCAGGGGGTTGTTTCACATAGACCTCCTCCTGTAGTGCTCCATTTAGGAATGCACTTTTAACATCTATTTGATACACTTTAAAGTTTTTGAAGGCTGCATAGGCTAGAAACAACCTTATAGCTTTAATCCTTGCAACAGGGGCAAAGGTTTCATCATAATCGATACCTTCTTCTTGTCGATACCCCTGAGCTACTAGCATTGCCTTGTTTCTGATCACTACTCCATCCTTGTCCATTTTATTTCTATAGACCCACTTAGTGCCTATAATTGTTTTTCCTTTGGGAGCAAGGACAAGGGTCCAAACCTTATTTCTTTGAAATTCTGTCAACTCCTCTTGCATAGCTTCAATCTAATCTTCATCTTTTAGAGGCTCTTCAATCTTCTTTGGTTCCATTTTAAGATAGAAAACTAGAGTAGGCAACATAGTTTGCATTTGCCTTAGATCTAGTTAACACACCATCTTCAACATTCCAAATGACATCATCAAGAGAATGATCTTTTAATACTCTGAAGGTTGTAGTAGGAGACTGAGGTTCTGGGTCTGAGTCAGAGCAGTGTCTCTCAGGATGAATAGGACTTACTTCTTCAGTCTGAGTAGGAATTGGAAGATCACTTAGATCTTCAATCTGACATGTACCTGCTGATTCACCGAGACTGTCAGGCTGATTATCTTCAATATTGATAATTTCTTTCAGTGATGCATATTTGTCAGATTTACTATCATCATCATCAGAATCATCCATAACATACATGGGATTTTATGTGAGATCTTTTTTGCTCCTCGCAAGCTCACTCAGACTAACCGAGTCAGCTTGAGCTCTGTTGGATTCATCAATACTTGTCTCATCAAACGTAACATATACCGACTCTTCAATTACCTTTCTTTTAAGATTAAAGACTCTATAAGCTTTGGAGATTGAAGAGTATCCAACAAATATCCCTTGATCAGCTTTGGGTTCCAACTTATGGAGCTGATCTCTTTGGTTTAGCACATAGCATGTTGAACAAAAAATATGGAAATATCCAATGTTGGGTTTTCTACCATGATACATCTCGTAAGATGTTTTACCATGTCTTTTCACTATAATTGATCTATTCTGAGTATAGCAGGTTGTACTTACAGCTTCTGCCCAGAAGCTTAGCTTGAGCTTTGCCTCACATAGCATGGTTCTGGCAGCTTCAATTAAGGTTCTGTTTCTCCTTTCAGCAACTCCATTTTGTTATGGAGTTCTTACAGATGAGAGATTCTGGATAATTCCTTTTGCTTCACAAAAACCTTCAAGGGTTGAGTTTCTGAACTCAGTCCCATGATCACTTCTGAGTTGTTTAAGAGACTTACCCTTTTGCAACTCTTATTGTCTTATGAAGCTGATTAACTCATATGTAGCTTCACTTTTGGATTTTAAGAAGATTACCCAACTGAATCTTGTGAACTCATCAACAATCACTAGAGTATACTTTTTTCCACTTAGGCTTGGGGTGCTAATAGGTCCAAATAGGTCCAAATGCAACATATGCAATGGTTCTGTAATTGAGAAATTCTGCTTGGACTTGAAGGATCCCTTATGATGTTTTCCCATTTCACAAGTTGAGCAGAGTTTGTTTTTAGCAAATGTGATCTTAGGCAGACGAGAGACTAACTCTTTGCTAGACAACTTGTTAATATATTTGAAGTTTAAATGAGACAGTCTTTTGTGCCATAACCAACTCAGCTTGGGAGTTAAATCAGAATACAAGCAGGTTTCAGTTGAAGGATCTGCGGAGCTGAGATTTAACAAATAGATATCTCTCTCTCTTTTTGCCATTAATATTGGTTTTCCCTTCTTATCATAAATTGTCCCTGCATGCTTTCTGAAGGTGACATCATAATCCTCATCACACAGTTGACTGATACTTATTAGATTGTGTTTAAGGCCTTCAACATATGCTACCTTTTTGAAAGTGACTTTTCCAGCAGTTATCTTTCCATAACCTTTAGTCATTCCTTGAGAATTATCCCCAAATGTCACCTTGGGTCCTTCTTTGTTTTGGAATTCACTTAGAATCCCCTAGCTTCCTGTCATGTGCCTTGAGCATCCACTATCGAGATACCACTTGTAGGAGCCCTACACATGATCAACTAAACATATTAGTTTCTTTTTGGAACCCAATGTTTGGTGGGTCCTGAGGATGAGCACTTAGCTGATCCTTTGGAGTTTGATTGATCAGCTCGAACAGATTCTGGTTCTATTTTGGACTGATCATCCTTTTCGTTTTCAGGTCTAAGATTGGTACTTACACAATCTTTGGCCTCATGACCTCTATCACCACACTTATAGAATTTTCTTCTAAAGATGGGTGTTTGGGTGATTTCTTTAAGTTTTCCAACATTAAATTTGGATTCAGATTTAGGGTCATATGATGTGGATAACCTTTCATTCCTCTTCGACAGTTTGTCTATTTGATTTTCACTGACTTTGGACTTACCTTTGTCAGCTTTATGGTTACCTTTATTTGGTGAAGTCTGACTTACAGATAACTTCCTGTTTTTAGACATCCTTTCCTGTATGGCTTGAGAATTATGTTTTTTTGAGTTAACATGAGATATTCTATCAAAAACAGTTGTTCTCACAGGATTGTAATCCAATCTTTTGAAAACTGACTTACAGTTTCTATTGGATCTGGAACATCCAGCTTGATGGTTTGAGTGAATAACCTGAGGACTTCGGGTTGGTCTCACAAACTTATTGGTTTTGACCTGTTTCCCTTCCTTGTTCCTTAAGAATGTTCTTGGGAGTATGTCATCTGATTTCATCGTTTTGCCTTCAAGACTGACTTGATCTTCGATGATTTCATCAGCAGCAGCACTATAATCTCCCCCTAGCACTGCTTTTACTTGATTTGGTATCTGCTGGTTAATACACTTTTATGCTTCTCTTGATGACTTACACCAGGATTCACAGATTTTTCTTAGATTGTCAGCTTGTTCTTTTGATTCTTGCAGTTCTTCACTTAGAAGTTTGTTTATATGAAGCTGACATTCATAATCACTTTGGATCTTTTTACTAGCATTTAAGAGAGTTTCAGAGTGTTTAAGTTCATCTTTTAGTTTTGAAATTTCAGTTTTCAAACTAGATTGAACTGTGAGAGAGGTTTTGAAGTCATTCAACAGATAGTTGAACATTAGACATTTTTGTTCATCAGTGTAAGAGCTAAAGTTATTTACCTTATACATTGAGGCAGGATCCCAGTTCCTGGTTTGCTTACTCAGCTTAGCCGCTTCTGCTAGATCCTCATCAAAGGAACTGTCTTCTAACTCATAGTCAACTTGTTCCTCTTCATCCTCAATGGCCATCAAACACCTATCTAGCTCATCATCATCTGAAGTAGATGATTCAGTATCCCAAGTTTCAGCAAGGAGACCTTTGGTGTTTTCATCTGGCTTGCCTTTGAGTCTTTGATATTTCTTTTTATATTTATCAGCTCTGTAGGCATTTTTGTCAGCTACTGAAGCTGATTCTCCCTTCTTTACTCTGCACTCAGCTGCTATGTGTCCTATCCTCTAACAGTTATATCACTTAGATTTCTTAGGATCAAAAGTAGACTTACCACTTTTGCTTCTGTCAGATTGACCCCTTTCTCTTCTGAACTTTCTAAAGTTTCTTGCTAACATTGCCATTTGTTCAGTAAGAGCATCCATCTCTTCATCATCTGGACCATAGTTAAGACTTACTTCCTCAGATTCAGATTCAGAGTCAATCTCAGCTTGAGACATTTTAGATCCCTTCTTTTTCTTTTCTGCAATTAATGTAGATCCAGCATTGTTTATAGATTCTCTTAGTTGTTGCTAGGACACTTTCTTCTGTTCCATGATCTGTTGATGATTTAGAAGGAAACCATAGATAGATCTGAGATCATATTTTCCTAAGGTTCCTCAAGCATGAAGGTGATCTCATTGAATTGTTCTAGTAACACATCCAAGAACTTGAGTACCAACTCATTCTCATCTTTCTTGACACCTACCAAGATCAGATCATTTATCAAGCATTGAAATCTAGTAAACAAATCTGCCAGAGTTTCATTCTTTTAAGCAAAGAAAGTTTCATAAGAACGACTCAGATTTGTCTTCTTATGTTGCTTGACCAGGTTAGTGCCTTCATACGTGACACTGAGAGTATCCCACATCTCTTTTGCAGTTTGGCACCCAGCCACAGTATGCAGAAGAGGATTTGTTAAAGCATTTGCTATAATGCTTTGTGCCTTGTCATCAAGATTGAACAATTTACGATCTTCTTCAGTCCAGGATGCTTCAGGCTTGGGAGTTTCTCCAGAGGGAACAATTTTGTCAGTGGCAGTAATATGGATCATTGGTATGATTGGGCCATCTTGAATCACGGTACTCATCCTGTGATCCACAAACTTCAGATATAGCATGGCTCTAAACTTCCACATAGGATAGTCAATGCCATCAAAGATAGGACAACCTTTTGCCACCATTGTTGGTATATGACTTGATTGCTTGCTAGTAGACATCTTAACCTCTTGACAGCGGATCTTGATCTTCAATTTATGAAGAAACTTGCTCTGATACCAGTTGTTGGTCCCAAAGAGGGTGAACAAGCAACTGATACAGTGTAGAAGGGGGGGTTGAATACACTTTAAACAATCAAACAAACTAATCAAATGTATATTCAATTATCAACCAGTACAATAACTATTATCACTCTCTAATCAAATCAACAGGATGATTTGATATTACAATGATTATAACCTCAACTCTCTCTAAACACTCTTGAATCACAAACTAATTGATGATCGAATTTCTTGTTAAAACTGATTAACAAGAACTCTTGAAAACTCTCTCGAACTTACAAAGTTATCGCAACACACGCGTATCAAGTATATCGAACACACGTACGTTTTGCAACTTATGTAGTCTTGCAACTTATGCAGTCGTGTTTTCGCGTATCTGTTCATGTACACATGTTAGAACATATATGCGTATTCGTTTGTTTCTATAAACCCAGAAGAAGGTTTATACTTATACTTGATATATCTACGAATAAATCGCAGTTTAAAGATAGAACTTATCTTTTCTTTAAATCCGTAACAAACTCCTTAATTAGAACATATCTAATTAATTCCGTTTGAGATTTCTATCCAACTAATAGATAGTTTAAATTAGGTTTAGATATCCTAATTTAAATGTCATAGATATAGAGTGTTTATAACAGAATTTAGAACTTACTTAGATTCTGAACTGACTTCTGACGCTGAGCTGACATACTCAGTCTTGACTTTGTCAAGCTAACTTCTTGAATCTTGGATTCTTGAATCTTCAAGTCTTCAAGTCTTTACTCTTAAGACCTATCTCAACTTAGAAGTCACTGAGTTATCCAGTACTTACATAGAAAACTCTATATCTGTTTATACGCTGACTACTCAGCTGAAGCTGACTAGTCAGTCTATAGCAGACTTTCATAATTCCTAACTCTTAACCTATTATCTATACATATCGATAGTTTGTCTCATCAAATCTAACTATTCTAAACATGGGACTAACAATTCCAGATAACCGTTGTATGGTGGACTGCTTCGTGCATCCCCACCTTGACAGGGTGATGTGGTTATCCCCCATGTGGGCACGTGTTGACCATGGCTAGCTACCACATGGATACATTGTGGCCCAATGAACAGACCCGCATCCTTATGTGCTAATGTGTATGCTTTTAAAAGCTTATTGATTGCCAAACTTAGGTTTTCAAAAGAGAAAAAGGATGACTTGGTTTTGACAAAACAAATGTTTTTGGATGTACTCACTAGCTATGTTTATAGCTAACAGTGTGTGTAAAATGTTTTGTATCCGCAGGTTGTACACAGGCCTTGTTGAGGAGGGTAGATGCCTTGGGCATAGTTTTGGTTGCATTTCCGGTAAACTTGGATTTCCTACACTTTCTGATTATGGTCGTTAGATTGACTGTAGTAACACCAAAAGGTTTTGGGATTCATATGTTGAAAAGTTTATTGATAAATTGTACTGTATTTCGTTGAAATACTTCAAGGATGTTATAATGCTTCCGCGATAAATTTTATGGGTTTTGTACAAATATGGTTTCAAATTGATTTTATGAAAAATTTAAATTTGGACCGAAAATCAGGGTGTTACAGTCAATCGCGTCCCTGTTCGTTAGTCCTCCCCGGTCGTCATTTGATGTTCACCTGTCATCTTTCGCTGGTCGTCATTCATCAGTCGCGTCCCCGTTCGTCAGTCCTCGTGGGTTGCCGTTCGATGCTCGCCGTTCTCTGTTTGCGGTCTTTCGCCTATCGTTGTCAGTCATCACGGATCGTCGTTCGTCTTTGGCGGGTCATCGTTCGGTGCGTCCCCGTTCGTTAGTCGAGTTTCCGTTCGTCGTACGTCAGTCCTCGTGGGTCATCGTTCGGTGCGTCCCCGTTCATCAGCCGCGTCGCCGTTTGTCGTTCAACTACTAATTTTGTTGCTATTAAGAATGAAGTTGGAAGTTGTAGGAA